>CM034148.1:218068173-218408173 GCA_019776745.2 Taxus chinensis
TAATTTCCATTCGAGTATCATAATAAGATGTTAATAGTACTATTATTATTAGTTTTATTATTTATAAATCAACAAAAATTATGATTTTGTAACCCCTAAAGGACATAACGACATATTGTAAAATATTTGTGAGCCAAAATAAATAAATAGGTTATATTGGAAAACTTACAGTTTGACCTAGTTTTGAGCACTAACTTCCATAAGTAACATCTAGAAATTTCATGATACCCATTACCACATCTTTCCTTCTCTCTCCGATGATGCCCTTTTTCATTCTCTGAGAACACAATTTGTTGCACATGCACCGACAATAATACCCCGTGTATTGGATGTTCAAAATAATATATTAACTTTTATAAAATCAATAACGACATTTTATCAACAGTGATAAACATATAAAAATTACTTTAATATTTGAAAATAAACGCATGTTTATCTAAAATATATCAAAATGCTAATCATTAGCAAAACCAATCAATCAATAATATACTATGTTTATGACGATCATCGTCTCTCATTTCTCTGAATGTATTAAAATATTAAATGACCAGTTTCGATATGTGACATGGGTTCATGAGTACTCATTATATCCAAACCTTTATGATATGCCCCATAGTCTTCTCATTTTTGAGATCACCTTTTATTGATATAGAATTGTACTATTACTCACATGGTTTCTAGGTTTAATGGATGCTCATTCAAATGGTAAAAGATAGATAGAAGGAATGATCTGACATGGTAACCCCATTGCTATAATAGAAGCAGGGAGACCATTATCACATGAGAATGAAAAACATATTGATCATCTACCCGCACATGATTCAATATCTTAACTACCATGTCTAGGAATTTTCTAAAATTGGAACCAAGTGAACAAAGAGGAGGTAGAAGAATAGTGTTAATAAAATGGTTAGGGTCAAAGTGCACAATGTGGTATTTCATATATTAAACCATGTTTTCCAAATTACCAGTGTACTAGTGTTAACCTGGTTAGAGATAACTTGTTTTTTCCATCATATGATTCACTCATGTTGAAATCCTTATAAACATCCATAATGAGGAATTAAGGAGCAAGTCATCTAACCAATTCTATGGTTGTAGTTGTAGTTTCACTACATTTCATATGGAGGCATACATGTTGTGAAAAGGCCTTGGAAGAATTTTAAATGGCCATCAAAATCAGAAGCTTTAGTGTCCATGCGACGACCTAATGGGTAGGCTTAGATCCCAAAGAAATAACATTCTGAGAAAGATTTGGTGAAAGCAACATGATAAATGGAACTCGACCAAATATTATGGGCCATAGAATGGAGAATAAAACCTGTGAATTTTGCTTTGTGAAATCAAAGAATCTACATGTTTCTAATACTAATAATTGTCCTTAACCATGTATATGTGGGTTGGTTCAATAAGACCTCAAAAATTATAAGAATGTAAAATCATTAAATACTATAAAGGTTCATATTGAATCCCTCATCTAAGTCTTGAAGGGCTGCAAACTTATTGGAAAATGCACTATTGTGTTCCATAAACTTAGTAATATGCACATAAAAACACCCCCCTTTGAATGTAATCCTCTTTGTTAGAGGGAGACAATGTATGATACTTAATGAAGCTCATGTTTTGCAGTGAAAGGTAACTATGTTATTGAAATAATATTGAGGGTTGGGCTTGGAAAGAGAATCCCATGATTGCAAGGGTAACATCATGGTTTGGGAAGGTAAAAGGGAAACAATGGATTGTGATGTGTGAGGGATGAATGGAGGCATGGGTTACATGGCTGGTTTTTTGGAATCAATTAAATCATGTCTTCCAGATCCATCTGTAGGTTTACAAATAGTGGTGGGTGGTTTGGAAACACCCTGAGAGGTTGCTAAATTTTTCTTGTTGGAAACTATAGTCCAACCATCACTAGAGGAGTTGGTGGCTTTGTTATCCATAACTAATAGACACACATCTACTATCAAAGGGACTAAAATCATATGACTAGAATATTAACACTAAAAGCACGTATTCAAAATGTTGATATAGAGTACGCGTTGTGAAAAGTGTGTAGTGTCGACCCGAATATCAATAGTTTCCTTCAACTCTTTGTCTAAGTGGTGAGGAAATTTGTTGGGCGGAAAAACTTGTGGATTCCTTGCCAACACTCTAAGGGAATCTAAGTCCCTCTACTTAATGGTGCAATTTATCCGTATATGCATGCACGTGAAAAGGTGGATTTCTTTGGTGGCCTTTTGACCAGGGATCCAACAGGGGCACTCCACTGACCCTACGGAAAAGCTAGAAATATCTTGCTAGGGAATACTTTGTCTGAAGGTGGGAAAGGGAGTGAGAAAAGAGGTGGGATAACTAATGTTCCAGGTAGGAAATCAGATTCCTGCACACACTAGTTAGAAACTTCAACACATGCATTTATGAGAAGAAAAAACCCTACAAATGACAACAAGATGAGATAACATTGTGACCTCAAAGTTTCTAAAATATCCTCATCAAAGAGGCTATAAAATCCTTCTTGTATTGATGCTTAAATAAAAGTTGTACATAATGTGGGAATGGAAGAAATTTGAGAATGGAGGAAAGTAGAAGAAAATGGCTATCTCCTTTGCTTTCTCTAAGTACAATGCACTCGTGAGTTTACAAGATCAATTTCCAACCCTTTACAATGGCATGAAGAAGCCATTAAATATCTTGCAAGAAATGGTTACAACTTCTTCTTTGTTAGCAAGAAACGGTTTACAATATTTTCAATCATTCATGTCTGTTCAGATTCTTGATTCACGAAGAAATGCCAATGGCGAGAAAAACTAGACTTTTCATAATGTAGTTGTTGCACTCATTTTGTAACTTTGAATTTGAACCGTTCATCTTGCCTTTGAAACTTTAAACCTAGATTCATCCACGTGGGAGAAATTTACTAGAGCGGGCGTGGAGGATGCCTTTTGCATTTTGTGACTTTATAGAGATTTGGCATTTTGGAACATTTTTGGTCTGCCCTTCCGCTTTTGATATGGTCTTGACACGTGGCTTCACTTGATTGGAGAAGAGTCACGGGTCACTTTTATAATTTTAGCCCTTTTTTCAATGTGGGCTCAAAAACACAAATTTCTCCACCGGCCCGCCCACCTGCTTTGACCTTCGATGCGGGCTTAATATTTGAATTTTTCCTATAGCATGGCGGGGCTCCAACGGGTCACTTTATGAATTTTCACCTTTTTACAAAAAGCTCTCTCAAATTTCCCCTTTAATCGAAAAAGGCTCAAATTCTCAAATCCCCACTGATCCCTCCCCACTTTGACTCTTTCCAATGCATTTTTTCCCTGGGCTCAATATTTGACTTTTTCCTTTAGTTTGATATTTGTGGGTCACTTTTTAACTTTAAGCCACTTTTTGAAAAAGGCTCAAATTCTCAAATCTCCCCGATAATCTGCCTCTTACTTTGACTCTTTCCAATTGGGCCAACATTTGAATTTTTCCCTTCATAGCATGATTGGGGCTGCGGGTCACTTTATGCTAACTTTTACACCCTTTTTACAAAAGGCTCAAAAACTCAAATTCTCCATCGGCCCACCTCCAATTAGATATGTCCATGTACCCATGGATAATGGGGCCAAAATTTGACGAGGAAGAAAACACCCGTCATTCACGACTATGGAAAAATGCAGAGAAGAAGAAAACTCCACCATTTCCGCCCTGATTTTCAAATTATTTTCGTGAGCCAAGGAATTGGAAACAATACAAGGTTCGACGATCCATGGCCATAGAAAGATTGAACAATTTCATTCAAATGAGGACAACAATAAAATTTTCATGCGTCTAGACAGGAAAACGGAAAATTTATCAAAACGTGCAGACTGGAGAGTTTAAACAACTTCAAAGCATGAATTTCTCTATCTTTTTAGACTTCCAACTTTACTTGAACACTTCTGGAGGGCGTGAGCTCAAAATTTTGAATTTGACTTAAAAAATGAGGGGGGGATTTTGAGGGTGACAACACTGGCTCTAGCTTGGGGACATGACATGGGCTAAGCATAGTGAAGACATGACATGGGAATCCAGAATCTCAATCTTAGACCATATAATTTGTTGACCAGTGCCTTAGCCATTGGGCCTTGCAGAGTCATGTACAACTATAGAAAGAAAGATCAGAAGAAGGAAACACACAAGCACACAAAAGGGAAGGAAACACATGACACACAACAGAAGGGGAAACAAAACCACACAACGGAAAGGGAAACACACCTATGGTACAAGGTGGGGGACAACCCGCTTTCACTGATGATACAATTTCAAGTATTTCCCACTCCAAGGAAATTCCAGTGGTGTTCCATCCAAATATGAGAGAAGAAAAGCATTCTCACCGTAAGCTTCATGAATCTGGAATGGGCCGAGCCATAATGAATCAAACTTTCCATGGCTTCCTTTTGGTTCTCTTCTCTTGTCCCATAGCAGGATGAAGTCTCCAAATTTGAATTCTCTTGCCTTGGCCTTCTTATCAAAAATATTCTTTACTTTCAATTGGTGCTCCTTAATGCGATCCACCACTTGGAGTCTATTTTCTTCCAGCTTCTCAAGAAAGAGGATCCTCTTGTCAATGGAATCCTTGTACTGACCATCTTCTATTGCCTGTAACAGCTTGAGAGCTGGCATCTTGATCGTGAGAGGAATTTTTGCTTCGACTCCATACAAGTAGTTGGAATGGTGACATACCTATTTCCTTCTTGGGAGTGATCCTATCCACCCACAATGCATCATACAACCTTTTGTGCCAATTCCTTTGATTATCATTTACAAGCTTGTGGAAAATGGTCACAATGTTCTTGTTGCTTGATTCGGTCCTGTCTATTTCCTTGTGGATAGTAGTCAGAAGAATGAGATAGGGAGATTTCGTAGCTATAGAAAAACTTGGTCAGCTCTCTTGAAGAGAAATAGGTAGCATTATCTGCTACAATCTTCTGTGGCACTCCGAAACGGACTATGATATTCTCCTTGATGAAGTTGCATACTGTTTCAGTGTTGGCTTGTTTGGCCGGAATGGCTTCCACCCATTTGGTGAAGTAGTCTATTGCTGTGAGTACATAGGTGTGCCCCACACTTGAGTGAGGGTTCAGAACACCAATGAAGTCCAGCCCCCACTATTGAAATGGTTCTTCAATAACCACAGGCTTGAGTGGTAATGCAGCGAGTTGTGGTCTTCCAATGAACTGTTGGCATGCTTTGCATTTAGAAACCCAATCTTGAGTGTCTGCAAAGATGGTGGGCCAATAATACCTTCCTTGGAGGATCTTGTGTGCAGTGACCATTGCTGAAAAATTTCCACCACATGCTTGGTCATGGTATGCTTTAAGCAACTTTTCTTGTTGCTCTTTATCTACGCACCTGAGGAAACAACCATCCAGGCCTCTTTTGTAAAGCACATGATTCCAGATTACAAATTTAGCTTCCTTTAGCTTGAGTGTTCTCCTTTTCTTGTAATCAAGATGGGGAGGGCATTCTCCATAAGTCAGGTAATAGGCAATATCAACATACCACTCATCAGTAGTGGTGACAAAGAGAACCTGTGGGTTGTCTTCTGAACAAGTTGAGCAAGCACAATTTTCTTCGCCATGTTGAACTTTGAGTGTTTCATCTTCAACAATCAACTTGCACAAGCCATTTCCCCTTACCAGATTGGAGGGTTGAATCTCCAAGTCATATTCTTGAGTCTTTGCAATCCAATTTCCTCTTTTAGCTCTAGGATCCTATTGTGTCAAGATGGACTTGATTGCACTGCAGGGACCATCACCACTGTATGGGAATTGAGGATGTAAAACCTGAAGTTTTTTACAGCCTTGACCACTGCATAGGCATGCTTCTCCAATTGGCTGTATTTTAGCTCATGCTTTTTCAAAGGACAACTCATGAAAGTAATAGGTGCTTCCATGCCTTCATCATTTTTCTGAACGAGAACGACAGAGAGTGTATGTTCTGATGCATAACAATACATGATGAATTCTTTGTTAAAATCTAGAGATACAAGAGTCAGAGCCTTGGCAATGGATTTCTTGATCTCTTTGAATGCTTCCTTCCCTTCATTGTTCCATTTGAAGTTTTCTTGTGGTTTCATCATGGAAGTGATGTGCTTCGTCAACTCAACAAACTCAGGCACAAAACGATGAAGAAAGTTCACCTTTCTGAAGAATGAATGAACTCCTTTCTTGCTTGTGGGAAGGGCTAATGCTTGAATGGATCTAATCCTCTCAGGATCAATGTGTGCTCCATGTTTGTTCACAATGTGCCCCAATAAATTTCCTTCTGTGACTCCAAAAATGCACTTTTTTGGATTTAGTGATATGCCATGTTTCCTACACCTTGCAAGTACCTGTTCCAAGTGATAGATATGATCTCCCCTCTTCTTTGAAAATACTGTGAGATCATCAAGATATATGACAATGCAATGCTTCAGATCTTTGAAGGCCAAATCCATCACCCTTTGGAATGTAGCTCCTGCATTGATTAGGCCAAAAGGCATTCTGTTGTAGGCAAAAGTGCCCCAAGGTGTTGTAAAGGTTGTCTTGGTGTGGTCCTCCTCTACCACTTTGATTTGATTATATCCTGAGAATCCATCAAGTAATGAAAGAATTTCAGATCTAGTGACTACTTGCAGGATATGGTCCATGATAGGAAGAGGATAATTGTCCTTTAGTGATGCCTGGTTCAGGTTGTGAAAATCTACACATATCCTTATTTCACCATTCTTCTTCCACACTGGCACAATGTTAGCCACCCACGTTGAATGGTGGATGGGAAAGATGATCCTTGCATTAAGCATCTTCATTACCTCCTCCTTGATGGTATCAACAATCTTTGGGTTGTACGGCCTTTGTTTCTACCTGAAGGGCTTAACACCCTGCTTCAAAGGAATTGAGTGATGCATTTCCTTTGGCTGGAAGGATTTGAGTTCATCATAAGAGTAGGCCAAGACATCTGAGTATTTCTTGAGTAATGCAACAAACCTTCTTTTTTCTTCAGGTGAGCAACATTTTCCAATATTGACCATCCTTGGCTCCTCCGGGGTACCAATGTTTTCTTTATCAAAATCAGCTGGGCACCGAGAAGATTGCTTTTCTTTCTCTTGAATGAATCTGTCATGTTTGTCAAAGAGGTCTTCTAAAGAGACTAGGCCTTTGGGAATTTTGTTCCCTTTCAATTTGATTACTCCCTCATCATCAATCCCTTCAATTCCTTCTTTCTCTTCTTTGGGGACTACTTCTCGGTGTGGATTTTCACCTCCTTCGAAGAAGAGATTATTGAAATTATCCCTTTGCTCTAAAAAGGGATAGAATTTGGTTATCATCATTGAAGACTTGCCAATGATTTGCATTGTCTGGTACACTAGGCCTGAATACCATTTCAATGGTCACTTTGTCTTTACCAAAAGAAGGATCAAGTGTCACTAGGGAAGCTGACACTGCAAGAGAATTGGACTTTTCATTTTGTTCCCTTGGAATAGCTTCAATGGAAAATGCATCAAAAGATTCAATGCAGTCCCACACTCTGTTTCTGTAATGCCAGAGTCTTGGATTCTTCACCTGATATTGTTGGCGGACCTACTTTACTACAACCTCTGCATCACCTCGGCATCTCAGTTTCTTGATTCCCATGTCCTCTGCTACACTCATGCCTAAGAGTAGTGCTTCATACTCTGCAGTGTTATTTGTATTATCAAATTGCAGCTTGTAGGAAAATGGGTACAACTCATTGGAAGGAGAGTACAATACTACACCAGCTCCCAAGCCCGCACTAGAATGACTACCATCAAATTCCATTGTCCAAATTTGATCTTCCTCTTCCTCCATGAGAAGTGGCAAGTTCTCCTCTTTTTTTGATGTGAGGAAGTAGTTTCCTAGCCCACAATCTTGAAAGAGAATGTTTGCTTTTGGATCATCAGACTTTCGTACTGTGAACTTCATCTTTCTTACTGGTAGAAACTTCTTCATCTCACATTTTACTGGGATAGTTGTAGATGACCAATCCATTTTTATCTCTCCACCCAGGTCTCTGCAGAAACTCCTACTCAATAGCATACCAAAGGATGTTGGGATGTCTGCTACCAGTATGGTTAGGAGCACCTTCTTGTCTGGAAAATCAGCTAGTGCTACCTGTGCATCTTTGATTCTTCCTACCAATGGCACTTGTTTGGATTCCATTGAGTAGCAGGTGCCATTTACCTGGGTCAAGGTGAGGCCTAGAGCATTTGCAACTTTGGTTGGCATCACATTGTCTGAGGCTCCGGAATCTATGATACAATTATTTAGCTGGAAGCCTTTAATGAGGAGTGACAGGTAGAAAGGTTCAACCCTATTGGTTTTGGAGGCACTGAGGGCTAGCATGTTTTGGGAAGGTGGTGTGGATGGTGTGGGTAGTAAGCCTTTAGAATTAGGACTCGAGGATACAGGGTTACCACCACGAACTACATTAATGAACTTGTCAAACTAGGTAGGGTGTGTTTGTAGGTATTCTATTTCTGAGAGCTGGACTTTGGTTTTTCTTGCATGTTCCACAAAGTCAAATGGGGTTATGGTGAGTGAGGAAGAGGTTCTGGAAATGGAGGAAGATTTACATGGTAGAGGATTTGCTACTTTGGGTGTTGAATTCTCCTTTTCAGGTGTAGCAATTGGCTTGGAAGGGGGTGAGGGTGTAGCTTTTGATTGAACCTTAGATGTTTTTGCAGGAACAACATTTAAAGGAGAATTTTTCTTAGCAACTTTTGAGCTGGGAGAAGAATTAGATGACTTACTTGGCATAGTAGCATGATCCCTGACAACCAGTGAGTCTGGTTTTTCTTTGGCTGACTCCATAGAAGGTGGTAATGGTGATCCTCTGCTGATGATTTTATTTTGTGTGACCTCTGGAGGAGAATCTTCTTTATTCTTCTTATCCTTTACCGCAACCATTGAGGATGAAGCACCTTTCCTGGATTGTGCATGAGTGAAAACAACACATGAGAAACTTGGAGCTTCTTCATCATCCTCATCTTCATCATCAACGTACTCAATTAGGCCATTGTGCATATCAACTTCCTTGACCTCAAGATAGTTTTCATAGTCTTCCATATTTTCTTCTTCAGTTTCATCAATTTTGCTTCCTCCTCTGGCTCTTTGGTGTCACAGATGGCATTGACTGGTGGTGCTTCAAGAGCAAGCCGACGAGGAGGTGGAGAAATCCTTGGCCTATCTGGAGGGTTTGGTTTCCTTGAAGCATTCTGCATTGTGATCTGAGATAGCTGCTTCTTCAAGGCAACCAAGTCATTTGCCATTTTTTGGAACATCGGATCTATGGTGACAGAGTTTGAATTCTGACCCTTTTGCTTTCCATTGGGGCCTTTCACCTTTCAGAAAAGGATTAGATCATCATCGGTTTCTATTGCATAGTCTTGGGCTTCCCTTAATGTTCTTGGTTGGGTTCTTCTGAGGAAGAAACCTACTTCTGATGGCAAAGCACTAATGAAAAACCTCTTCAAATTATTTTCAGGAGGCACCACATCTTCAGGGATCCTTCTTATCACTCTATCATATCTTGCTATGAAGTCCCTCATTGACTTGGAGGTTTCTTTCTTCATTTGTACCAATTGGACCAAGAGATCCTGATAATATTCTATGTGTCTTGAACCTATGTTCGAATGCACTTCTTATATCTTCCCAACAGGTGACAGACCTGGGGGTAGCATGTAGAACCATTCGGAAACCTTTCTCTTAAAGTCACTCCACAAAGAGTCAGACTGACACATCTTCATCCTCAACACCCAACACACCACAAGCAGTGATAAATGCTGCTACATGCTCTTCAGGGAGTTGAGAACCATCCCCTCTAAATTTTGGGAAGTTTTTTCTCGAGCCTCTCAGTAGCTCATGGAGTGGTTGAGCAAGAGCCAGTGGACCAGTGTTTCCTCCCCATGGTACATTAGGCCTATGGGCCTCACGATCACGTTCATGCTCATGATCATGATCCCCCATTCTATTTTTGTTTCTAGCTTCCAACCTTGCTAAGGCTGCAGCTTCTGTTGCTGCTCTTTCGTCTGCCTCAGCTTGAAGTCTCTCGATTTCTTTGAGTTGAGCTCTTATTTTCCTCTTGGCTCTTACTTCTCTTTCTCTAGCTTCTTCTTCGGTCTCTACATCGGTGAAATCTTCAAGGTTCTCATTGATGTATGGAAATTCACCATCCAAAGGATTGGCAACACTCAGGTTCCCAACGTGACCGGTTGCTTGAGAAGGAAGCCTCTAGATTCCGAGTAGCTCTTGTCTCCTTTGAAGTTCCTCAAAAATGGGATCAGTTTTTCCTCCTTGTCTCTGTTGTCTGGGTGTATCTTCTATCCGCCAGCTTGAAAATCTATGCTCTTCTTTGCGGTGCTGGAATTTGTCTTTGCCTCTCCAATTCAGCAGCACATTCTTCTTCAAGGTCCATAATTCTCATGGCAATGAAGTAGTGATTGGCACTTTGTCTATTATGTCAGATAGCTTCCCTCAAATATGAAGCAACGTCTTCTTGGATGTGGAAGAGAAATTTGGGTCTTTCAATAGGAGGGTTTCCCAGAATAGCCATGATTTGAATCCATGTGGCTCATATAGCCATTCAAATTCTAGAAATTTTTTTCTCTTTTTTGAATTTTGAATTTTCTGACCTTGCGGTCGCATTCAGGTGCAGATGCTACTAAATCTGCCCCACGGTGGGCACCAAAAAATGTTGGTGAGGAAATTTTTTGGGTGGAAAAACTTGTGGATTCCTTTCCAATGCTCTAGGAATCTAAGTCCCTCTACTTAACCGGTGCAACTTTTGTATATGCATGCGCGAGAAAATGTGGATTTCTGTGGTGGCCTTTCGACCGGGGATCCAACAGGGGCACTCAACTAACCCTGCGGAAAAGCTTAGCAGTTATCTTGCTAGGGAAGAATTTGCTATGAAGGTGGGAAAGGGAGTGAGAAAGAGGTAGGAGAACTAATGTTGCAGGTAGGAAATCAGATTCTTGCACACACTAGTTAGAAACTTTAACACATGCATTTATGAGAAGAAACAACCCTGCAAATGGCAACAAGACGAGATAAGATTGCGAACTCAAAGTTTCTAAAATATCCTCATCAAAGAGGCTACAAAATCCTTCTTCTTATATTGATGCTTAAACAGAAGTTGTACATAATGTGGGAATGGAAGAAATTTGAGAATGGAGGAAATTAGAAGAAAATGGCTATCTCCTTTGCTTTCTCTAAGTACAATGCACTCGTGAGTTTACAAGATCAATTGCCAACCCCTTTACAATGGTGTGAAGAAGCCATTAAATATCTTGCAAGAAATGGTTACAACTTCTTCTTTGTTAGCAAGAAACAGTTTACAATCTTTTCAATCATTCACATCCATTCAGATTCTTGATTCGTGAAGAAACGCCAATGGCGGAAAAAACCAACTTTTCATAATGCAGTTGTTACACTCATTTTGTAACTTTGAATTTGAACCGTTCATCTTTCCTTTGAAACTTTAAACCAGAGTCCATCCACGTGGGAGAAATTTACTGGAGCGGGCATGGAGGATGCCTTTTGCATTTTGTGACTTTATAGAGATTTGGCATTTTTTACATTTTTGGTCCGCCCTTCCACTTTTGATATAATCCTGACATGTGGCTTCACTTGAGTGGAGACAGAGTCATGGGTAACTTTTATAATTCTACCTTTTTTCAAAAAGGCTCAAAAACACAAAGTTGCTCTGCACTGGACCCACCTCCCCGCTTTGACTTTCGATGCGGGCTCAACATTTGACTTTTTCCTCATTACATGATCGGGGCTGCAGGTCACTTTATGACTTTTAGCCCTTTTTACAAAAAGGCTCAAAACCTCAAATTTCTCCGCCAACCCACTTCCCTACTTTGACTTTCCAACGGGAAGCCCAAGATTTGAATTTTTTCCTTTGTGTTTGGCGGGGCTGCGGGTCACTTTTTAACTTTAAGCCCCTTTAATGAAAAAAGGCTCAAATTTTCAAATCTCCCCGACAATCCGCCTCCCCACTTTGACTCTTTTGATGCGGGCTCAACATTTGACTATTTCCCTCTTAGCATGATGGGGTTGTGGGTGCATGTCACTGTTATGGCTCTTTAGCCCCTGCTTTTTTTACAAAAAGGCTCATGGCAACCTTAACCATTGCTCATGCAAAATAGGCCCACCTCTAATTAGATATGTCCATGTACCTGTGGATAATGGGGCCAAAATTTGATGGGGAAGAAAATGCCCATCATTCACGACTGTGGAAAAATGCAGAGAAGAAGAAAACTCCACCATTTCATGCCCGATTTTCAAATTTCTTTCGCAAACCAAGGGATTGAAAACAATACAAGGTTCGACGATCCATGGCCATAGAAAGATTGACAATTTCATTCAAATGAGGACAACAATAAATTTTCACGCGTCTAGACAGGAAAATGGAAAATTTATCAAAACGTGCAGACTGGAGAGTTTAAACAACTTCAAAGCATGAATTTATCTATCTTTTCAGACTTCCAACTTTACTTGAACACTTCTGGAGGGCGTGAGCTCAAAATTTTGAATTTGACTTAAAAAATGAGGGGGGATTTTGAGGGTGACAACTGCTATTGAATTTGTAAAGAAAATTGTTTGGATTTTGCCCAAATCCATTGAATGTGTTCACTATCGTGAGAAACTACTCTATGAGGCATCCGATAATAGCTACTTTATGAGGTCATTTTCACTTACAGTTCACACTAATTAAACTGTGGTGGATGAGGGTGATCCAGAGGATCCTCATTGAGAAACAATGGTTTATGAATTTATCTGAATTTCTCACAATCAGTTGCATTGCATAGAACACATCGAGATCTTTTTGGTAGTATATTGTACAATGAAAACAGAGGCCGTATGCAGAAGATATAGCCTACTGAAATTTTTGTCCAACTAGTAAAAATATTGGACTATGCGTAGGTTCGTGATGACATGGGCGCATATAAATCCATTAATTGGACTAATAAAATGACAACAAGTGGCAATTTGGTATAGAAGAAAAATTTGTTTTGCACCTCCAGTCTTCAACACTTGTTATCAAATGGGTGGTCCCCACTATTTGTTGGCTGGGAGCCCCCAGCCAGGGTTGACACACTCTTTTTTCGGAGGGGGGCATTTTCCTCCATTTCTTCATATCACTTTATTGGAGCTTTTGTTTATAACTACCTTTTTTATTCAACCCATGATGCATGTGGAATATATATTACAGTATATTGAAATGCTTTATTACAGGTATGAGTTGCTCTAGGTGACAACTCGACTAGGCGAGTCGAGCTCCTAGCTCATCCAACTAATCTAGCTTGTAACCCTACCAACTCACTACCATATCAATTTGCTAGCTCACTACACACCCTACCACATAACCCGCCAGCTCACCGCACCACTCAGGCTCTCCTCAACTTCCTCCGCCTACACCTCACACTGTCAACTCCAAACATAGCTCATTGTTCCCCACTGAGCCCAAACTTAGCACAACGTTCAACTAGCCGGCACACATGTCAACCAAAAAAAGTGGCCCAAATCCAATGTAAACCACCAACCCACCTAATTTTAAACCTACTGCCTTTGCATTCTACACACAATATGGAATTTTTTCCCACATCAACAAAAATGACCAATGATGAAGGTTAAGGGGGTTTGACCCCTTAACCTATAGTCTGTAAGAAATATAAGGCATCATTGTGCCATGAGGTGGTAAAAATTTATATAAGGGGGAAAATCATATTTGTAGAGTTAATCTGGGTAGACTGTGTAAGCCATAAAGGCAATATTGGGAGTTAGAAGCATTTTAGAGCGAATCTAAAGGAAGCCAAGGTTCTTTTATAAGGAGAGTATTGTGACAAGTCTTTGACGTTCTAAATCACTTTATACACCAATGTAAGTGTTTTTTTAAGTCATTTTAATATATCGGTCCTATTAAAATTGACCTGGAGATGTAGGCTTTACATGGAACTCTGTTATCAACCGATGGTGTTGTTGTTCTTGCATTTTGCTTCTGGTTTTTCTGATTCCACAGTCAAATTGTAGATTTTTAAAAATTATTAAAAAATATGGAAAGGTCGTAATGTTAAAATTTATTCGAAAAATCATCATTTTTAAAGCAATTTTTGGTGTGTGTTTTTAAATTAATTATAAATTTGGGTGAGAGGGTTGTAAAATTTTCAATGGCACGAGGTTGTAAATTATGTTACTTTGTGAAACATCTATGTAGAAGTATACATTGTGGGGTGACATTCAAACTTTAAGGAGATTGATGAAGGATAGAGAAATTAAAAACATTGTTGTGAAGTAAATCATTGTGAGAGACGTAATTCAATTA
Organism: Taxus chinensis; assembly: GCA_019776745.2. NCBI lineage: Eukaryota > Viridiplantae > Streptophyta > Pinopsida > Cupressales > Taxaceae > Taxus > Taxus chinensis. The sequence continues at coordinate 218,082,532 of CM034148.1, forward strand.
CAACAATTCAAGAAAGACAATGATCTTGTAAAATTTATTGGTATTTTATGTGAAGCAATATGTAGACATCGACACGTAAAAATGTTGAATCACATAAAAAAAATTATGCATAAGGTTTACTTGGTCATCATCTACTTCCAGTTGATGTGGTTGTATCTATTTTAACCCTCATCTCTATCATCCTTCCTCGGGGGTATTTATCCTCTCCAAATTCTGCTCCTTGTGAGGTGTATCCCCGATATATTCTTCTTCATTTGAAGAAGAATAATCTATAGCTTCACAGGTATGCCCCCTTAGAAATGTTTGTGAATTGGCACCCCCTGGAGGACACTACAAAATTCATTCCCTTTAAGGAGTTATCTTTTTTGTCCCTCCTCTTGTCAATAATTGCTTCCCTCCTCTATTGATAACTTCTTTCCATCTTTTCATTCAATTTCCTCTGACAAACATTTTATTGCAAATCCCACAAAACCTCATCTACATTGGCCCAAAAATCTTAAAACAAACCAATGATAAAATAACCCACAAATATGCAACAATCCCCTAAAAAAGTGGCCCACAAATCTGCTAAAAAACCATGTAAAAATTCTTCACACTACTCCATCGACAATAAAATGATTGCAAAGTGTTTTGGAGGCCCACAAAATCTCCCAATACAAATGGAAAGGAATAATAGTTATGTTTTTGGCATGTTAGGGTTTTTGTATTGGCTATTTTTTTATGTATAGTTTAGACATTAGGGGGATGTTAGGAAAGAGACACTAATGTCACCCTAATGCCACCCCAACTTAAGGTATCCTAACGTCTCATTTAAAGCTTCTTTAACATCCCAAGTTGTTATTTTTTCACCACCTTTTTTATGTCTGCATTTGTTAATTCTTGGTCTACCTCTCTAGAATGAACTACCTCATTCAATGCATGGTTGTTAGTAAAAAATATTATGTTATCATCTAACTCCAAATGTTCAGATCATGAATATATAGAGTCATATTTGATTACATTCATTCCTCCATAAGGTATCTTTATATGGTTTATAAGGTGAGATGGATTTGATTCCTTCTTAGGGTGGATAACTTAGTTTTAAAGGGTTAAGACTTCCATTAATCAATTAAATTGTAGGAAATGGAAGAACCTAATTATTACACAAGATTGTATTATTTGGGTTGTATGGTCAAAATGTATTTTTTGTTAGTTAATATTAGTTACCATTAGTATTAGTTCTATCACCATTAATTTTTGTGTATGTCATGGGGTCAAGACTTCGGTAGGTGGTGTATAGGATCTGTCAAATAAATGAAATGAGAATGATGACTCTCTCTTTCCAGGGTGGAAGTATTTGTTTCATGTCGTTATCTTTATTATTAATCCTCCCATGCACTAAAAATAGTAGATGGCTTGGGCACCATATCCATTATTTTAACCTAATTTTTTTTTAGCAATATACTTGCTTCTCCCATTATTCTCACCTTATGGATATTTTGGTCTTCATTAAAATTAAAAAATAGCCACGTCCTATATTTTATTTCCCCCTATGTAGTTCTCTATGCATCATATGTTTTTTCTATTACAAGTATGGATTTCATTTATCCATGAGATGTGGAAATTTTATATAACTGATGAAAGCACCCTAAAATTTACAAAGCAAATTGCATGACTAAACAAGGAAAGCTAACACCATTGCCATCCATCTAGCCAAAGTTCTAAGTCTAGGAATGTAACATTAAGATAAAAGCTTTAAAAATGCGTAACTAATATGAAAACAATGCACAATCAAATTAAACATGCCTACTAATATGCTTGAATTACCTAACATGGGCCTAAATAAACCTAAGAGGGTAATCAAATTGGTATGGTTGCTACTCTAAACAAGGTGAAATGGCCTCTCCAAATGACTACTTGGTCATTTTGGATATCCATCTACTAACCCCATTGAAAGCTTTAAGCAAGGATTGAACTTGGATATATATCATATTATTATATGAGATACAAATCAAAGCATGGTGTAAAGTATAAGGGAATGATGTGTACCCTTTATATAGTTTTCCTTTTGGGAGAAACTTATATTTTTGTGCATGTGGGACTAAAAGCCCCATATTAGATTAGAATTTCTAATCATGATTAGGCCTTGCTAATCACAATTAGTGAATTACCAAGTGATTAAGAGGTGTGGAGCCTTAATCAACCACTTAGGGTCAACTAGGAGGCTAGGATAAGCTTTTGAAGCTTGCTGAGACATTGTAGAGGTGAATGGGGTGATTTTGAGTGGTTGGAAGAGGGGTTTGAGTCAATACTAGGGTATATTGACCAAATCAAGGGCAAAATAGGCTTAATTGTCTGTTTTGAAGAGGATTTTGGCTTACAATTCGCCGTAAAGTGGCATATTGAATGCGAAAGGGGTTACGCAATAAAAAATGTGGTGTTAATTGGCTAAATTGGTAAGAAATGTTAGTTAATCAGCAAAGAGCACTAATTATAACATAATTGGGAAGAATATGAGTGATTTGTGTGTGTTTTGGCAATACGATTGCAAATGCGGAATTTAGGTGTCTACATTTGCCCTTGTTTGAGGTGAAGTTATTGACTTCACGTAAAACATAGTAGACAAGCATAAACAAGTGAATTTTTGAAGAAAAATTAGCAGTAATGAAGAATACCCCCTCGTGTGTCGATGGGGGTGATAGAAGAAGTCAATTGACAATCAAAATTATGATTTGAAATGGATAAAAGAAAATGATCTAGAACGGGTGTGAAACCCTTAGGTATTGAAAAGGAATAATGATAGGGATAAACATGGTTGTTTAATGCCCGGGTGAGTTTTTTAGGAGAAAAATTAGTAATGGTAATAAATGATAATGGAGAAGAAATGATTAATGGAGAATATAGGACAAGCCCAATCTTTGCATCCAACCTTTCAATAAGCAACCTGTTTATATCATTTTTCCCCTAGGTATACATCATCGGCCTTTATTTAAATGAACAAAAATGCAAGATAACATGAAAATCTAAATTAATAACGTTTCTCCATTGCTACGTAACTCCATGCAACATACACAATGCAATGTAATACAAGCAAGTAAAACAATGCTTGAATTAATGCAACATACACAATGCAATGCAATACGAGTAAGTAAAATGATACTTAACTCAATGCAACATACACAATGCAATGCAATATGAGAAAGTAAACCAAATAACCTAATAGAGAAACAAACACAATCACATATACTTAAACAAACAATCGTTCAAGAAAATTATACCAATGTTTTTGTTATCAAGTTGCAGTTCCCGAATGTTCGTGTTGTAACGACAAGGGTTAAAAAGGATGCCCCAAGAAATAACACATGCGAGGGAAAAACGGAGCACATAAGTAGTCCCATGGAAAACATTTGTGCATTATGAAACAGTACCTCACAACTCACTGTTGCATGTGAGTACCAACATAATAAGTTAACCCAACTTTGTTAATGGAGGTAGATCACGATGATCCGTATGTCGTTTGAGACAAGAACAATTTAGAATGTAAGAAAGATAGTTTTGGAGGACCAATTTTGATGTTGAGGATAATGCAGGTGATATAGGTTTCAGTTGTATGCAAGCCATTTAAAAATTAAAAACCATAATTTTTTGTAAATATAAATCCAAGAGTAATGTTACCATTTTGTATCTTGCTTCAATACCTTTCCAACACAAAAAAATGGATTCGTTTCGATGTCAGGAGCAACCGTTATGGCCTATGCAATGTTGGGTGCACCTGTGCACTCAAGGGAGTGCTTGTGTTGGGATACTTTTTGGGTTTTTGAGTTTTGTGAGGCAGCATGGGCACTTGGGCTGATCCAATTTGGTGATTTTTGCATTGTAATTAGCTAGCATAGGTGCCTGGGTGCCTGTGCTGAGCCACTTTGGAAATTTTTACACTTTAGTTAGCCAACATGGGCACCTGGGCGGGTGTGCAACAAAGAATGCACTACTTATCTTCCGGAGGCCAAAACATTTTCTCCCGACATCGAATTGACTCCATTTTTTGTGTGTTGGAAAGGCATCGAAGCAAACTACACAATGGTAAGATAAATTTTGATTTTTGAATTAATATTTTGTGAAATTGGGACCAATCAATATAAATTTGTGTGATGAGGAGCTTACATGAGAAAAAGGCACTTACGTGGGAGAAAAGGAGAAACACAAGGGCGCCTGGGTGCCTATGTTGGTAGTGTTTAGCTCATTTTTGAAGTTTTTGACTGCAGTATGAGTGCTTGGGAACTTGTGCAATAATAAATGTACTACCTATCTTCTAGAGGCCATAACTTTTGCTCCTGATATCGAAACGATTCAAATTTTTTCATTGGAAAGGTATCAAAGCAAACTACGAAATGAATACATAAATTTGGGGTTTTAAATTTTTTTACTATTTTTTTTTGGGATTTTGAGTTTGTCTCACCAATTTGTTTATTTGGATTTTTTGATATTTCTGACTAACATATTTGAATGTTTTAGAAGTTTTCTACAAAATGTATTTGAATTTTTTAGATTTGCTAGAAGTTTTTTGAAGCTATGTATAGGAAATGAAGAAACGTGGATGCCCCAGTGACAGACAAGATGTACAAGGGCAGCACACCAAGCACATGCGTAAGAAAGTGAAGATGTGAAAATTCCCTCAACGTTAGCTAGAATATACAAAGCAAAAATCTTCACGCGTCGAAGATGAATCAAGGCCAATATGTATAGGTTCAACATGATGATGAACATAACCCAATGAAGTGCTAGGAAGGAGCAAGGATGCCCCTAGCATAAGCTGGCCAAGAAGCACATGATAGAAAGAAGTAAAAGATTATTTTTTTGAAATGGGACAAAGGCTCCCAACAATATGACAAAAAGGAAATATTATACACATGGATGTTCTGAACTAAGTAGAAGAACGATGTGAATGTTGTGAATGTATCTTAGAATCCTCACGATGAAGAAGTGATTAACCAAAGGCACGAATCGTGAGACAAGATACATACTAGAGTAATAGTCTGGACAAGGTCAAAAAAAACTTGGTAACATACTAATCCTGTTTACTCATAGAGATCTAGTGTGTGCACGAAGAAATTTATCACCTCTTGGAGGTAATGTTTGATAGACAACAAGTGAAGAAACCCTATCCAATGTGTAGGAATGATTTATTTTTTAAAGTTTATTTTTATGAATGGATTGGAAAAGGAGATTCGTACATTGCTCCGCTGTCAGCCAATCGTCCATATCCCCGACAGAGATGCATTTGATTCTAATCACAACATTTCTCTACTGTCAGTTAGGAATCCATAGCCCTGGTAGAGATTATTGGAAATACCCCAAGAGAGATTTATATATAAATTTGCTTTTGCTTTCAGCGTTTACTTCCAACTTTTTGCTTTTTGTTTTGATTGATTTCATTTGCTTTTTGAAAACTTATTTCAGCTCTCTTGTTTGAAAAGGGGTTAAGAACCACTGATGGCTTGATGAAAGGAGGTGGAAGTGATTTTGATGATGCCATTGGCTAGTGTCAACAAAGATGTCCAAAATTTCTTCACGACAAGTTTTTTAGATGTTGATTGTGATAGGATATTTATAAGGTCAGTCATTCTTTAATTTACAAATGTGATAAAAGACCAAGTCAAATGGATACCATAGAGATAAATGTTGCAAAATGCATGTGAATAGGCTGACCAAAATATCACTGAAGGGATGAAAATGGTATGAAGACTTGCAGAAGGATAACAAGGAAGGGAAGAAAGAACATCCATGAGTATGCAATACCTGATTGCAATGTGTGTTCATTTACCTTGGATTTTTTGAAATGTTTTCTCATTTTTTTGTATTTTTTCTCTTTTGAAAGGTGGGACCGACAAGGTCACTTGGCCTGATAAGATCCAACAACAATGTTAGCAATTTCCTTGATAAGGAAGATTAGGTGTGTTTACTTATCAAGAGTCATATTATCCCCAATCTTAATGATCATGGTGAGCTTATACTGAATAGATGACTGTGTTTTATCATGAAAAGTTTATTTTTTGTGTGGGAGCTTGAGGTCCATTTCCAGAGGTTTCTATAACTTTACGCCATACTTGATGGGTGCATTGATGTGCATTTTTAAAGTGTGTTTGATTTTGAACTTTAAGATCATTTGAATTGTTGTGAGCTTTGGAGCTCTTGGAATTTTTTTATCGTAGTTGTATGAAGGAACCGTTTGGGTTTCTTATAAGCTATAACATGACTTGTCTGATCCCGAGAAGTGGGAGAAGAAAGTGGATGAATACAATTGATGTGAAAAATGATGGTGGGCTTGCCATAATTATTGATAGAAGGAAAATATGATGGATGCAAAGGATACGGTCTAAGAATTGAAGAGGATGGGTTACTAGGAGGTTTCCTAAAGACTTAAGATAAAGGACTACAAGGATGTAGCCCTAATATTGAAGATGAAGGACTGCCTAGAGGTGTCCCATATATAGAAGAAGATGGGCTACTAGGAAGTGGCCCAAGAATCAAAGATGAGGGACTTCTAGGATGCGCCCCCAGTATAGACGATGATGGGTTGCCAGAACATGGCCAAAGAATAAATGAAGATTGGCTACCAAGAGGTGAGCCACATATAGATGATGTGGGGCTACTCGGAGGTGGCCCAAATATAGAAGAATATAATGGGCTAGCAGGTGGCGACCCAAGCTAAGATTGCGATGGAGGAATCCTGATAGATAAAGAATGATTAGGTGATGAGAAGATAAGATCTTTCTCAATGGTCCTAGGATCTTCCTTAGTATTCCAACAAAAGGAATTAATTTATTATTCCCAATACGCAAACGTATTGAAGTCAAGATTAAAATCCTCTAGGGGAATGCCATCGTGTGACCCCAAGAATTTTGTGATCATCTCCTCATCTTGAGATGAATCGATCGGTAGGGGTAGTTGTTCTACCATAAGCAGTTGATTGGATGAATGTGGCATGGGAGTCGAATTGGATAATTGATTAGAAGGACTTTGATTCGGAGAGCTCTACAACGGAAGAAGGGGTCATTGAGGCGACTAAGAAATGGGGTCTTGCAAAGACATGGAGGACCGTGACTTAGGAGTTGTATTAGAGGAATAATTCGAATTGGAATCTTCAGAAGAGTTAGAAGACTTAGAATAATTGAGATTGGAATATTCGGAAGAATTAGAAGAATCAAAATCATACCACTTACCACGAGTTAAAGATGGGGGAAGAGGTAAGTGAACAAGTTCTTTAGCGCGAAGAATCAAACTACGTCTAGTTGTGCTAGGCATCCTTTGATGGGAATGTTGAAAGGTTCCTTACTGTCATAAGTATGCAGAACTATGTGATAATCAATATTTTTTGGCACTTGTCTAAACATAGATAGTCTAAGGGATATCACAGGGGTTACTGTGTCGACATGTTCAACATGTGTATCTACACAACCAATGAGAGCATCAAAATGATTCTCCTCATTAGATAGATAATTAGCATTCTTATCTTGATTATGTTTAGGAACAATCTTCGTATTGTGGGATTTATTAGGAGTGGATGAATCCATCTCCATGTCACCACTTTCGATTAAGTCATGGATGTAGAGCTGTAACTTCAAGCACTTATCTGTTTTGTGACCTTTAACGTGGTGGAATTGACAATATTCATTATCTCTAAACCAAGATGGTTTAGGCATGTCATCCTTATAAGGCATAGTTTTAGGATATCTAACCATATTAACCGCCTCTATCTATTTTAGTATTGATGACATTGATTGAGATAGAGGAGTGAAAGTATGACACTTATAATCCATAGGCGGAGCTCCCTTTACAAGCTTCACAGGAGTGTTGTTTTGAACGACTTATACTCGGTTGGAGTATACTATCCCATCACCAATGACGTGCTTGATTTTATTTTGAACAATTTTTGGTTTATCGTTAGATTTAGAATCATTGTGTTCACATGAGAAAGGTTTTAGAGTCCCCATAGCTAGCAATGCCTTTTCAATTTGACTCCCTTTTTCAATTACCTCTTCGAATGTGTTGCCACAATGCATTTGCAAGTGGAACATAATGTATGGATGGAGGTTGGGAACAAATATGCCTATCAGATACTTTTTGGGTATGGAGCAAGGAAAACGGCTAGCTAATCCTCTCCATCGTTTTAAAAATGCAATGAAGTTTTCGTTATTTTGTTGTTTCACATTGCAGAGATCCAACATGGTGATGTCATTCTCTATATTAAAAGAAAAGTGTCGTACGAAACTTTCTGCTAGTTCTTACCATGTGTATATGGATCGCTTAGGGATGTGAACAAACCATTCTAGCACCGTTGCTCCTAAAATTCGTGGAAAGAGGCGCATAAGATAATTGTCGTTGAATGCCACCTCTTGACATGCCATATAAAAGTCTTTTATATGATCATGAGGGTAACCTTTTCCATTATATTTGTCAAATTTTGGAAAATCAAAATGTCTTGGGAAAGGTACCTGCAACATGGCTTTGTCAAATGGGTAAGGACATAACTCATCGAACCGATACTTCTTGTTATTGTTATTGTTTTCTTCCTCTTGTAATGCTTGAAGGGTGTTCTTCATAGTTGACCACTCTTGATTAAAAAGTGGATCTTGTGTGGGTGGCATAGGCCTATATGAAGGATTAAATCTAGGCATATTCCCACCTCTATTTGTTGAGAGAATCTCTTCATAAGGATCTCTTTGTGCCTCCCATCGAGGAGTGTTTTTTGGGAATTTGTAAAATGAAGCTTTAGGTTTTTCCTTTTGTATAGTTTGTTTCACAACTTTTGGTTGTTCCTTTTGTATATGTGAAGCCAAAATTGCCAATTGATGAGTGAGGGATTAGACCCGTTATTCTAACGTAACCTCTTTAATAGGTATTTCATGATGATCTTCGTTAGGAGGAAGTTGTGCATGATGAACATGTTCTTCATGGTCTTCACAATGAATTTTAATAGGAGGCAAACGATAGTCTCCATCATTTTTGAAAGGTACTTCCTCATTATTTTTTCGTGCAGAAGTAGAGGCGTGACCTGGTTTTAATATGTCATCTATATGGTGATGAGGATGTTCCACTTCCTCTTCCCATCAAACCATTGCGGCAATTAGAGAAGGGTTCATCGCGGGAGGTAACCTAGCTCCTAGTTCCATAACATGCATAAGAACCTCATGTTTGTTTTGAAAAATGTAATCGTCAAAATTGGCGGGAGGACGCTCTATATTCATACAAGGAGAATGTTCCTCTCCATCACTATGGTCAACAATGATGTTATCCTCTAAAAGAGAGTTGTCACCTCCAAATATATCGGTTCCTAATCTTCAGGATCCCATCCTCATTGTAGGCATACTCGAGATGGGAAATACGACGTGAAGAATTCCCACCAAGGTTTACTAAAAAGAGGCCTTAGTCAAATTTGTGCAGCTTAATGATCCTAAGTTGTTAAAACAAGGTGACTATAGAATAGCCACAAAATTGATAGGTCAAAACGAACGTACGAATTAAAGAATAATGAACAAGCTACCCTAATAAGGTAATATATGACACAAGTTATCCTTAGAATAATACAATGACATACAATGCTTGAAATTTAGTTACACCAAATAGTTTACTCTCTAAGATTTCATCTAGATAGGTTTGTAACCAAATAGTGATAACGAAACATCACTAGTTAGGTCAATTTTGCAATAAACAAGACCTAAACAATAAGAGAATGTTGATGTGATCTTCTAACAAGATATACTTAAAACCAGTTTCTAAACACTAACAAATTCCAAGTCTCGTAAAATGGATGATAACAATGTGTGCAGCGTAACGACACTATTTGGACATGTGCACCCTTTTTATAGTTTTCCTTTTGGTAGAAACTTGTATTTTGGTGCATCCAACCTTTCAATAAGCAACCTATTTATATCATTTTCCCCTAGGTCTACATCATCGGCCTTTATTGAAATGAACAAAAATGTAAGATAACATGAAAAGTTAAATTACTAACATTTGTCCATTGCTACGTAACTCCATGCAACATACACAATGTAATGCAGTACGAGAAATTAAAACGATGCTTAACTCAATGCAACATACACAATGCAATGCAATGCAATATGAGTAAGTAAAACAATGCTTAACTCAATGCAACATGCACAATGCAATGCAATATGTGAAAGTAAACCAACTAACCTAGTGAAGAAACAAGCACAATCACATATACTTAAACCATCAATCATTCAAGACAGTTATACTAATGTTTTTGTTATCAAGCTACAATTCCTGAATGTTCATGTTTTAACGACAAGGGTTAAAAATAATGCCCCAAGCAATAACACATACGAGGGAAAAAATAGAGAACACAAGTAGTCCCATGGAAAACATTTGTGCATTATGACACAGTACCTAACAACTCATTATTGCATAGGAGTACCAACATAATAAGCAAACCCAAATTTGTTAATGGAGGTAGATCATGATGATCCGCATGTCGTTTGAGACAAGAACAAGTTAAAACGTAAGAAAGATGGTTTTGGACGACCAATTTTGATGTTGATGATAATGTAGGTGATACAGGCTTCAGTTGTATGCAAGCCATTTCAAAAATGAAAAACCATAATTTTTTGGTAAATATAAAGCCAAAATTAATATTACCATTGTGTAGCTTGCTTCAATACCTTTCCAACACAAAACAAATGGAGTCATTTCGATGTCGGGAGCAAAACTTATGGCCTGCGTAATGTTGGGTGCGCCTGTGTTGGGCAACATGGGAACTTAGGCGCTTATGTTGGCTCACTTTTTGATTTTTTTGACATTTTTTGGCCAGCATGGCCGCCTGGGCACCTAAGTTGGCTCAATTTTTAATTTTTTAACATTTTTTTGAAGCAACATGGGCGCCTAGGTGCCTGTGCAACATTGAGTGCACTACCTATCTTCCGGAGGCCATAACTTTTGCTCTCGACATCAAAATGACTCCTTTTTTTTGCGTTGGAAAGGTATCGAAGAGAACTATAAAATGATAAGATAAATTTGGATTTTTGAGTTAAAATTTTATGAAATTGGGACCAATCAATATAAATGTGTGATAAGGAGCTCACACGGGAGAAAAGGAGAAACGCAAGTCCGTCTGGGTGCCTGTGCATGATGCAAGGGCACCTGGGCACCTCTGTTGACAGTGTTTAGCTCATTTTAAAAGTTTTTAACTGTAGCATGGGCACCTGGGTGCGTGTGTAGCACTGAATGCACTACCTATCTTCTGAAGGCCATAACTTTTGCTCCCGACATTGAAATGACTATGTTTTTTTTGACTTGGAAAAGTATCGAAGTGAACTATACAATGCCAACATAAATTTGGGTTTTGGAAATTTTCTTCACAATTTTTTTGGGATTTTGAGTTTTCTTGACCAATTTACGTGGGGTTTTTATGTTTATTTGGATGTTTTGACTTTTCTGACTAACATATTTGAATGTTTTTTATTTTCTAGAAGTTTTCTGAAGCTATGTACAAGAAACGAAGAAACGTGGATGCCCCAAGCGACATTTGGACGTACAAGGGAAAAATGCTATGCATATGTGCAAGAAAATGAAGATGTGAAATTGCCCCCAACGTTAGATTAGAATATTCAAAGGTAAACTTTTCATGCACATAAGCTAGATTAGGGCCAATATGGATAGGTTCAACATGATGATGAACGTAACCCAATGATGTGCTAGGAAGGAGCAAGGATGCCCCCAATGTAAGTTGGAAAAGAATCACATGATAGAAAGAAGTGGCAACTTGTTTTGAGAAAGGGGAAAAAGGTGCCTACAAACATGACAAAAAGGAAATATTATACACATGGATGTTATGAATGAAGTAGAAGAACGATGTGAATGTCGTGAATGTAGCGTAGAAGCCTCACGATGAAGAAGTGATTAGCCAAAGGAATGAATCATGAGACAAGATACAGACTAGAGTAAGAGTCTGAACAAGGTCCAAAAAAGATGCTTGGTAACATACTAATCATGTTTTCTCATAGAGATCCAGTGTGTGCACGTGGAAATTTGTTACCTTTTGGAGGGAAGATTTAATAGACAACAAGTGAAGACACCTTAGCCAATATGTACGAATGATTTATTTTTCAAAGTTGATTTTTTATGGATGGATTGCGGAAGGAGAGCAGCACATTGCTCTGTTGCCACAACTAGATGTCCATAGCCCCGATGGAGATGCATTTGTTTTTAAGCACAACATTGCTCTACTACCAGTCAGGAATCCATAACCTCAGTGGAGATTATTGGAAATACCCCAAGAGAGAGTTATATATCAATTTGCTTTTGCTTTTAGTGTTTACTTTCAACTTTGTGCTTTTTGATTTGACTGATTTCATTTGCTTTTTGAAAACTTATTTCAGCTCTCTTGTTTGACAAGGGGTTAAGAACCACTGATGGCTTGAAGAAAGGAGGTGTAAGTGATTGTGATGAGGACATTGGGTAGTGTCAACAAAGATGTCCAAAATTTCTTCACGACAAGTTTTTTAGATGCTGACTGTGATAGGATATTTATAAGGCCAGTCATTCTTTAATTTACCAATGTGATAAAAGACCAAGTCAAATGGATACCGTAGAGATAAATGTCGTAAAATGCATGTGAATAGGCTAACCAAAATATCAACAAAGGGATGAAAATAGTAGGAAGACTTGCAGAAGGATAACAAGGAAGGGAAGAAAGAACATCCATGTGTATGCAATACCTGATTGTAATGTGTGTTCGTTTACCTTGGATTTTTTGAAATGTTTTCTCATTTTTTTGTATTTTTTCTTTTTTGAAAGGTGGGACTGACAAGGTCACTTGACGTGATAAGATCCAACAACAATGTTAGCAATTTCCTTGATAAGGAAGATTATACATGTTTGTTTATCAAGAGTCATATTATCCCTGATCTCAATGATCTCGGTGAGCTCATACTTAATAGATGACTGCATTTTATCATAAAAGCGTGATTTTTTGTGTGGGACCTTGAGGTCCCTATGCAAAGGTTTATGCACTTTACGCCATACTTTATGGTTGTGTTGATGTACATTTTTGAATTGCGTTTGATTCTAAACTTTAAGATTGTTTGAATTGTTGGGAGCCTTGGAGCTCTTGGAAGTTTTAACCTTCAACGAACAAGATACCCTACGAACTAAAGAATAATGAATATTGCCAATCCCACCGCGTTAAAGGTAAAAAAATAATGAACAAGATACCCTATCAAGGTAATATATGACACAAGTTATCCTTAGAATAATATAATGACGTACAACGCTCAAAATCTAGTTACACCAAATAGTTTATTCTCTAAGATTTCATCTAGATTGGTTTGCAACTAAATATTGACAACACAAAATCACCAATTAGGTCAAGTTTTCCACAAACAAGGCCTAAATGATAAGAGAATGTTGACGCGATCTTCTAACAAGATATACTAAAAACCAATTTCTAAACAGTAAAAAAGTCCAAGTCTCATAAAATGGATGATAACAATGTGAGTAACGTAACAACATTATTTGGATAAGTGAACCAAGCTTTCGAGAAATCAATATTTCTAGTGTCAAAATGATGTTATCACAATGCTCACAATGTATCCTCAACACTCACAAAACTCAAGACAAAGTTAGGATGTAAAAACTACGTCTAAGTATAACAAGAAATTGCTATGCGCGCGAACATCGTAACTCTACAATATAGAGATTTAGGCCTAATTTCACAATGGAAACAAGACGTAAATATCTCAATTGTATGGCTATAATGTGGGCAGCGTAAAAAATCAAAAGAAGACAAGGATGAAATCTCCTAGCTACGATGATAATAAGTCTCAAATATGGGTTTTTGAGATAATGGGCCTACTAGATCATGAGTACGTACCATGCACACTTTCAACACTTGCGCTCTGACATTGCAACCTAGTCACGCAGGTAGAATACAAAAGTGGCGGACACACAATATCTAGCAGTATCCGTATATGTTGTTTCCTTTTCTTCAAAAATGGGCAACAAGAAAACAAGGGTGTAGACCAAGTGGTGTTGAAACAAACTTGGTGTTATTTTGGTAGAGTTTCGCCTTGTCTTAGGACAAGTGAAAAACTAGGACAAAATGACACTAAGTATATTTCGTAATGAAAATCACGTGGTTTTAACTTTAAGAGATTATTTCCCTTGCTCGAAAAACAAGAGTTTGAATCTAACAAATTTGTCACTTTGTGAGAGCTCTCAAGTATAACAACTAAGACAAAAACAATGGCTCCAAGCCAGCAAGCTTTCTAGGTGGTTCTCTCTCTAGATGTCATAAGATATCTAGAGCGATCTCAATTTACCAAGGTTTCCCAAGGAGTATCTTGACTTTACTTTACCCCCTTCAGTATAATGAGCACCGAAGTTTGTTCAGTTATACGTTCACTGGGGTTGCGATACAGATATATTTGACACTAATCTCACCAAGGCGTACTAGACAAGTCGATAGAGTGGAGCACTTTCCTGTTTCATTCACAAGGTTCCCTCTTGCGTGAACTACTTTAGGGTTCCTAGGACCACCCCCATTGTTGTAGATTAACGCTTATGCCAAAGGGGTTATTTCCTAGTTGAGCGGACGAGCCATAACTCTTAACTGAAACATGTAAATACAATGTGATGATTGTGGTGTATTTTTTATCTTTTAGACTTAATGTGGTTTTTGTCGCACTTCTTTTGACAACCTATAATCAATCACACATGTAGTTATAAAAATTGTTTAGGTCTTTCACACAAATGGTTATTAGTTCCAAAAAGATTCACAATATCATAGGAAAATAACAATGGAAAATGCTTGTAAATCAACTAACTACCATCAAACTTTGTAAGAAAATAAGATTTATTCCCAATTAATCCAAGTGCTTCTTAATGAAAGACTAAAATTGATTTTGATTCCCAAGATCACCTTAGGTGCAAGGGAAGAGCATACACAAAATTTAGCCTTGATTTCTTTATTAAGTGAAAAAGCTCATAAACTAAAAGATTAAGTACATGCAAAAAAATGAAGGTTTATTTTCTTAAGCACAAAATGAATGATAATTGTTCCTACTTACTCCCAAGAAGCAAAAAGAAAGGTTTAGAGGTGTTTTTGGTTTCAAGATCACACTAGGTGCAAGAGAAGAGCATACACAACTCTATTCCAAACTCAATCAAAGTACGAAAACACAATCACTCCTCAAACCCTAACCCAATTTACTCAAAAATCCTTCATCAAACCCTAGGATAATTTTCTTAGGAATATTGCTCTAAAATCAATAATTTGACAAAAACAACATCTAAAAACCCTTAAAAACTGATAGGAATCATAAAATTGAAGTTCTGGAATTTTGAGAAAATTTTACCTTGATGCACAGGTGCCCCTACTAGTGCACAAGCGCTCACAGTCATATATAGGTTCCCCTCTATCATCTTTCAAACAATCAATGATGCACATGCGCTTCCAGTGAGAAACATGTGCTCACAGTCATGCACAAATGCCTTTTTCCTGTAGATGGTTAAAAATATGAGTTTTGAAGCAATTTTTTTGAAAAAAAAGGTCTAATCTTTGGGATTTCTTGGCAATTTTCACAGGGCTTCGCCTCCTTATATCCTGCAAAAAGCAAGAAAACACAACTTCTACCACTAATATAGTTGAAACAACTTTTAATAATAGAAATTGATCTAAAAATTTGAAAATTAATCTAGAACTTTCAAATTAATCTAAAAAGTTTGAGAAACTAATCTAAAAAGATTAAAAGTACACTAGAAAGCTTGAAAGTAAACTACAAAAACTTGAAATTAATCTAGGAAACTTGAAACTAATCTAAAACTTTGAAATGAAAAAAATTAAAACTAAGTTTAAAAGCTTAAAAATTGAATGCAATGGGGTATTTTCCCACTGTGCATGCCTAATGAAAGCACCCTAAACTAACAATTGTTCACTGCTAAAAATATGTAACTCCATGTAACATACATCATACAATGCAATACGAGAGAGTAAAATGACACTTAGCTCCATGCAACATACATTATGCAATGCAATACAAGAAAGTAAACCAACTAACCTAATAAAGAAATAAGTGCAATCACATATACTCAAACAAACAACATTAAAGATAGTTGTACCAATGTTTTTGTTATCAAGCTGCAGTTCCTGAATGTTTGTGTTGTAACAAAAAGGGTTAAAAATGATGACCCAAGCAATAACACATGCGAGGGAAAAATGAAGGACACAAGTAGTCACATGGAAAGCATTTGTGCATTATAAGACAATACTTAACAACACATTGTTGCACGAGAGTGCTGACATAATAAGCAGACCCAAATTTGTTAATGGAGGTATATCATGATGATCCGCATGTCATTGAGACAAAAACAAAAAAGAACGCTAGAAAGATGGTTTTATAGGACCAATTTCGATGTTGAGGATAATGCAGGTGATATAGGCGTCAACTGTATGTAAGCTATTTAAAAAATAAAAAACCATAATTTTTGTAAAAATAAAGCCAAAGTTAATGTTACCATTGTGTAGGTTGCTTCAATACCTTTCCAACGCAAAAAAATGGAGTCATTTTGACGTTGGGAGCAAAATTTATGGCCTGTGCAATATTGGGTGTGCCTATGCACTTAGGGGAGCGCCTGTGCTTGGCAACATGGGCGCCTATGTTGGCTTACTTTTTGATTTTTTTGACATTTTTTGGCGAGCATGGACACCTGGGTGCCTGTTTGGTTCACTTAATTTTTTTGACATTTTTTGAAGCAGCATGGGCGCCCGGGCACCTGTGCAACACTAAGTGCACTATCTATCTTTTGGAGGCCATAAATTTTTCTCTCGACATCGAAATGACTCTGTTTTTTTGTGATGGAAAGGTATCGAAGCGAACTACACAATGGTAAGATAAATTTACATTTTTAAATTAATATTTTGTGAAATTGGGACCAATCAATATCAATATGTGTGATAAGGAGCTTATATGTGAGAAAAAACACTTACGTGGGAGAAAAGGAGAAACGCAAGGGTGCCTGGGTGCTTATACATGATGCAAGGGCACCTAGGTGCCTGTGTGCATGATGCAAGGGTGCCTGGGTGCCTGTGTTGTTAGTGTTTAGCTCATTTTTGAAGTTTTTGACTGCAACATGGGTGCCTGGGCGCTTGTGCAACAATGAATGTATTACTTATCTTTCGGAGGCCATAACCTTTTCTCCTGACATTGAAATGACTCCGTTTTTTTGTGTTGGAAAGGTATCAAAGTGAAATACACAATGTTAACATAAATTTGGGGTTTTGA
Source organism: Taxus chinensis (assembly GCA_019776745.2). NCBI lineage: Eukaryota > Viridiplantae > Streptophyta > Pinopsida > Cupressales > Taxaceae > Taxus > Taxus chinensis. The sequence continues at coordinate 218,099,811 of CM034148.1, forward strand.
TTTTTTTTGGACTTTTGCGTTTGTCTCACCAATTTTTTTATTTGGATGTTTTGACTTTTCTAACTAACGTATTTGAATGTTTTGGGAGTTTTCTACGAAATGTATTTGAATGTTTTTGATTTGCTAGAAGTTTTATGAAGCTATGTATATGAAATGAAGAAACGTGGATGCCCCAATGACATACGGGATGTGCAAGGGCAGAACGCCACGTGCATGCGTAAGAAAGTGAAGATGTGAAAATGCCCCTAGCATTAGCTAGGAATATCCAAAGGTAAACTCTTCATGCGTCGAAGATGGATCAATGAAAATATAGATAGGTTCGACATGATAATGAATGTAACCCAATGAAGTGCTAGGAAGGAGCAAGGATGCCCCTAACATAAGCTCGCCAAGAAGCACATGACAGAAAGAAGTCGAAGATTGTTTTTCTGAAAGGGGACAAAGGTTCCCAACAACATGAAAAAAAGACAATATTATAAACATGGATGTTTTGAACTAATTAGAAGAATGATGTGAATGTAGCTTAGAAGCCTTATGATGAATAAGTGATTAGCCAAAGGCACAAATCGTGAGACAAGATACATACTAGAGTAATAGTCTGAACAAGGTACAAAAAAAGACACTTGGTAACACACTAATCATGTTTGCTCATAGAGATCCAATGTGTGCACAAGGTAATTTATTACCTCTTGGAGGGAAGATTTGATAGACAACAAGTGAAGAAACCCTAGCCAATGTGTATGAATGATTTATTTTTCAAAGTTGATTTTTATGAATGTATTGCAGAAGAAGGGTTGTATTGCTTCGCTGCCATCCAGACGTCCATAGCCCTAACAGAGATGCATTTGATTGTAATCACAACATTGTTCTACTGTCAGTCAGGCATCCATAGCCCCGGTAGAGATTATTGGAAATACCCCAAGAGAGAGTTATATATCAATTTGATTTTTCTTTTAGTGTTTTCTTTCAGCTTTGTGCTTTTTGATTTGATTGATTTCATTTGCTTTTTGAAAACTTATTTCACCTCTCTTGTTTGACAAGGGGTTAAGAACCACTGATGGCTTGATGAAAGGAGGCAAAAGTGATTGTGATGAAGACATTGGATAGTGTCAACAAATATGTCAAAAATTTCTTCGCAACAAGTTTTTTAGATGTTGATTGTGATAGGATCTCTATAAGGTCAGTCATTCTTTAATTTACCAAGGTTATAAAAGACTAAGTCAAACAGATACCATAGAGATAAATGTCACAAAATACGTGTGAATAGGCTAACCAAAATATCACTGAAGGAATGAAAATGGTAGGAATACTTGCAGAAGGATAACAAGGAAGGGAAGAAAGAACATCCATGTGTATGCAATACTTGATTGCAATGTGTGTTCGTTTACCTTTGGTTTTTTGAAATGTTTTCTCATTTTTTTGTATTTTTTCTTTTTTGAATGGTGGGACTGACAAGGTCACTTGGCGTGATAAGATCCAACAACAATGTTAGCAATTTCCTTGATAAGGAAGACTAGGCGTGTTTGCTTATCAAGAGTCATATTATCCCCGATCTCAATGATCGTGGTGAGCTCATACTGAATAGATGACTACGTTTTATCATGAAAGGTGGATTTTGTGTGTGGGAGCTTGAGGTCCCTCTCCAGAGGTTTCTGCACTTTATGCCATACTTGATGGGTGCATTGATGTGCATTTTTGATGCACGTTTGATTATGAACTTTAAGATCGTTTAAATTGTTGTGAGCTTTGGAGCTCTTGGAATTTTTTATCGTAGTTGGATGAGGAACCGTTTGGGTTTCTTATAAGCTATGACGTGACTTGTATGACCCTGAGAAGTGGGAGAAGAAAGTGGACAAATAGAATTGATGTGAGAAATGAAGGTGGGTTTTCCACAATCATTGATAGAAGAACAATATGATGGACACAAAGGATATGGTACAAGAATTGAATAGGATGGTCTACCAGGAGGTGTCCCATAGACTAAAAATAAAGGAATACAAGGATATGGCCCTAAGATTGAAGATGAAGGACTGCCTGGTGGCATCCCATAGATAGAAGATGAAGGACTACCTGGAGGTGTCACATATACAAAAGAATATGGGCTACAAGGACGTGGCCCAAGAATAGATGAAGATGGGCTAACAGGAGGTGAGCCACATATAGATGATGTGGGGCTACTTGCAGGTGGCCCACATATAGAAGAAGATGATGGGATACTAGGTGGTGATCCAAGGTAAGATTGCGATGGAGGAATCCTGATAGATAAAGAATGATTAGGTAATGAGAAGATAGGATCTTCCTCAATGGTCTTAGGCTCTTCCTTAGTATTTCAACAAAAGGAATCAATATCTTCTTACCAATACGCAATTGTATCGAAGTCAAGATTAAATCCTTAATTGTAATCCTCTAGGAGAATTCCATCGTGTGACCCTAGGAATTCCATGATCGTATCCTCATATTGAGATGAATCGATCGGTAGGGGTAGTTTTTCTACCATAAGAGGTTGATTGGATGAATGGGACATGGGAGTCGACTTGGATGATTGATTGGAGATGGAAGAAGGGGTCATTGAGGCAATTGAGAAATGGGGTCCTGCGAAGACAAGGAGAATCATGACTTAGGAGTCGTATTAGAGGAATAATTTTGATTAGAATCTTCAGAAGAATCAGAAGACTTAAAACCATTGGGATTGGAATCTTCAGAAGAATCAGAAGACTTATAATCATTGGGATTGGAATATTTGGAAGAATCAGAAGAGTCAGAATCATACCACTTACCATGAGTTGATGATGGAGGAAAAGGTAAGTGAACGGGTTCTATAGCACGAAGAATCAAATGAGGTCTAGTTGTGATAGGCATCCTTTTGATATGAATGCTGAAGCCTAGGTTCCTTACTGTCATAAGTATGTGGATTTGCGTGATAATCAGTCTTTGTCGGTGCATGCTTAGACATAGATAGTCCATGGGATATCACAAGCGTTATTATGTTGATATGTTCAACAAGTGTATCTACACAACTAATGAGAGTATCAAAATGATTCTCCTTATTAGACACACAATTAACATTCTTGTCTTGATTATGTTTAGGAAGAGTCTTCATATTGGGGGATTTGTTACGAGTGGATGAATCCATCTCCACCTCACCACTTACGATTAAGTCTTGGATGTAGTGTTGCATCTTCAAACACTTATCTGTTTTGTGACCTTTAACGCGGTGGAATTGGCAATATTCATTATCTCTAAACCATGATGGTTTAGGTGCGCCATCCTCAAAAGGCATAGTTTCAGGATATCTAACCATATTAACTGCCTCTAGTTGTTTTAGTATTGATGACATTGAGTCAGATAGAGGAGTGAAATAGGCGCGGAGCTCCCTTTGTAAGCTTTTAAGGAGTGTTGTTTTGAACAACTTGTACTCATTTAGAGTGTATTATCCCATCACTAACAACGCTTTTGTTCCCATTAGGGACAAAATTTGTTCTGTCATTAGATTTAGAATCATTATGATCATGTGAGAAAGGTTTTAGAGTCACCTTGACTAACAACGCTTTTTCAGTTTGACTCCCTTTTTCGATGACCTCTTCAAATGTGTTTCCACAATGCATTTGCAAGTTGAACGTAATGTTTGGATGGAGGTTGGGAACAAATGTACTGATTAACTGATTTTCGAGTATGAGGCAAGGAAAGTGACTAGCTAATCCTCTCCATTGTTGTAAAAACACAACGAAGTTTTCGTTATTTCATTGCTTGGCATTGTAGAGATCTAACATGGTGACATCATTTTCTATATTAAAAAAGAAGTGTCGTACAAAACCTTCTACTAGTTCTGGCCATGTTGATACAGATCCCTTAGGGATGTGTACAAACCATTCTAGCGCCGTTGCTCCTAAACTTCATTGAAAGAGGTGCATAATATAATTGTCGTTGAATGCCACCTCTTAACATGCCATGTAAAAATCTTTAATATGGTCACGAGGGTCACCTTTTCCCTTATATTTGTCAAATTTTGGAAGATCAAAATGTCTTGGGAAAGGTACCTGTTGCATGGCTTTGTCAAATGGGTAGGGACATAACACATTGAACCGATACTTCTTGTTATTGTTGCCGATTTCGTCCTCTTGTAATGCTTGGAGGACGTTCTTCATAGTTGACCACTCTTGATTAAAAAGTGGATCTTGCATGGGTGGCATAGGTCTATATGAAGGATTAAATGTAGGCGTATTCCCACCTCTATTTATTGTGATAATATCTTCATAAGGATCTCTTTGTGCCTCCCGTTAAGGAGTGTTTATTGGGAATTCGTAAAACGAAGCTTTAGGTTTTGCCTTTGGTATAGTTTGTTTCATAACTTTTGGTTGTTCCTTTTGTATATGCGAAGCCAAACTTGTCAATTGACGAGTGAGGGCTTGGACCTGTTGTTCTAACGTAACCTCTTTAATAGGTATTTCATGATGATATTCATTAGGAGGAGGTTGTGCATGATGAACATGTTCTTTATGGTCTTCGCAACAAATTTTAATAGGAGGCAAATGATTGTCTCCATCATTTTCAAATGGCATCTCCTCATTATTCTACCATGTAAAAGTAGAGGCATGACTTGGATTTAAAATTTTGTTAAGAGTGTGACAAGGGAGGTCTACTTCTTCTCCCCGAACCATTTTGACAATAAGAGAAGGATCTACTGTGGAAGGTAATTCTACTCCTAGTTCCACAACCCGCATAAGAACTTCATGTTTGTTATGAAAAATGTAGTCGTCAAAATGGGCGGAATGAAGCTCTGCATCCGCATGAGGAGAATCCTCCTCTCCACCACTATGGTCAACCATGAGATTATCCTCCAAAAGAGGGTTGCCACCTCCAAATATATTGGCTTCTAAATTTCGTGACCCCATTCTCGTAGTAGGCATTACTTAGAATAAGAGGTACAAAGCAAAAGATTTCCACCAAGGTTTATTAACAAGGGACCCTAGTAAAATTTGTGCAGCGTAACAACCCTAAGTCGTTAAAAATAATGGTGACTATAAAATAGCTACAAATTCAATAGGTCAATGTGAACCTACGAATTAAAGAATAAGCTACCTTAGAAGGAAATATATGACACAAATTTTCCTTAGAATAATACAATGACATACAACGCTCAAAATTTGGTTACACCAAATAGTTTATTCTCTAAGATTTCGTCTGGATAGGTTTGCACCCAAATAGTGACAACACAATATCACCAGTTAGATCAAGTTTGCAACAAACAAAACCTAAATGATAAGAGAATGTTGATGCAATCTTCTAACAAGATGTACTAAAAACCAGTTTCTAAACACTAACAAAGTCCAAGTCTCATAGAATTCACGATAACAATGTGAGCAACGTAACGACACTATTTGGACACGTGAACCAAGTTTTTTCGGGAAAGCAAGATTTGTAGTGTCAAAATGATGTTATCGCGATGCTAACCATGTATCTTCAACACTCACAAAACTCAAGACAAAGTTAGGATGTAAAAACTACGTCTAAGTATAACAAGAAATTAATATGCGTGTGAACAACGTAACTCTATAGAGATTTAGGCCTAATTTCACAATGGAAACAAGATGTAAATATCTCAGTTGTATGGCTACAATATGGGAAACGTAACAACTCAAAAGAATACAAGGATGAAATCACCTAACTATGATGATAATAAGTGTCAAATATGGGTTTTTGAGACAAGGGGGCCTACTAGATCGTGAGTACGTACCATGCACACTTTTAACACTTGCGCTCTGACATTGCAATCTAGTCATGCAAGTAGAATACAAAAGTGGTGGACACACGATATCTAGCAGTATCCGTATATGTTGTTTCCTTTTGTCCAAAAATGGGCAACAAGAAAAAAAGGGTGTAGACCAAGTGGTGTTGAAATAAACTTGGTGTTATTTTGGTTGAGTTTCACCTTGTCTTAAGACAAGTGAAAAACTAGGACAAAATGACACTAAGTAGATTTCATGATGAAAATCAAGCGGTGTCAACTTTAAGAGATTATTTCCCTTATTCGAAAAACAAGAGTTTGAATCTAAGAGAGCTCTCAGATATATTATCTAAGATAAAAACAATGGCGCTAAACCGACAATCTTCCTAGGTGGTTCTCTCTCTAGGTGTCACAAGATATCTAGAGCGAGCTCGATTTACCAAGGTTTCCCAAGGAGTATCTTTGCTTTATTTTACCCCCTTCAGTATAATGAGCACCAAAGTGCATTCAATTATACTTTCACTGGGGTCGCGATACGGATATCTTTGACGCTAATCTCACCAAGGCGAATTAGACAAGTCGGTAGTGCGGAACACTTTCCTATTTCGTTCACAAGGTTCCCTCTTGCGTGAACTACTTTAGGGTTCCTAGGACCACCCCCATTGTTATAGCTTAAGGCTTATTCCAAAGGGGTTATTTCCTAGTTGAGTGGATGATTCGTAGCTCTTAACCGAAACCTGTAAATACAATGTGATGATTGTGGTGTATTTTTTTTTTATCTTTTAGACTTAATGTGGTTTTTGTCGCACTTCTTTTGGCAACCTACAATCACACGTGTACTTAGAAAAATTGTTTAGGTCCTTCACACAAATGGTTATTAGTTCCAAAAAGATTCACAATATCATAGGAAAATAGTGATGAAAAATGCTTGTAAATCAACTAACTACCATCAAACTTTGTAAAAAAACAAGGTTTATTCCCCATTAATCCAAGTGCTTCTTATTGAAAGACTAAGATTGCTTTTGATTCCCAAGATAACCTTAGGTGCAAGGGAAGAGCATACACAAATTTTAGCCTTGATTTCTTTATTAAGTGAAAAAACTTTTAAACTAAAAGATTAAGTACATGCAAAAAAAATGAAGGTTTATCCTCTTTAAGTACAAAAGAAATGTTAATTGTTCCTACCTACTCCCAAGAAGCAAAAAGAATGGTTTAGATGTGTTTTTGGTTCTCAATATCACACTAGGTGCAAGAGAAGAGCATACACAACTCTATTCCAAACTCAATCAAAGTATAAAAACACAACCACTCCTCAAACCCTAACCCAATTTACTAAAATTCCTTCATCAAACCCTAGGATAATTTTGTTAGGAATATTGCTCTAAAATCAATAAGTTGACAAAAACAACATCTAAAAACCCTTAAAACTGATAGGAATCATAAAATTGAAGTTCTAGAATTTTGAGAATAGTTTACCTTGATGTACAGGCGCCCCTACTAGTGCACATGTGCTCACAGTCATGCACATGCGCTCATAGTCTTACACATGCATTCACAGTCATGCACAGACGCCCCTCCGTCATCTTTCACATAGTCAATGATGCACATGCGCTTCCAGTGAGTCACATGCGCTCACAGTCAGGCATATGTGCCTTTTTCTTGTAGATGGTCAAAAATTTAAGTTTGGAAGCAATTTTTTTGAAAAAAAGGTCCAATCTTTGGGATTTCTTGGCAATTTTGATAGGGCTTTGCCTCCTTATATCCTGCAAAAAAATAAGAAAACACAACTTCTACCACTAATATAATTGAAACAACTTTTAAAACTGGAAATTGATCTAAAACTTTGAAAATTACTTTAAAACTTTGAAATTCATCTAAAAAGCTTAAAAGTACACTAGAAAGCTTGAAGGTAAACTAGAAAAATTGAAATTAATTGAGGAAATTTGAAACTAAGTTAAAAAGCTTAAAAATTTGAATGCAATGGGGTATTGTCCCATTGGGCTTGCCAATTGAAAACACCCTAAATTTTGCAAAGCAAATTGTATGACTAAACAAGGAAGGCTAACACCATTGCCACCTCTAGCCAAGGTTTTAAGTCTAGGAATGTAACATTAAGATAGAAGTTTAAAAGAATGCTTAACTAGTATGAAAATAATACAAAATCTAACTAAACATGTCTACTAATATGCTTGAATTACCTAACATGGGCCTAAATAGACCTAAGAGGGCAATTAAATGGTTATGGTTGCTACTCCAAACAAGGTGAAATGGCCTCTCCAAATGACCACTTGGTCATTTTGGATATCCATCTACTAACCCCATTGAAGGCTTTAAGCAAGGATTGAACTTGCATATATATCATATTTATTATATGAGATGCAAATCAAAGCATGGTGTAAAGTATAAAGGAATGAGGTGCACCCTTTTTATAGTTTTCATTTTGGGAGAAACTTGTATTTTTGTGCATGTGGGAGTAAAATCCCCTAATTAGATTAGAATTGATAATCATGATTAGTCCTTGCTAATCACAATTAGTGAATTACCAAGTGATTAAAAGGTGTGGAGCCTTAATCAACCACTTAGGGTCAACTAGGAGGCTAGGATAAGCTTTTAAAGTTTGCTGAGACGTTGTAGAGGTGAATGAGGTGATTTTGAGTGGTTGGAAGAGGGGTTTGAGTCAATACTAGAGTATATTCACCAAATCAAGGGCAAAATAGGCTTAATTAGCCTATAATCGCTAATTGTCTGTTTTGAAGAGGATTTTGGCTTACGATTCACCGTAAAGTGGCATCCTGAATGCGAAAGGGGTTACACAATTAACAACTTGGTGTTAATTGGTTAAATTGGCAAGAAACAATAGTTAAATAGGAAATAGTACTAATTATAATGGAATTGGGAAGAATATAAGTGATTTGCGCACGTTTTGGCAATAAGATTGCAAAAGCTGAATTTAGGTGTCTACAACTGACTTAGCATGTGCTCCATGGGATTTTTATATGGTTTCCTTACCATGCAAAATTAGGTAGCTATTGTAAAAATACTATTAAAAGGCACATCTTTATCATCTAGAAGATCTTTCTCCTTAAAAAAGAGTCCCAACCAGTATTGATGGTGTTCTCAACCTCAATTGCATTTGTAGGATCCTCTTGGCCTTGTATAATAATTTGGAGGGGTGAAATAACCATATCTACACATGGAAAGTTGTTTATATGGGGGTGGAGGAGCCCACCCATCCCAATACAAAGCCAAAGAAGCCCAATTGTCTTATTTGTGTATAATTTGTAGGAAGCAATGGCCAATCAAAATATTTTATTTTTCATAATATGCTAAAAGAAAATATATATACTTGCTTGTAAATTTGATAATAGTTGTTTTGTTTTACACAATATCAATATAATTGTTGCTCATTGCACTATATACCTACAACACTATGATTTGAGTAGTCTCGACTCTCACCCTTATCTCTACATGCATTAACATCAAATCACTACAATACTTATCATAAGTAAGATTCCAATACGTGCACTTCCTCCAATTCCTTTTAACATTTCTATATTAGCAGCTAAAATGTGGAACTTTGGCTAATAGAAAACAATGCTTTTCCCACATCTCTCATGGATGGCCTTTCCTAGGGATATTCATTTGTGCGAAACAAGCTAACATGTATGGAATAAATTAGGCATATATTTTGTTCCATATTCACACTCCTCTAGAACTTGTTCTATATTTTGTTCCAAGTTGGCATCTAGAAACACATTAGTAGGTTTCAAATCACTATGCATAACTTGGATAAGACAATCATAATGTATATATTCAATGCCATGGGCCACATCAATGGTAATGTTCAAACACTCACTCAGTCCCAATCTACAAATATTTTTCCAAGTTAACATTGGACACAATCTTTTATTTTCAGATAATCTAACATGTGCATAAAAAGATGTCTTAAAGGATGAAAGCATGCATAAATGTTAACACATTCTCAAAGATAAGTTCCAACAACTTTGGAGTTGAGCTAGTTATCTGTGGAGATTTTCTACAGAGTTCTAGAGTCTATCAAAGAAGTGTCAAAGTCTATCAAAGAAGTGTCAAAGAGTTCCAGAGTTTTTTTTCAGAGTCTACTAGAGAAGCACCAGAGTCTACCAGAAAACATTAGGAGATCACTCTAACTCAATGTCACCCTTGTACTCAAGCATGTCTATTTTTGGAAATTTCTAAAAATAGAACATCTAAAAATAATAAGCCATCACATATAGTAGATCATGTATGCCACATTTATTTTGTGACAATTTGTTTTGGGAAGCTTATTTTATGCACCCAAAAGGATATGATAGCGAGTCCAAGATTGCATGCATGTCAAGTTTGTATACGTATCTTGTAATTAAATCTACCAGTCGGGTGTAGTTTATTTTGTAATCAACACTATTGATTCAAAGTCAAATATCTTCTAGTTGAGTCTAAAGTTATTCTTGTATCTGGGATCTAGTTTTTTAGAAGCTATCACTTGAATGTAGGGATTAGAAGCAATTTGCAAGTGCAGTGTGGTCCAAGGTTATATTTTTTAAAGGAACCTCATGGCACCAAATGGATGGTGCCCACGCATCTAGGTGGGATGGTATGCACTATTGAAAGAATATTTTTGCTGCCCAACTGTCCTAGACCTTTTTGGCTACATCAGTCGGGTGACATCTCTTAAAAGCCCTGAGACCAAAAATTGTAAAACTTCGGTGGGCATGTTCTCGCATATTGTCACACTTGCGAACCTCCCATCTAAGCCTACATCTCAACATCGATCTAGTATATAAAATCTTCTCTCGGTTTCTCTTCTCTTTGGCAGATTTCTTGGGGTGGCAACGAATGCAATGTGCTAAAAAGTGTTTAGTTTAAGTCAGTGTTAGAGTGTCTAGGGTGATATTTTGTGAGTGAAACTTCATGGAACCAAATAGATAGTGTCCACATGTCTGAGTGGCCTAGTATGCACTATTAGAAGTGTCATTTCACTACTCAACCATCCCAGACCTTCCTGCCTACATTGATCAGGAAACGTCTCTTAGCAACCCTGAGACCAAAAAATATTAAACTTTGGCAGACATGTTTTCGCATCCTATGGAACATACAAACCTCTTGTATAAGCCTACATTTCAATATTGGTCCCTTATACAAAAGCATCTCTTGGTTTCTCTCCTCTCTTCCCGATTTTCTCAGGGTGGCAGCAAATGCAACGCGCCAAAAGTGTCAGTTTGAGTCAGTGTGGTGTCCGAGGTGATATTTTGCGAACAAAACCTTGTGGCACCAAAAGAATGACACCCACACATCCAAACAGGTTAGTATACACTATAGTAAGCATTATTTATCCACCCAACCATCGCAGACCTTCTTGACTACATTGGTTAGGTGACATCTCTTAAGAGCCCTGCTACCACAAAGTGTAAAACTTTGGTGGGCATGTTCTTGCAAAATGGGGTAACTGGAAACCTCACGTATTTGCCTACAACTTGGTGTCATTCTCGTATACAAAATCCTCTCTTGGTTTCTCTGTTGTCCACTCAGTTTTCTTGGGGTGGCAGCGAATGCAACACGCCAAAAAGCGTCAATTTGAGTTAGTGTTAGGGTATTAGGGGAAATATATTGCGAACCAAACCTTGTGGCACTAAACAAACGAAGTTCACGCATTTGAACGAGATAATACACACTATCAAAAGCATTATTTTTCTACCCAACCGTTCGGGAATTTCCCGACTATATTGGTTGAGTGACGTCTCTTAAGATCCATGAGACCAAAAAATTGGCAGGCATGTTCTCATGAACCATGGCACCTGGGAACCTCCTGTTTGAGCCTACATATCAGAATTACACCATTCTAATATTCTCTCAGTTTATCTCCTCTCTATCTGATTTTTTAGATGTGGCAGCGAATGCAATGCACCAAAAAGTGTAGTTTTGAGTCAGTGTTAGGGTGTCTGGTGTGATATTTTGTGAACCGAACCTCGTGGCACTAAACAAATGGTGCCCAAATGTCTTAGCGGATTGGTATGCACTATTGGAAGTGTCATTACGCTACCCAACTATCCCTGACCTTCCCAACTACATTGGTCGAGCGACGTCTCTTACGATCCGTGAGACCAAAAAAGTGTAACACTTTAGTGGGCATATTCTCATAAATTGAGGCCCCTGGGAACCTCCCATATGAGCCTACATATTGGTGTCATGAACATCTAAAAAATCTCCTCAATTTCTCTCCTCTCCACCCAGTTTTCTTGGGGTGACAATGAATACAACTCACCAAAAAGTGTAATTTTGAGTCAGTGTTAGGTAGTCTGGGGCAATATTGTGACAAAACTTTTCCCTAATATTGTAATTTTGACCCAGTTAATAGACAAAAAATAGCAATTCAGAGTGAAGCAGTCGCAAAACCAAATGAACGTGTAAATATGTATACAAATACATTACCTAATCATGTCATACAAGAAATTGAGAAGAATGATAAAGTTCATATGTCGTATAATGCAATGCCTCCATCTGCTTCATATGCTCCTAGAGTTAACATTGATCACCCTATTGACAGTCTCATTGGTGTGTTATCATTGGTGTGTTAAAGGATGCAACTCCTTTAAACTCCTTTTAGTACATTCTATGACCACGAGTCTCTTGTAAATATCTATGATTTAATCAAATAAAAAACAAAACATTGCACAATAGAATAATACAACCAAAGATATTGTAATTCATTCGAGACAAATTCCCAATGAAGAGATTACATATAAATAGCTCAATGAACTCCTATAAGTAAGGAGTCAAGGCTAATCTCTAAGTCCTCTCAATATCCCAAATATCTCTCAACTATGAGTTGTGCATTACAATTGTTTTGCACACTCGTATATTATTTATTAAATATTAAAAACTATTACTACCAAATAACCCAAACTACTCCTAAGTGTTCACACTATGAACAATATTTCTGTAACAGAGTCCCTAACAATGAATCCACTAATGAGCCTTTGTTTATACATGCTTTCATTGAGTCACATTCGATATAGAGCATTATGGTAGATAACATATCAAGCAAAAACATACTACGACATTACTTACTAGCCTTAGGAACACTGCCATTGATTTAATTGGTACAACTACTACGGTCAAAGAATTTGATGGCCAACATCAAATCTATCTTGAGGGTATTCTATTACCATTTATGGCATGTATTGAGACTATAGCTACATGGTTTCTATTTTTAACTAGCAACGGGGCATGCAACATCTTATGTGGATTCCCCAAGATACACAAGATGCATGCTTTTCCTTATACATTTCCATTGATGCTTGAAGTACATTCATAATAATAAGGTTGCCACCACTCAGAGTGTTCCTTACGAGTTCCCTATTTGACCTAAAGCACTACACAATGTGCTTCTACAACAACAAATCACACAACCTCAACAACAAATGATTCTAGTCCAACTCATGCACCTATTCATCCAAGCCCTAAGCTAGTCTTGCAACAATATTTTGAGCATATTCAAAGAAAAGCATCAAAACAATCTCCAATCATACAACAGAGACCAAAGGTCATAGTACATATGGTTCCTAAGATTATTCAAGCTAGGCAATATACACATGGTCATATCTATAGTGTGAATGATTTAGGTATTTATACGACTCATGATTATTTATCAAATTTTAATGATGAAACACATGTTTACGCCCATCCACAACATGTGGCAATTGCATCGATTGATCCATGACCCATTATATCATGATATTGGCAAAGTTATAGGTTAGCATCCTTGGCATATTGGTACATTAGCTCGATTACATAGTTTGCGGTACATAGTTGCTTACGTGCTTTTGTCTAACAACCTCTCTTGAGTTGTTGGATTGAGCCAACATTCTTCTATTTTGACTTGATATTGATTTTTTTTAACTTTATTAATCATTCTTCTAGCCTCTTGGTTTACTTTGATTGTTTACCATGTTTTGAACGTCTACACTAGCTACCTAATAATGATATGCACATACATATTTATGAGACATCTTGATTCTAGGGTATGTTGAGCTCTAAGGGAAGCCATAGATCATTCAAAACCCTCCCTATAATTCTATTTCATAGCCCATGCCCCTTGGACTTTTATGGTTGATCAACTTGTCCTTTAGCTAAAATATTTTTAAAATGCAAGGCCAAGAGACGTATTGATAGCTTGAATTATCAGTACATGTTTACATACGATGTTGCTTATCATATTACTAGTGACTTGTATATCTATTTTTTTACGCACTTGCCTTTCATAGTATCTGGAGTTTAGATGCAGGTGTTACATATTACATATGATCATGGCACAAACATGCATTTCACGGTTTCTTGATTTTAGTATGCTTCTTGGTGTTTTAGAAAATTAACTTCTAGGAACTAATTTAAGATGGCAAACAACAATCAAAGCAATCTTGAGAGTATATACTCACAAACTGCAATTTGAAATTATTCAAGAAGATTTCCAGCCTCGTGTGGTGAAGGCTATCTAGGACTTTTCCAATCCTTGTGAGCATTAAGGGTCTGAAGAAGTCATGAGATTCTGGCGCAAAATGGTGAGATGTTACGTAGGACATGGCATAGCAATGACTGCAAAATTTCCAATATATTACTCCATACATGCCACTATGTTCACCCTAAGATGAATTACATCAAAATTTGATCAACAAATATGTTCACAAAATAATGTTTGTCTGGAAATGAATTAAGAGACTTCTTTACAATAAAATAAGACAAATTTAACGCAGAGGACTAACCGGGGGCATAACAGAGTAGACATGTAGATTCTTTGCATTCATCACCAGCAAGTCATTTGTGATATCAAAGAAAAACACAAACACAAGAAATTCTCTTGGAGACTAATCCAAAACAAATCTCAAACTAGAACACTTGATGAAATGATATATTAGGACCTATTTCCTTGAACAGGTTGCTGTTAGCAGGAAAATAATTGCAGCCCACAAGCATGAAAAGCAAGCAGAGCAAATACCTTCACGGTTTCAAACTTTCGTGTATACAATAACTAGTAGAGATCCATCTTAACATGGATATGATATGTCCCAAGAGGCATCTGAAATACTGGGCACCAATTGCTATGTTTTTACACTTGTGTTGGGATTGCTACCTTGAGTCTTTTCGATACCTCTAGGTTCTCGCCACATATCATATCAGTGTTGAGGCTTGAATGTGATTCCTTGTTTGAGCAGTTTCCCTTTTTTCTATTGTTTAAATGTTACATATCTATGAAAATGTCGGTGTTCGAAGTTCCTCACCCAAAAGTCCAAGTTTATGTGGCATGTAAAATGAAGATAGATACTTGTAACTTCTATTCGAAACATTTCCGTTTCCAGGTTGAATGAGAAGTTTCATTCTTGACAGCCATCTAAACCTTTTGAAGTTTCTTGGGCTCCTTACAGCTCCAGTGGAGTACAAGAAAAAGTTGTAATAATTTTACAAGATACCAAACCTAAACAGCAGCAGTTTCCAGCTCATTGGCTGTCTTTTCTTTGTCGGTAGCAATGACATTATCTATTACCTCATCCACATTGTCAGTTATTTCAATATGTGTTATGCCTGCCTCAGAAATCAGCTGCTTTGTCAGTTTTGAGAGTTCTGTAACTGCCTTTTGTGTCTTTTTTAATTCTTCATCCCTCTCAATCAACCTTTGTTTCAAGGCAACAAGATCTTCCTTGGAATTCATCTGTGACCCTCTTTTCTGTGCTCCTATTTTGACACCCACATCTACCATATTATTAGGAAGCACAATATTATCTGTACATAGGTAAAGAGATGCTTTTGTCTCTGTAAGCAGCTTCTGACTCAAATCTGCAAGGTTTTTTAGTGCACCCATTGCAGCCTCAATTTCTAGATGAGCTGCCTCAAGTTCTAGCTTCTCTAATGCCATCTCCCCTAAATTCTTTTCCCCTATTCTTTTCTGCACAATAGCATGTAAATTATTTAGACCATTTGCCTCTTCAATGACCTCCTCCCGCATTTCAATAAGTTCTTTTTCCCTGACATCCCATTGGTTGAGAAATTTTTTAATTTCCTCATCTTTAAGAGCCAAGGCTCTATGGGCCTCCAAGAGTTCTTTTTCCTTTTGCCTGAGACACACTTTCATGGAATCAAGCTCAGCTTCTGATAGCTTCCATTTCCTTAGATCTTCCAGTGATTTTTCCTCAATATGCTGAAGCTGCAATTCGGTTTCTAGTAAAGCACGATTTGTGGCAAATAGTTCACAGTTGGTTTGCATCAATATTGAGTCCTCATCCATCGTCAAACCTTTACCTTCTTTGGCAGACTCTACCAGAGTTCTTGTAAGATCTGCAATGTGTTCCACGACAGAAGCAACTTCTGACAACTTAAGTTTGTTGTCATCTAAGTTAAACTGCATCATCTTCACTTGTTCCTCCTTGTCCTTGAGCATAAGAGTTGCTTTGACGAGTTGATCTTCTTTGGCTCTCATGAGGCACTTGAGCTGCAAAATTTCTTCATGTAATCCCTCCAGATTCTTCTTGGCAACAACAAGATCTTTATCCTTATCAGTCAGGTTCCTTTGAACGATTGCAACATCAGACTTCAAATGCTGCATTTGAAGCCTGGCTGCAACCAATTCAGATTCTTTAAGCTGCAGTAAAGTTTGAGCATCATGAAAAGACACATTCTTTTGTTCCAATTTTTTCTTAAGAGAGCTTACTTCTTCAACATATTGATTCAGAAAGGATTTCTCTTGCTGCAGCTCTTTCTGCAATTTTTCTACACATTCTCTCTCATTAGCTAGATGTCGTTCCAACTCCTGGCGATGAGTCTTCGCAAGCCTCAGCTTCTCCCTCTCATTTTCAACTTCCAAGCGGGCATGTCTCAGAAATGTCTCATATGATTGTGTTTTGTTCTTCTCTTTGGAGAGCTCCACTAGCTGTAATTCCAGTTGGGCATCTTGGGCCTGAAGTCTCTGCCGAAATGATTCAATGGACTTCTGCGAAATTTTCAGCTCCCCCTTCACTTCTGCAAGAAGGTTTCTTGTTCTTTTTAATTCTTCTTCGGTGGCCGAAGAATTGTCTTTGAGCTGTGACATGTTCTGTGCCAATTTTTTAAGTTCCTGTTGAGCCAAAAACCATGTCACAACACGTTCTTCCAAATTGGCCTCAGCAACCTTTAGCTTCTCTGTCTCCTCTCTCTTGTTCTTCTCGGATTTCATCAATTCAGCCTCTCTGTCTTTCAGTACTCTTTGAAGTTTGGCAATGTCAGACTGCTGTCTAGCCATGACCTCATTAGCTTGGCTTAGAAGCATATCTCTTGATATATGTTCAGCGCCAGCCTTGATAAGTTCCTTATCTTTATTCACCAACTCTATCCTCAACCCGCCCAATTCTTTTTCTTTTGTTGCCAATGCCAATTGGAAACTGCTAATTTCGGCCTCTTTCTCATCGAGCCTAAGTTTTGTTTCCTTTAGCTCCCTGACCTGAACAACATAATCTTCCCTGTATTTCTTCAGCTCCTCTTCCAGCTTCTCCTGGCAAACTTGGGCGGCAATAATTTCCTTTTCACGATGATCTAAATCCTTTCTCGCACGTTCTACCCCACGCCAGTCCAGTGCAACAGCTCTCTCTGCAGCCTGAAGCTCTTCTTCCTTCTTCTTCAAAGCTTCCAATGCAGCCTGAAGGTCTGATTCTAGGCCTTCAAGGTTAAGGTCATACTTACCTTTACTATCTTTCGTGTTGTTGGAAGCTGCCATCATCTGTTCTTCAAGTATCTGTGTCTTTAAAAATAGCCTTTCCAAGGCAACTCTGGCAGGATCCTTGAACCCATTTATGTTTGTATTATAACCATTGTTACTACTATTGCCCTTTTGCTTATCTAGAGTTGACCTAACCCGTAAAAAATTCCTCTGTCTCTGACCAACTGTTTTAAGAGCAGGTGCTCTTCTTTCTCCCTTCAATCCTACAATGCATTTCTGGGCCCCATCAATGAAAATCTCATTAGATAATGTAACAACATCTCTTTGTGTGTGTGTGTGTTTGTGTTCAGAGAGAGAGAACTGCTTCTTTGACAATGGTCTCTGCCTACCAGTAAAGAAAAACCTATTAGATAATGTAATTTGCCTACATATGCGCCTGTGTTTTTTGTATGTGTATACAAGCATATATGAGACACACATGTCGGGGTATCTGTGTGTTTATACCTATATACATATATGCACATGAAGATATATACATGTACATATACACATATATATACACAGATGCAGACAAACATATGTATATATAAAGACAGACACCCACACACACACACTTGTGTGTCTATATATATCCAGACAGACATGCGCGTGTATATATATCCAGACACACAGAAGTATGAGTCCACATATAGGCAGATATATCTACATGTTCATACATACGGAAACACAGTTTTTATATTAAATTACTTTCTGAAATCTAAAATTGTAGGTGTCTCAATGACCAAAACAGGCTTAAATGCATACATATTTAGTGCTAAAAATATAGAAGAGACAACAAATTATCATACCTGTGTATTGTGGCATTTAGGGCTTTTCCTGACAAAAATATTGCCAAATGCAGTCCCATATGAAGCTGCAGATGCCATCCCTATCTCAATTGCAGTCTGCGAAATTCCAATCCCATATCTCTCTACAAACTTCTAGCAGGCTCCAAAGCTTTAAAAATTGTTACATTCTGGAGAAAAAGTTGTTGCAGAAGTGTAAAAAGGGGCAGAAAGATTGGATTTTGATGAAATGGGTAGGCCATTCTCGATATTGGGTGCCAGGAACACTATAGCAAACAACTGAACTTATTCAAATCCAATGCCCAATACATACCAGGCAAGCTGCCGTCTGTTGACGCTAAAAATGGAATAAGCCTCCATGGATGGAATTCTTCGCTGTTCGGTTTCTTGGAACGCGTTTATTCTGATTTATCATTCAAATAGATAGCCTCGAAGAAGAAGTATAGAGAAAAAGCCCACCACAAACCTCCGCCAGCTAGCTTGGCCGTTGGTTCTCCTCTCCAGTCTGTCTCCGGATATTGATTTTCCGCTGCTTGTCGTAATCCAAATCTGGGGGACCAGCAATGAGACGCCCCATCTGTTCAGTTTAGCATAATTTGCAGTCGCGTACCATGAATTTGTTCCGGCAATTGACATATTTTGTTAGGAAAACTGCGAGCATTTGTCACGGAAAGAATCCGAGATGTGACGGTCCAGTGGGAAAATTTAACGTGCTAAACTTTGACGCCAAGTAACTGTTTTAATCGGAACTGGAAGATGTTTCGTAGAAGTTTTAAATGAGATGCAACAGTTTCTACTTAAGGGGAATTAATGCTTTATTTGGTGCGGTTATTCACATAAATAGGAAGTTGTGGACATTCTTGGCCGTCAATCGTCAATTAACACGATACCACTATTTTGTCATATATTGTAGTTTGTCAATTAAAATGTATTAGGCTGCGTTTTTATGATGAGGTCACTGTTATAATGAAGTGAGTTGTTTACTTTTATTCTTGACATTATATTTTACGATTTTAATCGTGGTCCGTCGTAATCTGATGGTGGGGTCCGAGTGCTCACTATCCACCCACCCACCCACCCACCAAGAATCTAAGCCCCCAAACTTCAGCAGACGGATTGTATTTAAGAGATTGATATGAAATAGATGTATTTAATACATTTATGCAAGTTTTCTATTTCCGAAAATGGTATGTATGATGTCATTATGCATGGTATGATCGTGTTGCCTTGAAGGTTGGATATCCAATGGATGAACTTAAGGGCTAGGCTTAATTTCAAGTGAGGATATTTAGAGGAGTTGAAACAATTTCAAGAAGTACCGAAGACTTCAGGGAATAAGACATATATTTTGAGACAATTGTATATGATATTCGTCTTATATTTCAAGGTAATTGTATGTGATGTTTTTTCTGGGATTATGAAGTTACAAAGGAGGAGATAGAAGCCGAACAAGTAAAAAATACTCATCCCACAATCAATCAACCATTATTTATACTTTCAATTTTCAACATAAATTTTAAACCTTATTTATAAGACATGATGCATAGATTTTGAGTGTAATTTTCACTATCCACCATTCAAAAATGATAATTCGCCGGAGGCATTTACTTTGAAGAAGGCATTGCTGGGAAGTGTCAAATTCTGGTGGCTTAACTTTACTGGTTGCCGGAATTTAGATATTTTTTGTAACTTTACAGGTGTGTTCTTCAAAGGCGGCAAGGTAGGGTTTGGTGCGGTCACTTCGGGCTCCAAGGCGAAGCTGGATGCCATGTATGTCAAGTCAATGAAGGAGATCCCTTACAATGTGTCTGTGTTGGAGATCAGCAAGGTTATCCTGCCCTCTGATCTCTCTGCTCCTGCTCCTTCTGCAAATGCTTTAAATATCTCGGCCGAGCTGGAAAAAGCCGGGTGAAAGATCTTCATCCAGCTGATCACCGTCACGGGGGTTCTGAAAACCTATGAAGACGCCATTACTACTGGTCTCACTCTGTTCACGCCGATAGACGAAGCTTTCGTCGGGCCGGTAATGGCGAAGCCGAATAAGCTTTCTAGCGCTCAGCAAGTTTCCTTGCTGAAATATCATGCGATGCAGGTATACAGCCCCACGGGAAGGCTCAAAATCGCCAACGGTCCCATGAACACTCTGGTGGACGATCCTCCCGTCTCCCGAGCTCGCACTTGCGCACCTGCTCCTCAAACCCTCACTCCAACTCCTTCAGGGGCTTCTCCAGGTTCAAGCTGGAGAAAACGTCCATGCGATTACAGTATGACGGCAGCCATGATAAAGCACTGGTTCAGAGTGAGGAAGAACATGATAGATTGCATGAAATCCCACCTCATTATTCTGTAAACGTTACAGCTGCATTGACAGAGCCCACAAATATTATATTAAGGAGCACAACATCTGATCGTCCCGTACTGAAGTGGAATCACATAGTTTACGAGAGCACGGTTAGTGAGATGGACGTGATCTTGTTCGCCAAAGGAATCAACACAAGACAGGGCATCAACACCGAGCTGCAAACCCTTCGTTGCGTCTTCAGTAACACAGTCGAAACCGCCGTCACGGTCTCAACTCAGGAGGTTTTCAGGTGCGCCCACCTGCCGCAACACCTCCAATCTCATCTTTTCGGCGGAAAAATCACCCTAATCATGCCTTCGGCTGCGTACTATAATATCCCGGAAGCAAAAAAAGATATAATTCCAAAGAAATTATTGTGTGCTTGCACGATGGTCTTCAACGCCGCCAAATTCATGAAAGAGTGGATAATTTATCATTCTCATGTGGGGGTGGATGAATTCTTCATCTACGACAACAACATCGAAGACCATCTGGAGGAAGTGATAACAGAGTCTGTGCAGAGCGGATACAATGTGAGTCGGCGTCTGTGGCCTTGGGCTAAGACGCAGGAAGCCGGATTCGCTCACTGCTCTTTAGCAGCTGCAAATAAATGCAAATGGGTGATGTTCACCGACATCGACGAGTTCGTATTCTCCCATGGATGGTTGCAGGATCCAGCGGCTTCCTCAAATGTCCTAAAAATCATGCTTTTAAATAAAACCTCCTCCTCCAACAGGATAGGGCAAGTATCCATGAAATGCAGAAACTTTGGGGTGTCAAATCTAAAGGAGCACCCGGTGGCAGGGGTGACGTAGGGTTACACTTGCAGAGAAAGAGAAGAGCGGCGTCACAAGTCCATCATGTTGCTGGAGGCGTCCTCTCTGTCTTTGATTAATGTTGTACATCACTTCGAGCTCAAGCTAGGTTATAAAATGGTGGGCGTCAAACCGAGTGAGGTGGTTGACTAGAAAGAGGGGAAGAATGGACTAGGGTCACAGGACAGGGCTCTCGGTCTTGGTTTCAAGGCAGTTTGCCCTCTTGACTGGGAAACCAAGTTCTGTCACGTGATGGATACTTTATTGCGCCAATTCATGACAAACGTGTTCTCCGTAAAAAATGCGGGCTCACTTAATTCACTCATAAAGTGGTAGTTATAGCGAGCAATAATTTATTTAAAAATTACCTAGCGTGATTTGAACCTGTATTTATTTCCCTTTCATCCTTGTCGCCCGCAGCGCCTCTGAGCGGAGCTCCATTACGTATTAAACATTGTTCTTCATTGTGGCCGGTTGGTTTTTGTATTAAGCTAGACGGTGGATCATTCACCATTTCTTTCCCATTTGGCGCTGCTACTACATTGCGGCTTGTACTCATTTGCACGTATGCTAAATATAATACTTTGGTTTGATTTATTATATCGGGTGCCATCGCCGTATAAATTATTCCTGCGGGTTTTTTATTTCTTGCAGATCTTGTAAAATGCATTTCATATTTTATTTTGATGGAGAAATAATTGGTTGTCTGGAACGGGCGACTTACATTTTGTAACTGTATGAAGATAATTCTACAAATATTTTGACATATTTTCAAAACAGAAGATAATTCTACAAAATGATTTTCTTACGAGACTGTTTGATTATCCAGTCTGTGCAAGTCTAGAAGATAAGCTACTGCAATGGAGTCCGTTTCATGTTTATTGTTAAACATGATGGTGGCATTTCGTTACAGTAGTTATGGTCCGTATACACTGAAATTATTCGTGGGGTACCGCTTAGGGGAAAAGTAGATATGGGTCTCGGTGATTTATGAAATGAAATTGTTTTAATTACGACTGATTTGCGGGCCTGTCGGTGTTTTTAGAAGGTATCCTCTTTTTGCTGTATTGTTTTGATTCTTTTTTCCCTGACACAGTTCTATCATGGAATTAATATTTTATTTTTCCAAAAGAAGGTCGCTTCTCCTTTATTGAATTGAGATTTGTAATGTTCAAGGATTTTTCCTTAATATAACCTACCTATTTTAAACTATTATCATAGATATTTCATCAATTTGAATAATTTTAATCATGTATGTTATGATTAGAAAATTGATGATAAATCAAAAAATAAAGACATGAATAGATGTTTTTTTTTGTTTTGGACGCTAAAACATTTTTATGATTGACAAAGGTGTCGCTCATGTAGAAGAATCCCGAACTCCTCTGTCAGAGGAAGAGTGCAGGGCAACAATAGATGAATTGTGGCCTAACAAATTTAAGCAAGTCATTAAGGAAACACTCTAGCAGAAGATATGACTTAAATCGACAAAAAACATTGCATTGATTTTGTGAAGGACCAAGAGAAATTTGATTCTCAAGCTTGACTACAGAAGACACAACTTCCAACTCTGTGTCCATCAGTTTGTTGTAGACAGTCTCAAACTCTTTGAAAGTCTCTATTGATAGCATCTAGGGACTTCATAGACTGGGCCAGTTTTGCTAGGGATGTGGCATATGACCCCGCAACGCTGTCTTGCATAACAATATGAGTTCTGTTTTTGCGAGCCACTTGAGAAACTTTCGAAGGGAAGGCACTGTGTGTCTTGAAGAGCCTTGTCCCAAAAAGCCCAGATTTTAAGGATATGTGGTAGTTTGATCCGTTAACCCCTTTCAAAAGGGCTCTCACAGATGACGCACACTAGACATTCAGGGCCACAGGAGACTATTTCAATGATTCCATATAACAAAAAATAGAACCAAATCTTTAGAGATCATGTATCCACCGAGAAATTTTTGTCAGATCGTGTGAAGAAGCAAGGTTAATTAAGAGCCAAAGCATTTTCTATGGAAGTCAATTAAAGAATCCGATGCAGTTCTAAATGAGTTGCAATTTACGCCGGAGAGGATAACAATGTTTAGTTTATTGGAGTTGTAATTTTACTATTTTAAGTTTGTGTGATGGGGAGAGGACAATATAGTAACTTCCAACAAAAAAAACATTGCCTACTATGCCTTGATGGATGTTCGTACGTTGCTATAAAGCTCGTATTTTGTTATGCGCCACACGTATGTTGGTATAGGTGAGTTGATCGGGGTGAATATACAGTTGTTTTATTTGATGAAACAATCACAATGGCTCTTGACGATGACCATGTCCTCTGTAAGATACAATTATGATATTCATTTAAAAGATAACATGTTGTATCATTTGGTTGAACACTTGGCATTTATTTACAAAAGTTCATATTTTGGCATTTAAATGTTCCCAAAGTGTAGACAACAATCCCATTTTGTCAGTATCCATCCGATTCTACTCATGTTTACATTTGTCAGCATACTCCTCGCCTTGTTTCACCATATGCAACAAACAGGGCTCCAACCCAATTAGTTTAAATTGGCCAAAGTACTCCCAACCTGTGCCAAAATATAGAGGAATTTTGTTAGATATAGTTGCAAATGTTTTGATAGACATGTATGCAGAATGTGGAACCTTACATAAAGACATGTGAATTGTTTAACACAATGTAACTTATGTTCTTCACTCAAACATCTATCATAGATCATAGAATATATTTTACATCCAAACCATATTATACACATAAAATTCAAGCCCTCTCCGGCGTAACTTGCAACTCATTTGCAATTGCTAGTTTAAATTATTATTAGAATTATGTCCTTTCATGCAAAATATTATTATGACTAACTTCACTCTTAACAAAAAAAACAAAAAGAAAGAATGATAATAATTATTATGATCTTATTTTAATCATCTTTAAGAAACATGGGCGTAAATTATTTAGAAAATATATCGGCCAAATTTATTTATAAAAGCACTAAAGCAAAAGGAAAATTATATATATAGACAAACTAACTATAAAGGCTACTTTATTTTATGCCACATCGAAAATGTAGGAGGTAGAAGTTTTGGTTTGTCTATTAGTTCGGCACATGGCAAATTACTCCTATGATTATTCTTCAACAAATACAAAATTAGATAAATAATGTAATTCTAATTTTTATTCTCATTAAAATTGTATAAATTTCAACACATAATAATATTAAAAGATTAAACAATATTAACGTATACATGAAGGTATTAAGGAGTTCAATGTTTAAGCATTATAAATAAACACATTAAACGTTAAATATTATGAGATGGATTTGAACTCTTTGAATTATAAATAAATAGAATTGAACTCTTCGAATTATTACTAAATAGATTTGAACTCTTTGAATAATTAATAATTCTTATTCTTTGAATCCAAAGAGTTATTAGTCTCCAACCAATAAATAATGTCAAAAAATTGTTCTTCGCAATTGAAAATTTATACTATGAAATAAAAAAATCATTGCACAGACTATGTTGTTTTGCAATGCAAAAACACACATCTAACATAACACAATAAAAAAATTTAGTACATAGATCAACCACCTAAAATGAAAAACTTTAGTCGAACTTAAACTTGAAAAACATCTTCATTGATAGTAACATTTTTTATGATGCAATGCAACTAAAATACATAAAAGTTGCATTTTTATGTATATGATAATATGACCACAAGAAATGCACACGTTGACACAAAAACTAGGATTTATAACTTAAAATTACACTTTCACCAATTCGTATAATCTTAAATGCTACATACATATCACCCCTATAAGCATCTAAACTCTGAAGGTGTACATTAAAATAAGTCTATGTTGCTATCAACGAGGGCAGACTTTGATGATATAATCAACCTCAAAGAATTTAATGAGGATGGTGGGATCATTGTAGGAGTTATTATAATCTCTAGGACTAACATTCTTAGAGAGGTAAGCTAAATTAGTGGGGTTTTATATTTATAAATTATGATAGGATCACATACACCAATGTTGAGGCACCATGACATGACCATGCTTATTTTTCACATTAAGAGAAGGCAACAATCTCAGGTTCAAATTGTTGATGCAAGTCATGCCTATGTATTTGATTGAGATTATATATATAGATACAATGATGGGAATATTCTACCCATAGATGAGGATAAGGGTGTAGAAATCATAAACGCCAACGATGAATTAAAAGAGCATGGTGAGTGGCATGCCTTTTATACCATTATAGGAGAGTTGGCCTATATAATCACATATGACCCTCCATTTGATTTGCCCACCTATGAGGAGAAAGAACAAAAAAGGAACCACTATGGAGACCCCGTGATGTAGGAGCATTTAGGTTCATGTGCAATCTTGTATCAACCAAAAATAGTTAGAGTAGATTTTCTGTTTCTACATATTCTTTATTGTGACATTGGTAGAATGCTTTAGGAAGGTTTGCGGTATTGTTTTAAATCCAAAAAGGGATGATTTTAAGAGGCCTAAGGGAAATTAGAGTTGGAAACTCCCCAGCGAATATCCATGGAACCACTTTCGTGACATAGGCGAATGTTCTGTGAAGAAGCTTTGTTGCAAAGGTGAAAATCCCTGGGTGTGTGAAAGTTTCTTATTGCACGACAACATGATTCTTGTTGCAAAAAAAAAAACTTTCTTTTCACACGACAACAATCTTATTTTCACAAGTTTCCTGCCAGACGACAATAACTTTCTTTTCACACGACAACAAATTGTGTGTCGCATGACAACAATCTTCTTGTCGAGTATTTGAGATATCTTGATCCTCTCCTAGTTGCATCTCAACATGAATTTTTACCAATGTTGATGAGCCTGTTTGATTGTTCAGAGGAAGAGTATTTGAGATATCTTCAAGTTAGGGCATCTTGTCATCATAGGTATCAAATTGTTGAGATTGTGCTGAAGCCATGTCCACATCAATAATACCTTCCACACACTATGTATTGTGATTGATTCTAGTGGTAGTTGTATGGGTGCTAGTGGTAGCTGTAAAGTTGCAATAATACTTGAACAATGTCACCTTTTGAGATATTTTGGTTTCCTTCTGGCTCTTATGAAAAATGCCCATTGAGTAATTTGGCGGGTGAAGAAAACGTCACCCGGTGAATGAAAAGGGGAACACCTTTTGTTGTGTGTCCACAGTTTCATGTCGCACGTCTACAATTTTTTGTTGCACATCTACAGTTTCTTGTCGCGCGTCTTCAGTTTCCTGTCATGTGTCTTCAAATCCTTGGCTTCCTGAACTCAACATTGTACGAATCCTACTCGATTATACTTAGTACCTAACAAACTACACCCTTTTATATAGGAGGATTTTTCAATAGTAGGCGAAGCCAACCCGTAAAAAAACTTATATTGGAAAATATAGGGAAAAGGTACACTACCTTTTTAGATTTTCCAAATAGGGAATATTTGTGAAATTACTAATATTCACCACTAAAATTTTCACTGGTTATTAATCTAAATAAAATAAAATAAAAATTCTTCTGTCTACCTCAAGTTTTTTAGAAAGGGAAAAGCTTCTCGGAAGCAATTTCCTCTTTACTATAAGAACTTTCCCCAACAGAAGTAGATCTTTAAACTAATTAAAAGAAATAAAATAAGTGCAGGGACTTCTTCACTTCTTCCTCCAACTGATTTTCCAAGAAAATCCCCAGGGATAAGCTGAGAAGAATTTATCAAGGGAATATTTATGCAAGAAATGTTTTGAAATAAATAATAAGGAATATATACGGGAAGTGACGAAATCTTCTACTTCTATTTATCTAAACACACAACTTCTTCTAATGACAATAAATAAGACTATGTAAAACTTTGAAGAATTTAAGTACAACCCCAACCTGGTTACTACTGTTATGTGGTAGCTTTTCAGATATGAAATGCACTTGTTGTCTCCTCAGCTTCGTATCCTCTTCCAAAGATGAAGTCCAATTGATCATGAGATGTAAGAATGGTGGCTAGTAATAAAGAAATCAAAACCTTGGTTGTGGCTGGCTTGGTGTAAGAAATGATTGCATGCAAAAAGCATGGAAGAACATAGTAAATATATTAGTTTATTTGTGTGGTCCCTCTCCAAATTTCAGAAGCATAACACTTCACCGAAAAATATCAAATATCCAACCCATCATATGGGTAAAAGTTTGATTTTTCTAGAATGTTGGGAAAGAAGAATTCAATCTACAAGTGTCGAACAAGAGGTGACAAATCATTTGAAGGATAAGAATTCAACCTTCTAATTTTAGTAAATGAAGAAGAGGAATTCAATACAAATATAACAAGCCCAAAAATAGACAATTTTGTTGAGAAATGAGGGATAATATCACGCCCAAAATCCAAAATCATGTTGTAAAACACGTGTTTTAATTCTCGGTTATAAGGCCACAAGATCGTCGTTATTGACAGAGGGGTAGTTGCGCAATTGCCTCAACGGTTATGTAACTACAAGTCAAAGGGAGTTAAAAGAGGGCTGATAAGCAACTTTGAATAAAAATGAACTCCTTAACTTGGAAAAGAAGATGAATTGAGTTATGAAAGAATGGAAAGGAGAGAGGGAAGGATTTGGACTTTAATATTACCCTGGGAGAGGTTTATCATCACCATTGGAGACATATCATGTTCTTTCGTGGTGCACCATATAATTTTTGGGTACATACATATTTCCCCCTCAGTAGAGCATTTTAGTCATGAATGGGCTAAAATGTGATCTCCAAGAATGACGCTCCCAAATGGGAGGGTTAGAACTTTACCTTATCCAACCATATGTTAGTTTGGTGTCAGTCGAGCCTTCCCGCTACCTACAAAAGAGAACAAGAATCAAGTGCAGTTGTAAAATAATTTTGACGAAAGTTTAAAAATGAAAAGATAAAATTACTTACCATTTGTTGGGGGGGGGGGTGAGAAATCTACTTGTCCCATGTGTGCCAAATTTGTATACACTCACTCAAGATAGCATTAGAAAACCAAAATATTTGTTATATATGTCATTTTTCTATTTTTATAAATCATTTTTGTTTTGCACCTTTGCTAAATTTGGAGCTATGGATTTCTGGTGATCATTTCACTTGTGAGTATAGTCAAAACGACGAGGATTCAAACACGATGGCGGTAAACCCAATGACAACGGTAGAGGGCCATGAACATATGAGTTGTAAGAATTTCTCTCTTTTTTGCCATAAACATATACTTTTACTTGAAATTAGCTCTAAGGGAAAATTTTGAAAAAATCCATAGTTAAAATGTTTGTAAGGGGGGTGTCTTGCATGTTTTGTAGTTTATTTGGAGTAATTTGACCATTTTATCAAGTTTTTTGATTTTTTTTATTTGAAGGGCATGGACCTATTTTGGCAACACGATTGTCATGGCAGTTGTGTAATCATCGTGGCAGTGATGCAACTGTTGACGGTTGCACAACCGTTGTGGTGGTTGCAAAACCACCACTCTATGTAAAGAAGTGGTTACATAACCACCACGGCGGTTGTGCAACCACCACTATGCTAAGAGGGGTAGTTTGGCAATTGCTTCTCTGCTAAGAGGGGCAGTTATGTAACTATCACAACTTTTTCTATTGTTAAGGTAAAAAAGAATGTTTTATTATTTTTGTTAGTGTTTTAATGTTTTTCCAATTTTATTATATATCAATTAGAATCTCACATGCTTTTTTTTCTATTTTTATGGATGTAGGGAGCCTACGTGAGGTGGAGCAGATCCAGAGAGCAAGAGTGGCTTGCCAGGGTGCTTCTCTTATTGACACCAGCCAAGATAGTCCTATTGGAGAGGGATGGGTTATGGAAGTTAGCTCAGACTAGACCAGTTTCCCTAGCGAGTTATATTCTTTGTGAATTTCTGACATACTGGGACACGAATCAGAACACTTTATGATTCCCTGGCATTTTTGGAGAGCATACCATCATCCTAGAGGGGGTCTACTATATTTTGGGTGTTCCTATCATGGGGAGGAAGTTTCCACTAAAAAGCGTCAACTCATCGGATGAGACTCATAGATGGGCCACTTACTTGGGAGATGCATAGGCACTCAACACGAGTGCCAAGCATGGGGTTAGATTAGTTGTAGTGGAGGGTGCCCCTATTCCTAATTTACACAAGGCCATTATTGGTATCTTAGCATCGCATTTGATTGAGGATGAGGGGGATTAAATTTTCTATTTAGTTGGGCACACGTTGTAGAGAGCATTGAGAAAAATGGTAGGAGGTTTGCGTGGGGAGTGGACATGTTGGGAGCTACCTATCATGATTTATAATGGATTGTTAGATGCGGATCCACTTCACTTAGTCACTTGATATTGGTCATGTCTTGTATTTATGAGAGAGTAGTCCCCTACGAAATGGGAATTGGGATAACATACCCCGTAGACATCAAAGTAACTAGATGGGTTGATGTGGATCCTCTTAGGGCCACACCATATACAACATGTACATTGATCACCACCGATATGATGGCTTAACCATACCAGGGGATGTTAGGATAATGGGGAGAGGGGGTAGTCACACTAACTACTTGCACATCTGCTACATAATTAGTCGACCATGGCAGCCGAGTAGAGACTTGTCTAGTTATACAGGTATCATAGCAGTTTGGGTTACACTTTATTAACACACTTCCTACAGTTGGTGTCATTTTTACAGGTATCAAGGAGGCATGATCAAGTCACATGCACTGACTGAGATGGAAAGTGTTAGTGTTAGGCATTGCTATTGGGACACCTAAAGTCACATCGGAGCAAGCTACCATAGGTGGGGATGGACCGCTCTAGGTTTTGCATATTGGAGAGGCTCTCCAATAAGGAATGAGAAGGAGAAGGTGGAGACAGGTTTTGGCTTAGGTGAGGAGTCAAAACCTAACTAGAAGGGTAGTGGGGATGAGACGAAGGCTTATAGAGACAAGGAGGAGGTTGAGGAGGAGTTCGTTCACTGTGAGGAGATGGAGGAGGATGAGGAGGAAAATAAGGGGCCTGCAGAGGCCGAGGAGGTGGCCGTGGATCCTAATTGGGCCACGAGAGATCTTAGTGAGTTACCTTACTTGTCTCCTTCTTATACTCCCTAGATTAGATTTATTTACTTAGACATTAGTAATTGTTACTTATTCTTTTCTTTTTGTTTTTTATTTTTACTAAGTTATCCCTATAAACTTTATTTCTGTTGCTAAGGTTGAGGGATGGTGGGATCTTATTAGGAAGATGAACTTGGATTTGCTCATCATCTCTTATGGCCTATATTGGGAGACTCTACCGATAAACCGAGGACTTGTTAGGAAATAAGGGATAAAATATGTGGAACAATCCCACTCAGAATCACGATCGTAGAAACTAATATTCAGAATAATAACACAGATATGAAATATAAGTGCAAAAAAAAACAAAAGAACACAATACAGAGACAATATTTAATGTGGTTCACTCAATTTGTGCTACGTCCACCAAGAATCACTTACTTAGAGTTTATTACAAGCCACCTCTTCTCTCAATACAGTACCCAAATATGTTTGGATCTATGCTCAAAAAACTCTATAAAATTCACACTTGAACTCACACACATCTGAAATGTTACATCAACCCTACCATATGCACAAAATCACATAAATATGCAATTGCTTAAGCAATTTTACAATACCATGGGACAAAACCATCCCATAAACCTATGGGTCAAAAATCTCGCCCATATGAAAAGGGTACATTTCCCAAGATATCAAGCACGCTTTTCGAGACCATTTTTTTTATCATGGGTTGCTTCCCCTGGACCCCTGCTCGGGGCCTGGTCAGGCTTGAACCCAAGCGAGAAAACTGTGGATAGTGTATAGTAATTTTAGTGTACAGTCTTCAACACTTACACACATAAAAATAGGCTCCACAACATAACAAGACTCCCAACACATGTCGACCTCCACATTGATGTCTTTGCACTAGCCTGACATACGACAAAAGAGCTTTCTTGGTTGAAGACCAAGAATGAAGTGTCGACGCAACAAGTGAAGGAATTCTAGGATAGGGACAAATTTCATCAATCCTCACATAGCATGACTACTGGAACTGGAAACTCTCATGGGCATTCTCATCACTTGACACACTAAGGCTCTCATGCCAAACCTAACAAGATTCACCACAAGATCCGCAGTAGGATTCCTCGACCTTCTGCTTCACAGGGATCTCTTAGAGATGGATAGGACGAGTTTCTTTATTGCTTTGGTCCAATTTTTTTATATATATATCATTTAAAAAAAAAATTGGCTCATGATTGAGCGTTTTGACCACACTTGTGTTTAAGTGTGATGACATTGTACTAAAACATTGACATATACATACATATATATATATAAATACATATAACATGACAGAGACGAGACAAAGAAGACACAGGACAGAGCCAGACGGACATAGATATAGAGAGAGGAGATAGAGAGAGAGGTGAGAATAGATATATATACATACAGAGACATACATATAGACTAGATAAGTACTAGATACATACATAGATATATATACTATATATAATATACAATACATACATATGTATGTAATGTATGGATTGGATGTTAGATAGTATATGTATGATTATATGTATAGTAGTATATATATGTATATATATATATGTATTATATATGTATATATTACTAGTATATGGATTATAGTATATTCTATATATAATATATTAGTATATATATATATATATATATATATGTATTAATGTATTATGTATGTATGTATATATCTATAGGTATATACATAAGACATACATATACATACATACATATACGAGAGATAGAGAGACGAGAGAGAGAGAGAGGGATGTATGATAAAGGTATGATAGAGGGAGAGACAGAAATGAGAGACAGAACGACAGAGACGAGAGAGAGAACATATAGAGAGATAGATCTTAGACTAGGATGATATGATAGATAGGATTATATACATACACACACACACACACACAACAAACATATATATATATATCCTATATATGGATATAGTCATATATGTATATATGTATGTATATGTATATATGTATAGGTGTATTGTGTGTGTGTTGTTTATATATATATATTATATATAATATATATATATATATATATGAATTATCTTTTTGGCTTGACATTCCTTCATTTATTCACTCTTATATGGTTAGGAATGTTTGATATTTTTGAATTTTTTGAATAAATGCTATGGATGATGATGTAATATGATAAACAAAATGGTTGCTGAAATTACACACACGATTTAAAGCATATTTAGAACGATTTATTTATCAGGCATATTCAAAACATTTAATTTCATTGCAACATATATTATAGGATATATGATGATGAGACCTTATCACTCCATTCATGACCCCACACAACTAGTAAGATGTGAGGGATCATCACCAAGAGCCACGAAGGACATGAGAAGTATAGGTGAATTGCGCGCAACATGAGAATGAACGACAAACAACATAAGATTCAATTAAAACTTTTGGGAAACTTACAACCTGAATTCAATCAAGATTAACTGACAAGATCCGAGATGATTTACACTTATGAACCTTGACTAGAATTAGATCAAATTATGGCCTACTGATTAGCACAATCTGGTTCAGGTTTGATCATCTCTCCTTAACATGAACATCTAAATCATTTTCTTGGGAATTTCATACATTCAAACACTTTATTTTTTTCTTTTAAGGTCTTATATATATATATATATATATATATATATATATATATATATATATATATGTATGTATGTATGTATGTATGTATGTATGTATGTATGTATGTATGTATGTATGTATGTGTGTATGTATATGTATGTATGTATCACTCCATTCATGACCCCACACAACTAGTAAGATGTGAGGGATCATCACCAAGAGCCACGAAGGACATGAGAAGTATAGGTGAATTGCGCGCAACATGAGAATGAACGACAAACAACATAAGATTCAATTAAAACTTTTGGAAACTTACAACCTGAATTCAATCAAGATTAACTGACAAGATCCGAGATGATTTACACTTATGAACCTCGACTAAACTTAGATCAATTATGGCCTACTGATTAGCACAATCTGGTTCAGGTTTGATCATCTCTCCTTAACATGAACATCTAAATCATTTTCTTGGGAATTTCATACATTCAAACACTTTATTTTTTTCTTTTAAGGTCTTATATATACATACATACATACATACATACATACATACATACATACATAGACATACATACATACACACACACACACACACACACACACACACACACACACAACCACACACACACACACACACACACACACACACACACACACACACACACACACACACACACATATATATATATATATACTTGTGTATACACACACACACACACACACACACACACACACACACACACACACACACACACACACACACACACACACACACACATATTTGAATAGACCCTACACCTTGCCCCATGCTACCAGTAAGAAGCACAGGCTCATCACCAAGGATAAAATATAGGTGAGTAAGGGAATTTTCCTCCTTTCCCAGCGTCATGCTATCAGTAAGAAGCATGGGATCACCATCAAAGACTAGGAGGGACGAAACATGTGATTATTTGTGATAAGAATATTCATATGAGATATTTTTTAATTACGCCAAGAGGTGTTCTAAAATGGCAAACAAGGATGTAATGGAGTGTGTTGTTTAATCGACCATCATGTGGTAATTCATTCATAGATTTTAATTCTATTAGATTGTCACTTATATATATATATATATATATATATATATATATATATATATATATATATATATATATATATATATATATATATATAAGGAGTAGTCAATAAAAAATAGTAATATTTATCATAACTAGATAGGTGCCTTGAGATTGATATCTCTCGGTGTATTTTAGATAGATGTATTAAGATATCTATACTATTTTTAGCCTCAATCTCATATTGTGTTTGTTAGGAATGAACATCTATTCCCCAAACTCAACCCCACGTAACTAGTAAGATATGTGGGCTCACCACCAAAGGTTGAGATAAGCGAACATAGAGCCCAGGTGAAATGCTTAGAAGTTTCTTGTCATGGAGAGACCTTTTAGGGATGGATTTTCTAGTAGGAAGCTTCTAGAAAAGGTTACGAATGAAAACATCTAAATTGGGAGAAACCATGAAAAAGGTAAAGTATGCAAGACCCAGTGGGTTTAAAATTAAAACTTCTCTCATGTTTAATGATGATGATAATGACTGGATTATTAGAATATGGATAAGACATAAATATGTATGATTGAGATTTTATCCAATTTATGATAAGTCTAATTTTTTTTCTAACAAACAAGCGAATCCAAAATGTGAATTTGAAACCAAAAGATAACATAAAAAACATACACAGTTGAAATGCAACGAGGACAATATGGAAATGTAACATCTATATGTAGAAATGTTTAAGGTGGAGTGAGTTGAAAGACTCGCCGAACTCCTCACCCTCTAGAGTACACAAATGGTAAGCACCATTATTGAAATATTAGGTCACTTGGTAGGGGCCTAACCATTTCGGTCTAAACTTCCTAACTTCACCAACATTTTTTTATATACGACTGTCAAACCTTAGCATAAGGTCACCTACTTGAATTGGACGCTCATAGAACTTATTGTATTTCCGATACATTATGTCTACATAAAGCTTATGATGTTGTTTAACTATGAGCCTTTTATCATCTAGGTTCTTTAAATTAGTTAAACATGAATTTATGTATTTATCTTCATCTAAAATCCATTACAAAGACATACATAGACTAGGTAGTTCCACCTCTAAGGGAAAAACTGCTTCTACACCAAAAACCAAGGAAAAAAATATTTCCCATGTTGATGTGCAGACCGAAGTCCTGTGTGGGGACTAAAGTCTTGTATTCCCATAAAGTTAGAAACAACTTTAAATGTCATTATCTTTTATTCTCCTTGACCGTCTTAAGGAGAATGGACTTCAATGTCTTGTTTGTAGCCTTAGTCTGATCATTGGCCTGAGGGTAATACAAGGAAGCAATGTGACGAGATATCTTAAAATTTACACACAATTCATGCACCTTGTCATTTTTAATGGGGAGCTATTATCCAAGATAATGACTCGTGGAATGCCATATATGCAAATGATTTGATTCAAAATGAACTTTGTTAGGATTGAACCAGGGATTGTGGTTAGAGGCATGACCTCTACACATTTTATGAAGTATTTGGCTGCTGTAATAATAAATTTATGGTTGTCTGTGGAGGCAAAGGAGTATTTCCCTATCATATCCAAACCCCATGTGGAGAAGGGCTAAGGTGTGACTATGGGTTGCAGAGCTTGAGCCAAAATATGTATGACATGAGGGAATTCTTGACATTCTTGACATTTTTACATATATTCCACAACGTCATGCTCTAGTGTGGCCAAAATTAACCCATCTGATGAATCTTTTAGGCAGTTGAATTCCCATCGAAATGCCCACCACAAACTCCACTGTGGGTTTCAAAAATAATTCTTTCTGCTTCTTCCTCATCCACACATCTAAGAAATAGGCCATCAAAAGCTTTCCAATATAAAAATTCTTCTATGATCACATATTTGGAGGTTATAACATGAATTCATTGTCTTTTTTGGGGATTAGCCCCTTTTGGGTATGTACGATCTATGATGTGATTTATTATATTCAAATACCATGGTCATGACGAAATTACAAGTTTGTCAATGTAGCTGATGAAATTCGTCAGGGAAGTCAAGATCAAC
Source organism: Taxus chinensis (assembly GCA_019776745.2). Taxonomy (NCBI): domain Eukaryota; kingdom Viridiplantae; phylum Streptophyta; class Pinopsida; order Cupressales; family Taxaceae; genus Taxus; species Taxus chinensis. Next base: position 218,136,043 of record CM034148.1, read on the forward strand.
CAACTCAACTGAGTCTAAGGGTTATTAGCTATCTAATTGGAAATGATTTTTCCCTTGAATAATTTCCAATTGATGTAAGTGAGCTCAAACTCATTCATGAATGCTAGTAACCTACCATCCTTTTTGAATAAATTTGTTTGCATAAAGAAGGTCCTTAATTGATCAAACTTGACAATACCCCTTGTTTCTTGATTGAGCATGTAGTGCCTCAATCATTTGGTTACAAAGATGATGACAAATCACTCCTCTTCTTGAGTATACTAGGTCTCATAGTATAGAAGTACACGATTGATGAAATAAATGACATGTTCACGACCATCGACATCTTCTTGTGCTAGCATGCAAAAAATTGAAACATCTGTAGATCTAGAATAAAGAATTAAGGGACGTTCAAACTTGGGTGGCATGATAGTTGGCAGAGAGAGTAAGAACCGTTTCATCTATTCAAAAGAATTATGGTACTCTTCTATCCATTCCTTGTAACAAGTTTTTTAAAATAATCCATTAGTGGGGTGTATGACATATGTGAGGTCAGACACAAACCTTCATATTTCTCCAAGCTTTCCTAGGAAGAATCTAATACTAGAATCATCTACACAAGGGTTCATTTCAAGGATTGTGTGGATTTTTGTCGAGTCTACATCAATTCTTCTAGAGGATATGATGTAGCCTAGGATTTTATTCAAAGGAATTGTGGTACTCTTCTATCCATTCCTTGTAACAAGTTTTTTAAAATAATCCATTAATGGGGTGTATGACATATGTGAGGTCAAACATAAACCTTCAGATTTCTCCAAGCTTTCCTAGGAAGAATCTAATACTAGAATCATTTGCAGGAGGGTTCATTTCAAGGATTGCATGGATTTTTGTTGAGTCTACATCAATTCTTTGAGAGGATATGATGTAGCCTAGGATTTTATTCAAAGGAATTGTGGTACTCTTCTATCCATTCCTTGTAACAAGTTTTTAAAACTAATCCATTAATGGGGTGTATGACATATGTGAGGTCAGACACAAACCTTCAGATTTCTCCAAGCTTTCCTAGGAAGAATCTAATACTAGAATCATCTGCAGGAGGGTTCATTTCAAGGATTACGTGGATTTTTGTCGAGTCTACATCAATTCTTCAAGAGGATATGATGTAGCCTAGGATTTTACCTCATGTAACTCCAAATACACATTTTTCAAGATTCAAAGTGACAAATTATTTGATTAAAGGTGAAAGGATGATCTAAAGAAATTCAGGATGATATCCTCTATTTTTATCCTTTTCTAAGAGATTATCAACGTATGTCTCAACAATATTTTGAATGAGGTCATAGAATATATAAGTCATGGCCCTTTGATAAGTTACGTCGGTGTTCTTTAGGACAAAGGGCATGACTACATAATAGAAGGTTCCCTAAGAAGTAGTAAAGGTTGTACTCATTTGGTCCTCTTCAGAGATTCTTATTTGATTATAACCCAAAAATCTGTCCATAAGGGACACCAACTCATAACCAATTGTGGTGTCAACAGTGATATCAATAAACAGTAATGGGAAATTGTCCTTAGGACAAGATTTGTTATCTGAAATCGATACATATTATTATTTTTCCATTTTTCTTGAGAACTTGGACAATGTTAGACAACCACATGAAGTAATGTACTAGTTTGATAAACCCTAACTATAGAACTTTAATAACTTATTCTTTGACCATTAAGGAAAATTTTGGCTTCATTGGTCTCAACTTTTGTTTTATCGGTTTGGCATCAGGTTTAGTAACCAAATTATGAATTAGCACATCAGTGGTAAGTCATGACATGTCTTTGTAACTAAAAGTGAATGCCCAAGAATGTTGTTTGAGCACCTTGGTATGCTCTTCTATTTATTCCATAGGTAACGAAGAGCCAAGCTTCACAAATCTAGGCCCGTCCTTCGTTCTAATGTTGATGTCAATTGTGCATTTTATTAAGGAGGAATTCCCTTCTTCGAACTCTAGGGGAGTGGGAGGTAATTAAAAAGTTTCCTCTTCTACCTCATAGACTTCTCAATCTTGTGGGGTGGAAGTGGACATAGTCTTATCCCCGAAGTAGGAAGAAAGATGTGGAGTGAGAGAAAATCCCCTCTTGTGATGTGTAGAGGGAAGATCATTACACATATGCAAGAATACCATAATCGCCTCATCATTTTTAGTGAAGTCCAAAGTGATAGGTTCATCTTTATTTTCTACATAAGGTAGTAATGTTGTATTTGTCATGTTTCAAATTAGAGGCCCGATCCTCATAGAAACAAAAAACTCCATTTCCTTCAAACCCTCATATGGGAAAAAGTGAGAAGAGGAAGATACCATAGAGTCAACCTACTGGTTTCTTTCTCTAGTAATTGCTTCAATAGAGATGAAGTCAAAGTCTTTACTTATTTCATGCACGATGGTATTGTAGAGTTGTAGATGTTCTACTCTAGTTTTATATACTTCTAAGACTTGATTAGCTATTAACTAGCGATTTAACAAATATTGGAATTTATTTGTAAAACCCTAGATATTTTAGAGTCACATATGATAAATAAGAAATAAAGTATAGATCTTACCTAAGCAATAAGCTAGATAAAAATGAAACCCTAGGTGCAAGAGAGGGAATATAATACTTAGTTCATTTCACAATTGATCTCGAAGTATGCTGGACTTGGAAAATTGATAAAACAGGAGGGTAAACTGTTGCAATCGAACCCAAAAAATTTTGTAACTATCAGAATAAGCTAGACCAAGGCACTAGAGACCTCTGTTGGGCTCTTATGACTTCGAAAATAGTTAGAAATTATTTCTTTTTGTGTCGCAAGATGTTCACTATCCTTCATTGTTTGTTGTTGGTTGATCACAAAATTCGCTTGTAACCTGCAAAACAAATGATCTCTTATAAAACCCTAAAACACATCAAATCTTAAAAAGAAAAAGATGTAAATGGGGATTCAGATTGAACCTAATGATCACTTTACTGAGTGAGCTTACAACCAAGGTTACACTACATTTTTGACTCATGTAGTTCTTGTGTATGTGTGTAAGAATTGTGCCCTAGGTGGCTCTTGTGCAAGATGCACTTTAATAAGAAACAATAGCTAGATGTAGCAATATAAGTAGATGTGTGCATGTCAAAATAAACTTCCCCTCCTATGTGTGTATGCATAAAATACAGTCCCTTGCCCCTTAAGTGAGTGTTAGATGAATGCTTTGATGCTCTTGAAATGCCTTTGGATGCAACCTTAGGTGGTGATAGTAGACTCTTAGATCTTGGTCCTTTATTATGGCCACATAACTTTATATTTATATGATTCCCTTGGTTGAATTTCACAATTAACAACTAGAAGGTCGATCCATAAGAAAATAAGATTCTCAAAAGATAAAATATGCCCAAAAGGAGAGAGTAAAGTATAAAGAGGTCAAGGGCACCTAGGCACTTACGTATTGGTTGGGTGCTAATGTCCAGAGTCATAAAAGATAAAGTAGTAAAGTATCGACTGGGCTATAGGGTGTAAGAGGTCAGAAAGAAGACATGAAACACAAACAAAATGCCAACGATATTTGTCAGTTGCTATTTTTCTCACATAGGAATCATATGAATAGTAGTATGTTGATGAGGGTCGTCAATCCTCTCCATTAATAATGTCAATATAGGGTTGGTGTCTGATGGCTGTATGCATTAAGAGAAAAAAGATCTTTGGAAAACAACTTCTTTAAACACAATCCAAACTTCCATAAAATAAATCACACATGCAGAAATTTAAAGGAACACTTGCAGAAATAAAGCTTGCATGAAAGAAATCACACTTGCATAAATGAAATCACTGAATTAAAAATAAAGGAAAGATAAATAAGACACTTGCAGGTTCACAAAAGAAATTGCATGGAAAGAAATATTACATAACATAAAATCAGAAATCACAACAAAAGGAAAATGTCAGAAATAAAGAAATGAACATAACACATTGATCCATCTTCTTTGGAATCAGTGGCCAGCTCACTCCTTGGAAGATGACTTAATTCATACTTTTAATTCAAAATATGCAGAATAATTTCACTCAGAAGATTGATGAGGAAGAATGAATATATTATTCTTGGTAGGGATAAATTACATATAAGAGTGTGGGAGGTTGCATTTATAATTCATGCATCCAACCAAATCCTTATTTTGGGGACTATAATATGATCTTATCTTTATTCCAATCATAACAACTAAGATCTCCATCTCCACAAAATATGGAGAGATATCTTTTATTGGAGTCAAAGCCTTGTCTCACTATTTTAGGAAGATTTTATCCCAAATCTTCTCCTTGTTTTTCGTAGCAAGAATCACAATTATTTTATTCTCCTACTTTATTGAAAGGAGGTTTTTCCTCAAAAAATTACTTTAACTAACTACCTCTCCCAGATCTTCAATTTTAATTTTCTGTTTCTGATTGTGAAACTTTTAGTGCTCGTCTGATACACTTTTTCCTTAGCTTGCAGCTCACTAAAAGTTAGATTTCTCTTTATTGGTAAAACCTGTAGGAAATTTAAATGAGGATTTTGTTAAACACATTGCTATAAACAAAAAATTCTCTCAGATTTTCCGTTTGAATTTTCTGTTTTTGTTTGTGGAACTTTTGGTACTCGTCTGATACACTTTTTCCTTGGACTGCAGCTCACTAAAAGTTAGATTTATCTTTATTGGTAAAACCTATATCAAATATGAAATAGGTTTTTGTTAAACACATTGCTATGAACAAAAACGTCTATCAAATTTCCCAATAGATTATCTGATTATTCACAATTCCTCATTTTATGCAAGTTTCAAAACTAAAATTGTCATTCCATTGATGCAAGTTTTGGAACTAAACTTGTTATTCCGTCGTGTTCCGAAATTAGAACTACAAGTTCCAGAACTAAAACTGTCATTCTGTAGCTAACTCCAATTGTTCCAGAGCTAAATAAAAACAACTATAACTTTTGCACACGATCTCATATTGAGATGATTCTTTTTTTGAACTTGCATAATTTTCCAAGAGGAATCTGGATATGAAATCATATTTGAGTTTAGATATACTATTCATGATCAATTCCATTTTTCCTAGAACTAACATTATCTTTCCTTTATGGCCTGCATACACAAGGCTTTGCATTTTTCCTAAATAATCAATAGGATTAGTCAACAAAATAGATAACAAAAGACTTCTAAAGAATGAACAAGATATATATCCTATATTTTATCTCAAGCAAACTATAAGTTCCAAGATTACATTTAAATCCAATTTCAAAGGTAAATTTGGAAGGACAAAATAATGGTAATTTATGGCCAATTTATGGCCTCATCATATGTGACTAGGACCTAGAAACGTACCTAAAGTAACCTAATGTACCCTAGGAATCTAACATTTTTAACACCCATCCTCTTGGCTAAAATGAGACTAAGGAGTAAGGCTTCATATTCTACTTCATTATTAGTACATTCAAAATTCAAATTAAAAGTAAAAGGAATGATCTTCCCTTATGGAGAAGTTAAGATCACCCATGCCCCTACGCCATATCGACATTTGGCTCCATCATAATGGAAGGTCCAATAGATTATAGAAAAAATAGATCCTTTATTGTATTCAAGGATATATTCACATTTTTAATACCTCTACCATGTATATGTTTGGAAAATCATCCGTGGGGAGATAGGATAGGCCAAAAATACTCCCCATCCCTTAAGAATTGAAGGGGAAAGTAATAGTTACGTCATTTTTAATAGTTTTATAGTTTCTACCATTGTTTTGGAGGATACAGTTTCCACCACGGCGACCTTACCGTCACTCTTATTCATACCATCAATCACCTTAGGCTTATTGGTTTCACCTTTCTGAACTGATTTTGTATTCGTGATCAATTCCTTCAAGGGAGGTTGTGTGCATGTATACTTTGCTTAATGCTAAATCAAATGGAGCAAGAACTACCACCTAAAATAGTTCTACAATTTAGCTAAAACAAAACATAAACACCATCATGATAAGAATTAAACAAGGGTTAGATGCTAGCATTCATCAATACAAACTTTGAAACTAACAATGCTAAATATCTAAACTCCTCTATTCTCTAACAACAAATAAATGAATGGACCTAAGTAAGCTCCATGGCTATCAAAATAGTTGTCCTTAATGCTCCAAGAACCTAGGAATGGGGGCTAATCAAAGTTGGGCTACAAGACCCTTTTGACACCTCCCATATGACCCAAGCACTTTAAGAAAGAGGCTTAACTCTTCAAGATGATGAACTCTCAAAAGGGCAAGGTGCAAGCTCTTAGTCTCTTTGCTATATGCTTTGCATTTGCTCTCTTAGAAAGTTTAGGTGTAAGTAAAAAGGTAGGTGGAGGGCTCTTTATAGAGCCCAAAGGATAAAGGATTCAACACATTCTCATGAATGTGGGATAAAGGTAAAACATGATTAGGAATGGATAAGGTTGCTTTATTAAAGGTAACCTTACTTTAGAAGAGTTTAATACATGTTTAGCAAGTCATGGGAGTTGGGGGGTATTTTAATTAATCAAAGGTGATTAATTAATAGGTAGGTGTAAGCTTATAGAAGCCAATTAGAAGAATATTAGTGCGATTTAGGCTATTAAAAGGGGATTAAATCAATTAAATATTGATTTATTGGTTAAATGGAAGGGAAAGCTAATTAATTAATAATAATTAATTAGTCTAGGTAGAAGGGGTGATTTATTAACGGAAGGTCGTTAATTAGGGTATTTGTTGGATAGGCAACTTAATTAATTATCTTAGTGTAATTAATTAATGATGATATGAGGGAAAATGAGTGCCTTTGATGATATGTCATTGATTTGCGAGAAAGGGGATAATTAGCACAATTTAAGTATTTAAATTGCTTGGGCGTAATTATAGGTGTCTACAGAGGTGGTTTGTTTATTTGATTGGTTGGGAGTTTAAACTATGAATGAATTTTGGGTTTATTTTTGAGATTAACTAGGTGAATGTCAAAGGGTTTAGGGTCACCTTGAACCAGGAAAATGTTTCCTAAATGAAGGAACCTAGTCTCTTGGAATAGTGTGGATGGGATTGCCTGCACCCTATGGATCCATCGAATTCCTATAATCATGTTATAATTTATTTCCCTATTTATGATATACAATTATGTTAAAATGATTATTGGCCCAAGGGTGACTGGAAGAATTATGGTTCCAATTGAAGTGGATTTCAGGCTATCATAACCTTACAACCTGTTCCTGGTTGAAGAGCAGTTGGTTTCTCCATATCCTAATTTTTGTAAGAAAGAGAAGGGGACTATGTTTACCATAACTTTGTTGTTAATCATATATATTTTAACATAATTGTTGTAAACCCACACTTGTAGATATAATGCGCTATCCTCTCTTCATGTTATCTCAACATTTGAAGGCATTTTACTTATGTCAAATATGAACCCTATGTCCCTATCATTTTATCTTAGGGGATATATGTCAAAGTCAATGTGATTAATCTAATCCTTATGCGGAGGCCTGACATGAATTAGATGGCCACGACCCAACGCTTTTAATAAATTTGAATGGTAGGCTGGGTAGTTCTTCAACAGATCTAGAAAGGAGATATGAGAGAAGATCTTAGTAAGATTTGTGATTAAGTCGTACACTCCTAATGGTTTGGGAACTACAGATAAATCATCTTACATTATATGATAGACATGGAGAGGCTGCCATGTATACTCCATCGTATAGGTTTTTGCATTGATTTTTGATTCTATTTCCAATTTAACCAACCCCACAATTTTTGTCTTATTCCTTTGGTCAAAATTGGGGGAAACTCGAGAGTTATCAAAAGTCAAAGCCTCATGGTCGTGATTCTTTAAAGGGATACCTTTGTTTACATTTTTAGGGTTCACTTTATCATCTTCAGAAAACTTTAGGAAAGGGTCTCAATAAATTCCTAAGTTTACATTTTGAGATATAATGAGCCCTATATGACCAGATTGCGATGATCCTTTAGGATTTGCTAGAAACATATCTATGAAGAGTTGTAATTGATCCTTTGGAAGTATTTGGATAAATTTATTGCAATCCCTATAAGAATGAGCATCATGACTAATAACATGCTGAAATTCCTAATATAGATTAGGATTATAATCCATTAGTCTTTGGTTTGGACTTTATTTTTGGTTATAACTTCAGTTGTTAATTTGGAATTGATTTTTGTTATTGTAGTTTGAAGCCCTTTGACCAGGATTTTGGTATTAGTTTTGGACTTGGGATTGAGCTTATTGAGAGGGAGGGTAGTTAAATTCAATTAAATTAATAGAAGGGGCAAGGCTATTGTTCCTTTGGTTCCACATATTCCTGTTATTATTATTTGTGTTATCAATGTTCGTGACATTGGGTTTCTTTGGTTGATCAGTAACACCTTCTATGGTGACACCACGGTTTGAATTTATTACCTTGGGTCCTTGATTATTATTCATATTACTTTGATAGTTGTTGTTTTGATTATGATTCATCTGCTTCCCATTAGGAATGCATGTCTTTTGTCTGCTATCAATGACCATTTGGTAAATGCAAAGCACACCCTTTGGTACTTCCTCATAGCTGCAGATTGGGAACTTCTACACTTCCTATTTGGTTTCTTGATTAAGCAAGTGGAGAAAGAGGTCACATAGTTCTGTCTTATCCATGTTAGGTGCACTTGTAGATGAATAAAGGACTTGATGCCACCTTTGAATGAAGTGGGAAACATATTCATTTTGATCCTGCTTGATGTGTAGGAATTCCTTGATTCTAGTTCACAACATTTTTTTCATGTCAAAGGCCTTGATGAACTCAAAAACTAGTTATTTGAAAGATTGTATGAAAGCCTCTAGGATGCGATAGTACCAATCTAGTACAATCCCTTCAAGGGTTTTTTGAAATATTTTTGCCACCACTACATCTCATGGAAGAAGTTATCTAACAAAGGTGGCATAGGATTTTATGTGAACATTCATATTCCCCTCTCCTTTAAACTTAGTAAGGTCATAAAATGGACGTGGAAGCATGACTCCCCATATGATAAAATATAGGGGCTCTTTCAAATATTCATCATATATTCCCATTACGTATGATTCAATCAGTGAAGTTCCTTGATGAAAGGTAGGAGGGGGGAGTTTGGTAAGTTGTTGTATAAGCATTGGTCAAGGCATACAGAGTGTTGGTGTGTTTGACATGCCTAGTCATTGTCCACATCACCTGGTGAGTCATCTTGCCTTGCGAGAGTCATAGGTCTTAGGAAGTCAAATGACAAGTGTTAGATTCTATCATAGAATCTGTCATTGTCATTTGCGTCAGTGCGTCATAGGAGTTACATTCCTTATTTGGAATTGTAACTCCTCCTTTAGTGGCGTCATATGCGTCAGTCACGTCATATGCATGTCAGTGGTGTCATTGATATTCTTTCCTTATTTAGGCATGGGGGTTACACAACACCCCTATTTGTACTTCCTTTTTTTTATCTATGAGTATGAGAAGACCTATTTTCTTATTTGCATATTATTTCCATTGTTCGAATCTTACTTATTGCGTTGGAGCTTGACGTTACCATTGGAGTGTAACTTCGTTGTGGTGCATTGTTTTCGACATCGGTTCTCGCGAATCCCTCTTTCATGGTATCAGAGTTGGTTTCGGTAAAATGTGCACTCTTCGTTTATCAAGTTGTTTATTACTTCTGGTTTCTTCTTATTTCCTCGTGCAAGTTTTTTTCGATTATTATTTTGGAATTGTATTGCTCACTTAGTATTAAGGTGTTTCTTGCAGTTGCAAATTTGAAAGTATTTGGTTGGTCTACTTGCTTTTTCATGATGTTTGAGTTGTGTGATTACTTCTCTACTCATGAGCTCAGTTTTTTTCCTTGGCATGGACTTATGGTTCATCGGGTTGTGATTTGACATTACCTGCTCTGTGTATCGGTTACTCTGCTATTGCATTAGTTTAGCATTGACTTGACTGTTAGCATTGGGTTCTTGCACCATTTGGCTTGGCACTTCTACGTTTTGCCTGTGCATTGGTTCTACCATTCGGTTCAAGTATTGACTTGTGCTCACTGGACTTGGATGGACACTGGCTCACTGCCCTTTGAAGCTGATCGGTCCTTACTTTGTATCTTGGACTCGTGTATTTTTTTTGTGGGGACATTAGACATCCATTCATTGCCACATTAGTGCGGTTCGTTACTTCCTTGGCTGATTACTGTACTTGCCTTACAGCAGTTCTCTCTAACTTTGCAGCCCCCAACAACTCAGTTTTCTTCACTCTTGCTTCGAAAATTTTGATATTACATTTGAATCTTTAGCCTGCGTTGGTTTTAGTCTCTACATGTTGCCCTGGTTCTAGGCCCTGTATTCCGAATTGGTTTGTGATCGTTGGCTTCGACTCTGGTTCATTTTACGTGCCCTCCATCTTACACTGCACTTCTAGGCCTAGCTTGGTCTATGTTTGGACTCCATCGTAGATCCGCTACTTTTCTTGGAGCATTCACATCTAATTTGAATGGCTTCTCACTTGGATTCTTGTTTTCACTGAATTAGCTCATGGTGAAATCCACTTAGACACACTCTGCAGCTCTACACATCCATTTCGTGCCTATGTGCTCACTTCTAACAACAGCGGTCACCACTTTTGCTGCCACCTATAGCGGTATTCTACCTAGACCAATTGGTAATGTAGGTTACAATGACCCAACTGGCAGTCGAAATGTGCCAAACTTGACACTTGGACCACCTATCGTTGAACACCCTGTTACCACCTACCGTTTGTCACGTCGGCATGTAGTCCCACTCGGTGGTTTCAACTCGGCAGTTACACTTCAGACTCCACTACAGGTTGGAGTCAACGTCAGTCCTCATCATTCCTTTTTTTAGAATTGATTATGAAGGTAAATCCATCTCACTTTTTAATATTTTAAGGTGATAAACATTTTATTGGCATTTCTTTTTAGATACCTTTTTTTGGGTATTTTGCTTGTTTTATTCAGCCTTCCTTTGAGTGTTGAAGACGGGAGGGTGAGGTCCGGGGTTGGTAGGAGGCTAATCCCCCCTCGCAATAAAATAAACCCTATCTAAAATTTGATGTCATTTCCAACGAGCATACATACGACACCCTTTTGCATGCGTTTAGGGAACTTTTTTAATCCGCTTGCAGGCTTATTAGAATTTTTCCATCAGTTGCAGGAATTGTTTTTGCTATAACTTTTGACTCGTTGCTCAGTTTTGAGCACTTCTTTAGTCAAAGTTGCATGTTTCTTTCACATTCTAGATGATAAGATTATCAGTTTTGTAATGCAAACTATTTTTATAAAGTGTCGCATTCTGGGGGGGTGTCTTTGTATTCCTTAATTCAACTCATTTTGAATAATCTTGAGCTTTGTTCTATCCCTTTTATTGCTTGTGGACTTGTGAGCGCGTCCGCCACAGTATTATAGTAAATGGATTCTTTCGTGTGATGTGAAACACTATTTCTCACAAGGCCTTATCTTCCCCTTCTTGTTCTTGTGCTTGCTTACGGTGTCAAACTGTTGCGCCCAAAAAACCTTGATTGTTGTCTCCACTCTTGCACATTATTACGCTGATTACAAGGTGAGTGACAGATTGGTTCTCGACACACAGTCACATCTGATTGTAATCAACGCACTAAAATATAAAGTGCCTAACTTAGGGGGGGTGTGATATTGTTCTTGGGTGGTTGTTTCCTTTCTCTCTCCTTCCTTGTTCCTTCGTTGGTTCTATCTCTTCATTATGGATATCTCTAAAGTACCCGTGCTCACACCTTTTAATTTCTTCGAATGGAAATCTAAAATTATATTGGTTTTGCGAAGTAAAGGGTTATACTATGTCACCATGGGGTTAGAGACCAAACCTAATGATGAACCTGAAAAATCTAAGTGGTTCAACTGTTGTGATGAAGCCTTAGGTCTTCTTTGTATGTCTGTCTCTCCCAACTTGCTCTTCCACATCGAAACTTCCTCGACTCCTGATGCAGTGTGGAAAATGCTCGATGATATGTTTGGGAAGTAAGATGACATGAGAGTGCATGAGTTGGAGAATGAACTACTAGGGTTAAATCCTAGTGACTTTGAAAACCTGCAGGCCTTCTTCTCAAAGTTTTTCCACACTAGACTGCTTCTAAATGAATGTAAAGTGGAAAAGAAAGACTCTCAATTGATCTTCGTCGATTCTTTCTAAGTTAGGTCCTGAATACTCTGTCTTTGTTTCAACTTTCCATGCCATGAAATCCACCTTGGGTAGTGCTTGGAAAATGACCTCCTTTGATAGTTTTTCGTCCCAACTCATTTGAGAACAGGACAAACTCATTCAAATGGGGACTCTAAAATCCAAGTCACATGCCCTTGTGGCGAATAAGGGAAAGAAAAATGAAAATAAGAAAGAAACAAAGGACCAACCTAAGAAAGAAACCAAGACCAACCAACCCCCAGCTAAGCCCAACACTGACACTTTGACTTTTGAGCCTAAAGCGAAGAAGGAAAAGTTTAAATGCTCCTATTATAAGAATTCTGGCCATGATGAGCATCATTGTTTTCAGAAACAAATTGATCACTTAACTCATTTACTTGAGAAGAATAAAATAAGTGTTCCTGAATCCGTTAAACAAAATGCTCAGAAGGGTGAGTCTTCTAAAGCAAAGGAGTCTAAAAATGAAAAGAAGAAAGGTAAGGCCCTCGTAGCTAGATCAACTCCATCATCAACCTAGATTATTGATTCCAGTGCCTCACACCACATGGCTTCTTCAGAGGTTGAATTCTCTAGCATTGAACCATGTGGCATGTCCCAAATCACGTTGGGTGATGACACTCATGTGTCAGTTTTTGGTAGTGGATCGGTAGAGATAGAAGGTGGAACATTTAACCAAGTGTTGAGTGTTCCCAATCTCCTAGTGGTTTACCAAATCACCCACCTTGGTGAAGGAATGTGAGTGGAATTTGGTCCTAACTCGGTGATCATTCGTGAGCTTAACTCTGACTGCACTGTGGCTGAGGGAAAGGTGGATCACTGTTCACGATTGTATACCTTTTCCCACTTCTCTTCTGATTTGATGCCCAATGCCTTGCTCACTCATGCAAATGAGGTTAGTAAGCTATGGCATGAGCATTTTGGGCATCTAAATTATCGTTACCTTGAAAAATTGAGCCAAAACGAAATGGTCAACGGGTTACCCTGAGTTAAGTTTTCTAAAGGTCTTTGTGAGGGTTACATCCTTGGAAAGCACCCTGAAAAAAACTTTGATAAGGGAAAATCCTGGAGAGCTACTCGTCCCTTAGATCTTGTTCATAGTGATGTTTTTGGCCCCTTTCCATCTCCTTCTTTCACTAGAGCTCTATATATACTAACCTTCATTGATGACTTTTCACGTTATACTTGGGTATATTTTCTTAAGCTTAAGTCTGAAGTCTTTGAGCATTTTCAAAACTTTAAGGCTCTTGCTGAGAAACAAGTGGAACATGGTCTATCAAGGTTCTTCGAACCGACAATGGAGGTGAGTATGTGAGCAATAGGTTTGAGGATTTCTGCACTTCTTAGGGGATTACTTTGCAGTGTACAATTGCTTACAACCCTTCCCAAAATGGAGTTACAAAAAGAAAGAACTGAACTCTAAAGGAGATGGCTACTTGTATGGTTCACTCGAAGTCCCTTCCTCCGCAGTATTGGGCTGAAGCAGTGAATTGTGCTTGTTACATTCAAAATCATGTTCCACACAAGGCAGTAAGAGGGATGACACCCTTTGAAGCCTAGTTTGGACACAAGCTTGATGTTGAGCACTTTCGAGTCTTTGGATCCAAGGCTATGGCTCAGATTCCCAAGAAGAAACGCAAGGCATTGGATCCACAATCCAAACCTTGTATCTTTGTCAGGTATCCTGATGGCGTGAAGGGATATCGATTGTTGAACCCTATAACCCATGAGCTCTATATTGAGAGGAGTGTGAAGTTTGATGAGTCATCCTTGACTTTGACTTCCACTGATGTTCTTTTGCCCACTGATTCAGATTCTGACTTGTCAGATGATGATGTTTTTGAGTGATTTCCTCCTCTCCTTGCTCCTCCTGATCCTCAAACTTCTGAGTCTTTTGATTCTGATAGTAGTGATGATGAGGACTATGTCCCTTCTCACTTGAGTGAAGAATCTTCCGAACTCTGAGTTTAAACCTTCGGGACCTCTTTGGGCCAGGAAAACTTTACAGAGTGCTAGAGATTTAGTTGGAGATCCTTCAGATGAGAGACGTACGTGCTCAAGTTTCATTGGACCCCACTCCTTCTTCGCCTCTGCTTCTGATCCACCGTCTTTCCAGGAAGCTTCTGGGATTCTGGAGTGGGATTCTACTATGGATGAGGAGTATTCCTCACTCATAAAGAATGACACTTGGGATCTTACCCCTCTTTCAAAAGGAAGAAAATTCATTCGGTGTAGGTGGATATATCGAACAAAGTATGAAGCCAATGGAGAATTCGAGAAGTATAAAGTGTGACTTGTAGCTAATGGTTTCTCCCAGGTAGCTGGGGTTGATTACTCAGAAACCTTTGCTCCAGTTGTGAAGATGACTTCCATTCGACTGACCCTTGCCATCGCTGCCACTAAAAAATGGGAATTCCACCAGATAAACGTTAAGAGTGCCTTCCTTCATGGGGACCTAGAGGAAGAGATCTATATGGAACAACCTTCGGGTTATGTCCATGATCCATCCCTCAATTACAAGTTAAAGAAGTCTCTCTATGGCCTTAAACAAGCCCCTCGGGCTTGGTATGCCAAGATGGACTCCTTTTTACTTGCATCAGGGTTCACTTGGTGTCACTCTGACCCAAATGTGTATATTCTATGGCAGGATGACTCCATGCTTATTCTTGTTCTCTATGTTGATGACTTGTTGATCACGAGTAGCTCTTCCTCTATCATTGATTCTGTGAAGATCTCCTTGGCCAACAAGTTCTCCATGTCTGACTTAGGATTGCTTCATTACTTTCTTGGGATCTAGATTTCACAATCTGACTCAGGAATTATGATCTCGTAGCCTAAGTACTCTCTTGATTTTCTTCTCTCGGTTTCACATGTCTGATTGCAAGTCCTCACCTACTCCTTTTCTTTCTGGGGTCAAGTTGGTTTCTGATTTCTCTTCCCCCTTGGTTGATGGTACCCTTTATCGGTAGTGCGTGGGGAGCCTTATCTACCTTATTCATACTCAACCAGATCTATCGTATATTATCGGGATCGTGTCCAGATTTATGCAGGAGCCTCATGAGCTACATTTAAAAGAAGCAAAGTGGATCCTTCACTATGTTCATGGCACTCACACAAATGGTATTCATTACTTAGGAGGGACTGAGATTGACTTGGTTGGATTTACAGACTCAAATTGGGCTGGTGATCTAGATCATCAGAAGTCTACCTCAGGCTACAGTTTCACTCTTGGTTTAGGTCCTATCAGTTGGTCCAGCAAGAAGTAAAACACCATTGCCATATCATCGACAAAATTAGAATATAGAGGAGTAGTTAACATTGCCACAGAAGCTCTTTGGTTATAGGGTATCTTGACAGAGTTTGGCATCCACTTTCAGTAGCCTACCATTATCTATTGTGACAACATGAGCACTATCTTGATTTGTAGAAATCCAGTTCAACTTCAGTGGACGAAGGACATTGAGATTCACATGCACTTCATATGGGAGCTGATACATGAAAACATCATTGACATATAGAATGTTCAGACAACTGATCAGGTTACAGACATATTCACAAGCCCTTCATTAAGGTGAAATTTCTTCACTTGCGGTTTCTTCTTGGGGTAAGGTCCGTTGCAGCCGCCCATCTTCTTCGAGCTATATAGTCCTCCTCCTCCTCTTCTTCTTTTCAGAAAGATGTTGTTTGTATATGGGCACCTTATCAGGCCTTTAGTTGTCGGGCCCCATTGACACATCTTTCTTAGTCATCTAAAGGAGTCTTCTTTTCTTTTCTGGCTTACCTTGACCTCTTCCTTGACTTCAATGAAGGGGGGGGTGTTGGTGTGTGTGATATGCCTAGTCATCGTCCACATCACCTAGTGAGTCATATCACCTTACGAGAGTCATAGGTCTTAGGAATTCAAATGACAAGCGTCAGATTCTGTCATAGAATATGTCATTGTCATTTGCGTCAATGCGTCATAGGAGTTACATTCCTTATTTGGAATTGTAACTCCTCGTTTAGTGGCGTCATATGCTTTAGTCACGTCATATGTGTTAGTGGGGTCATTTATATTCTTTCCTTGTTTAGGCATGGGGGTTAAACAACACCCCTATTTGTACTTTCTTTTTTTGATCTATGAGCATGAGCAGACTTGTTTTCTTATTTACATATTCTTTCCTTTATTCGAATCTTGCTTATTGCGTTGGAGCTTGATGTTACCATCGGAGTGCAACTTCGTTGTGGTGCATTGTTTTCAACATCGGTTCTCGATAATCCCTATTTCATAGAGTCCCTTGATAATGTGTGAATGGGATAGGGAAAGCATACACATCCAGTTGTGGTGATTGGAATACATGTGCTTGTATGAAAGGGAAATTAATAGAATGAAAGAAGATAAAGAATTAAAACATAGATTATACCTTCACTGTAATTCTTGCAAACCTCAAGTAAGATTGTAGAAGCTTTTAAAATTTTTAGATCTTGTTGGAGATTAGACTGTGGATGCTCTTTGATATGCCTCTCTAAAAGGATTTGTAAATTCTATGAGAAGATTTCATAAGGATGCAAATGTCAAATTGGTAGAAGTTGGATGTAATTTTCTCAAAGCTCCAAGGATATATTTACAAAGGAAATGGCTTGCTTTTATAGCTAAGGGTAGAGCCATAAAAGGTGGATGAAAGATTGACTAAACTCTAGGTTAATGGTTGAATCACCTAGGTTAGCAAGTAGATTTAGCAATAATAGTTGCAAATTTAGAGGGGCAATGGACATTTGGAATAACAGAAGTTACATCCAGTAATTGAATTGCATGTACAACTCTATAACCCCCTCATTTCTATGATTATAGAAGTGGATTTCAATTTGAGTTGAATAAGGAGAGGAATTGATTAAATAACTAATTTAATTAATATTTAATTGTGAGGGAATAATTAAGCATAATTAAATGTTTAATTATATTAGCTAGGAGGGTGTAGGAATTAATTTAATTAATTCCAAAGGCATGTTAGAATTAAATTATTTAATTCCAAAGGGTAGGAATATGAATTAGATAATAGAATTAATTTAATTAATTCTAAAAGGGTATATTTAAATGGCAGGTGAAATTAATTCCAAAGGGGTGTATTGGGACAAGATATAATTAATTTAATTAATTCTAATTGGATAGAAGCGGGATATAAATATGTATGTATTTTTAGGGTGTCTACATTTGCCCCTCTTTAAAGTGTTATTGCGAAGTAATAGTGCTTTAAAGATAGTAGACACATGTAGATGAGTGAGCGGAAAGTAGTGAAGCATTTGGATGCCCCAATGAGTAGAATGGTAAGGGAATGCCCCCTCAAGCGGGTGGATGACACAACAAGGTGGTGGATGATCGCTTTGATAGGAAAGAGATAAGGAAGTTGAACAATGAGGATGGGAGGAATTGTGCTCGTAGCTTGAGCGCCATTTGGAGAGTGTGAATATAAGAGAAACCTTTATTTTACTGTTGCACAATAGAGTTGTCACCATGATTATGAAAGAATCAAGATGGTTAACCCATATGCATGTAAACAAAACACACACACACACAACAAAGAAAAGAGAAAAAGGAAAACAAGCCCAATATGAATAGTAGGTGCAGGCATCAGGGTTATAAAGGAACCAAGATGTTATCACACTACTTGCAATTGGTCCAAGAAGTAAACATCAACAATGCAACACAACGTCGAAAAAGAAGACAATCAACTATGCCCCTAATGTGTGCCACAATGATGATTAAATAGATGTAAATGCTCCCAAGCACTTAAACTTATGAAAGGTTGGGAATAGGATCAGACTGGAAGAGTGGAGTATACTTAGAAACTCCTCGTGACACTCTTGTTGGATTCGTTTTACAAATTATCTAAGAGAAATTTCCCTAGAAAAAGTTATATCGCGAAGGAAAAACAATTTTGTGACTTACCCCAAACAGAGTAAGTAATCGTGCAAAGGGAAGAAAGTGATAGTTGTAAGATTGAAATGATCACTAGGGTAGTAGATAAGAGTATGACTCTATCAAGATTGTGTTGAAATGTTGAAATATTCACTTCAAGGGTTTTCCAATTGTAGGATTTTTGTTATAAGTGAATGTTTGTTCGAAAATTTTAATTTAATAATAATTTTTGATTTTTGAAATATTTGATTTTTTTTTATGGTTTTACAAAGTTTTTGAGAAATTTGAAGTACAAATACAAATAAATGTAAACAAACTTGAATACATGGCAAAAAGGAAAACACGCCATGGCTTATTTAATAAACCAAGAAGAAAACACAACATGTGCAAGTGGTCAAAAGACACAAAACAAGCATGTAAACAAACCCAATATGAACAAGAATGAATGACACCAAAGTTATATGTGAACTAAGATGCCAATATTTTTCTTGCGACTGGTCTATAAACAAAGGTAAAAAAGTGCAATAAAATAAAAAAATTGAAAGAAGAAAAAATATCGTCACAATGTTGACAAACCATAATAGTACAACACAATTTGCAATAACGACATCTAATGACACTCCAAATGTGTTCCACATTGAAGAACTAGACAAATATGAATGCCCCCAAGTGATATCTTAGAATGTGAGATGATTGGATCGAGATGAAGAGTGGATTGATACTTAGATACTTCAAATAATTCTTTTTGGATCCCATTGAAGTTTGATTTGTATTGGATTAAATTGTGAAATCCAAGTGTGCCCCAAGCAAAGTTATATTGTAAAAGGGTAATTGATTTCCATGAGCATAGATATACACCACGGGAAAGAAAAGTGATTAGTGAAAGATGATTTGGAACGATCATGAGGAGCATCGTCAAATGGCAAAATTGTTGAATTGTGCTACCAGTTGCTGAAAGTTGGTCAAACATTTTCTGAATGTTTTGATTTTGACAGTTTTATACTATTTTTTTGATTTTTGGAACAATTTTATATTATTTTTTGTATTTTTGGAACAATTTTATTGTTTATGTTTTTGGAATGGTTTTTGGATTTTTGAACATTTTAATTTTTTTTTGTAGTTTTAAACATATTTCAATGTTTTTTTGTATTTTTGTGAAACATATTTGAATGTTTTTTTTTTTGTATTTTTGACTCGGTAAAGGGTTGCACAATCTAAACTCATGTTCAAACAATTGTAAGCATTCCATTCCATTGGCAAAAATGTAGATGATGTAATGATAGGATGTCTCACTCCACTCGTGACTCCACACAACTAGGAAGATGTGAGGGCTCATCATTGAGAGCCAAGAAGGACGTGAGAACAAGGTGAATAGTGATATGAAAATGAAGATGATGGATGCTAAGACACAAGGTGTAACAATGATCCATGTGAGAAAAATGTAACTCATCTCCAGTCAAGATTATCTGACCGATTCCAAGATGATTCCACTTTATAGGTTTTGACTCGACTTAGATCCGTAGATGGCCTACTGATTGACAAGATCCGGTTGAAGGAATTGTTGTCTCTCTTAACATGAGTAGATAAATTACTTCTTGGGATGTATATGATCAAACACATTTGATTCAAATTTGATAAAAGATTTGTTGATTAATTGTTTTTGTGAAAGACCCCCTACATGTTGCCCCATGCCACTAGTAAGAGACAAGGACTCAACACCGAAGAAAAAATGTAGGTGAGAAAGGACATATTTCTCCATTCCCAGTCTCATACCACTAGTGAGAAGTATGGGCTCATCACCAAAGATTGTGAAGGATGAAAGGTTTTGATTTAATAGTTTTTTTTTATATTCTTAGATTGATTTAATTTGTCTTGTATGTCAATATTGTGCTTATTAGGAAGGAACATTCTGCCCTCAAGTCTCATCCGTATGCAACTAGTAGGACACAAGGGTTCAACACCATGGACTGAGATGGATGACAAAAAGGTCCAGGTAAAGAATTTTAGTGCTTTTTATTAAGAGAGAGCTTATTTGAAAGGAGGATTTTCCATCAGTAAGCTTCGAGACAAAACCATAGGTAAAAAGATATGAAATGGTAGAAACCATAACATGGATGAGACACACAATGCCCAAGAGGAACAAGGTTAACCTATGTCATGATAGGTGAAGAATGCAAAGGTATGATAATGGTATGATTAAAATAGCTTCCAATAGATGAAATAATTAATTTTTTTTTAATTATGAGTTTATTTTCAAACAATGCTTTGCAGAGAGAACCCATGGAAGAAGATGTTTCTGCTTCTAGGTTGTTGATGTTAAAATAATGTTTTAATGAGGGGTTGGATAGGAATTTTTATTCTCTGTTGATGATTTTTGATGTGTCTGAAATTTGGCAGATGAAGGTTTGTAATGGACTCATCAGGAGAGAATGTTTATGAAAATGAATGGTCCTTTATGAGACTTGGGGAGGTCCAAGTCAAAGGTATAAAGTATTGATGGAGTTCATAATTTACGAGACTTGGGCAGGAAAGGTCCAAGTCAAAGGAAAGAATCGAAAGATTCGATGAGTCTTGAGATATGAGACTTGGGAGGATGAGATCCAAGTCAAAGGAGGAAATCAAAAGATTTGATGAGTCTTGAGATATGAGACTTTAGTGGATGAGATCCAAGTCAAAGGAGAGAATCAAATGATTTGATGAGTCCAGATGTATGAGACTTGGGCGGACAAGGTCCAAGTCAAAGGAGAGAATCAAATAATTTGATGAGTCTTGAGATACGAGACTTGGGTGGACAAGGTCCAAGTCAAAGGATGTGTGATTAGATAAGTCTTCGATGAGATCAAAAGACCTATGTGATGTTAGAAGAGGATTGTCGTTAATGATGGAGGGAATATGTTGAGATTCATATTCATCCATGACTGGAAGAGTGTGAGAAAAGAAGGATTGATCTCTAGATGTACACCTGAGGCTCCTTATAGGCCGTAGAGAGAAAATATTCAATGTTTCTCTGTCGAGGTTGTGGATTATTTGATTTGATGAAAGATTTTTCAATTAAATCTTGAAAAGGTTGTATAAGGATATTCCTGGGTATACGTAACTCATGGAGTGTACGCATGTAAATGTATTGAGACGTAAGGGTCATCGTTGATGATATGCCTGCAAGATTGATCATTTGAGGGATTATAGATGCAGGAGGTTGTGTTGTTGCAAGTGTCCAAACTTGTTGTGGTTGTGTTTCTACAAAAAGACTAGAGATATTAGGCATAGGAGCCGGAGGTGAAAGAATAGAATCAATCTCAATGGTGCTTGATGATGGACCCTCTTCTGTAGAGTCTACAATTATATCAAGGGTTGAAAGGGAGTCTTGAAGAAAATTCAAGCTCTCATTTGATGTTAGAAGGTTGTTGTCTGAAAGGTTCAATGTTTGTTTGGACTGTAGGAAGAAAATCTGGAGAAGAGATAGATTGGTTTTGAGGGAGAGATACTTGACTTTCGTCATCATGATCTCGTTGAGTTTCAGTATGTACAGGAGGTTGGACAACATTCAAATCTTCATTAGAAGTTGTGGTAGTTGATGTGTCTTTGGTTGTGATAGCTTTGTCATCAAGCTCTACAAAGATGTCTCCATTGTCAAGTAAGTCTTGGACATAATTCTTAAATTGCACACATCTATCTGTAGAGTGGCCATCAATGTGATGGAAGTCACAATATGTATGAGGTTTGTACCAGTATGGCTTAGGTTCCCCTTCAGGAAAGGGTCTTGTAAGTGGATATTTTATCATCCTAGCCTCTTTTAGCTGTTGAAAGACACTAGAGAGACTTTCTCCAAGGGGTGTAAAATTTCGTTTAACTTTGTGCAGAGTGGTGTCTTCGCTAGGTTGTATGATTGGATTTTTGGTTGATTGTTCATGTATGTTGTGCACATTTTGATTATCCATGACACCATCATTAACGACATTACAATTTGTTGACATACCAAGATTTATCTTGATGAGTGCTAGGGTGATTGTTAGTATTGTATTGTGCCCATTGTCTTTAGAATGAGGCTTGATTAAGCCTTTAGAAATGAGGGCTTTTTCTATTAGAGTCAAGGTGACTTCGGAGTTAAGGTTGGAAGATAAATGTTTGATGAACTTCTCCAAGAGGTCCGTGAAGGTGGTGATAGATCCCTTTGGAAGGTGTAAGAACCAGTCCAAAGCTTGTCCTCCTAGACTTCTAGGAAAAAGGCACAAGAGAAAGATATCGTTATATGCCACTTCGTGGCATGCTATGAAAAATTATTTGATAGGATTTCTAGGATCAGTTTTTCCCTTGTATTTGTCGAATTTGGGTGTCTCAAAAGATTTTGGAAAGGGTGTGCGTAAGATGTCCATGCCGAAAGGGTAAGGACACAATTCATCAAAGTTGAATTGTTTGCGTTGTTTTTGCATACCCGAAATAGTGTCTTTCATCATTTTCCATTCCTGAGAAAATGATGAATTGTGTGAATCCACCATTGTAATGAAAAATGGGGGAGAATGAAGAAAGGTGCGATGAAGAACTCAACCCTTAGCAAAGTGAATGCTAAGATGGAAGAGGGGAAAAGGTTTGAAAGCTCGACCCTTAGCAAAGTGAATGCTAAGATGGAAGAGGTGAAAAGGTTTGAAAGCTCAACCCTTAGCAAAGTGAATGCTAAGATGGAAGAGGAAAAAAGGTTAAAACGTACTCAACCTCTAACAAAGTGAATGCTAGAATGGAAGAGGGGATGAAAATATTGAACAATCGACCCTTAACAACGTGAATGCTAAAGATGGAAAGCAAGATTGAAAATATTTTGACAATTTCAACCCTTAACAATGTGAATGTTAAGATGGATGAAGTGTGAAATGATGATAGAATATTCAACTCGACATAAATGTGAATGTAAAGATGGAAGAGTTTGAAAATTGAAGTTTCTCGACCCTTAACAAAGAGAATGTTAAGGTGAAAGAGACTTAGTGATGAAAAAAGGTTACTCGATTCCTTACAAAGTGAATGTAAGAAAAGAGGAGTGGAAAATATTTTTATATTACCCTTAACAATGTGAATGTCAAGATGGACGAGGGATTTGAAAAGATTTTTAGATTTGACCCTTAACAATGTGAATGTCAAGGTGGACAGAAGAGAAGAAGCTTTGAAAGTGAAAGTTTGAGTATGGAACTCTTAGCAAAAGAAATGCTAAGATGGGAGAATTATTGTATGAGCTAAGTGATGTGCTCAAACTTTTGACAAAGTGAATGTACAAAAGGAGATGAGACTTTGACAAGGTTAGTTTTCTCAACTTTTAAAATGGATGTTTAAAAGAGAAGAGCTTAACAAGATGATGTGATCAACTCTTAACAAAAGGAGTGTTATAAGAGACTCAAAGATTTGAAATGTTCACTCTTAACAAGTTGAGTGTTAAGAGAGTGAAAGGGGTGACTTTGCAACACTTAAAAAATTGAGTATTGTTAAGGCAACAGAGGGGAGTTAAATGTTAGTTAGAGGACTCTTAACTAAATGAGTGATAAGAGAAATGAAAAGGAATGAAAGGTCTCTTGATCCTTTACAAAGTGAATGTAAAGAGGAAAGACTTGAAAGAGGTTGGAATAAGAAAGCTCAACTTATTCTTGACCAACTGAGTGCTACAAAAGGAGACTTAGTAAGATGGTGAAGGTGCTCGACTCTTAACAAGATGGGTGTTAAGAGAGGAGACTTGGAAAGATGATGAAAGTGCTCAAACTCTTTAATGAGATGAATGTTAAGAGAGGAGACTAAAAAAAGGAAGGATAACACTCAAATGACGACAATGTGAATGTCGAAATATAGAGGTGAAAAGATGATGATGAAAAAAGCTTGAATCTCAACAAAGTGAATGTGAGAGACGATGGGAGAGTGATTGGTTAAGGATCTCGAATTAGAGCAAAGTGAATGCTTTAAAATAGAAGGGTGAAGAAGTAGGAAAGATGTCGACAATTCAACAAAGTGAATGTGAAATGTGATGATGCAAGATGGATGAATGTTTGAAGTTCAACAAAGGTAAATTTAAACTCAAGACTTAGAAAGATGAAGAATCAAGGTGATCACAGAGGTGCTTGACCATGATAAAACAAGTATCATGATGTCAAAAATTACATGGAAAAGTGATGAAAGAGCTTACATGTGGATATGGATGTCCACAAATCAATACTTATAATCATTTGTAAAGAGGTAAAAAAGAGCCCAAATAAGGATTATTTGGGGATGTAAGAGAGATATGAAGATGAGCCCAAACAAGGAGTAGAAAAGATGTGAAAATGAACCCAAATAAGGAGTATTGGGGAAAGACTGAAGATGGGAGAATGAACCCAAATAAAGAGTATTTGGGAAAGTAGTGAAAGCGAGATGAAAGTGAGAATCGTAAGATACGAGTGTGAAACACAACTCACTAAATGAAAAGAGAGAAGGAAAAGAGAATGTGAATTTTTTTTTTATTTACATATGTTTTGGCCTCTACCTTAGATTGTATTAGACAGTGTGTGGCTTCCTAGGTGGTTCTCTCAACTAGGTGTCAGTAGTATACCTGAGCGAGTGTGGTGCTATTGCTAGTTGTCAGCTTTACTTTACCCCCTTTGAAACCTTGAGCAAATATCTTGCTCAAATGAATCACACTGGGGTCACCACTAAGGATATCTGTGACTCTAATCTCACAAAGGAATACTAGTCAGTTGGGATGGGGTACCTGTTTCGTCAGCCAGTTCCCTCAATTTTCTAACTACTTTGGTGCTCATGTGGTACTCCTCAAATGAGTTTTATGGATTATGCCAAATCACTTCCCCTACTTATAGCAGTTGGACAATAGACTTCTCTACCACACCTGTAAATATAATGTGAATTGTTCATTTTATCTTGTTTAATAGATGAGATTGTTTTAACCAACAATATTTGATAGAGTAAACATGTAGCTAGTAAGCTATAAATTAAAAACAATGTTCAAGGTAACCTGTAATTAGTAATTTAATAATGGCCTCCTGTAGAGTTGGTCATGAAAACACTTGATTTAGAATGTTTTCTTGAGGTAGAGGACAAGAAAAAAGAAACAAGCCCACATTTCTGATTTCCAAGGTCACTTATAAAGCACGAGGAAAGAGAATACACATGAAAAAACTTTGATTCATAAAATAAAAAGGTTAATTCCTGAAAAAACATAAGAAACGATCATGTTCTTGATTTCCAAGATCACTTTGAAAGTGCGAGGAAAGAGCATATGCGTGAGGTTGTTATGTTTAAACAAAAACAAATAAAAATTTATAAAATACTACAAATTTAAGCACTATTTTGATCAATTTTCCTTTAGAAAACAAATATGGAAACCTACACACAAAATTTAGCAATTTGTAGCAAAAAATGAATTCAACATGCAAAAAAAATGACAAGTGTTAGGAGAAATGAAACCATAAATTTTCTATAAGGTTAAATCAAAAAATTATTTTTCATTGCATAGATCATCTCGAGACCTTTCTATAAAAAGACAGAGTTATTTTGAGTTTGGGAGAAACAGTTATGGCTTCTGGAAGATAAATTACTCTAGCACTCTCATTGAAACATTTAAATGTGAGAAAAATGGCTTGGAAGTTGGTTTTTTGGCTTCTGTACTTCACATGAGAACCTAAAATTTTGACAGCAAGGTTAAATGAAGGCAAGAAACATGAAAAAGAAGTTAAATCATAAAATGATAAACTAAAATAAAAGAATGAATGTGGGGATCCCACCGGGCATGCCATAATGTATGCAAGGGAAATTAACAGAATGAAAGAAGACAAAGAAATAAAACACAGATTATACCTTCACTGCAATTCTTGTAAACTTCAAGTAAGATCGCAAAAGATTTTAAACTTGTTAGATCTTGTTGGAGATTGGATTGTGGATGATCTTTGATATGACTCTCCAAAGGGATTTGCAAATGCTACGAGTATATTTCACAAGGATGCGGATGTCAAATTTGCAGAAGTTGGATGTAATTTGCTCAAAGCTCCAGGGATATATTTACAAAGGAAATGGATTTCTGTTATAGCTATGGTGGACTCTGTCAAATTGAGCATGAAAGGTACAAATGATGTAGAAGTTGGATGTAATTTGCTCAAAGCTCCAGGGATATATTTACAAAGGAAATGACTTGCTTTTATAAATGAGGGTAGAGTTATGAAAGGTGGATGAAACATTGACTAAGCTTCAGGTTAATGGTTAAATCACTCAAGTTACCTAGTAGACATGGAAATAATAGTTGTAGATTTAGAGGGACAATGGACATTTGGAATAACAGAAGTTACATCTGACAATTGAATTGCACGTACAACTCTATAGCCCCCTCATTTCTAGGAATCTAGAAGTGGAGTTCAAGTTGAGTTGACTAAGGAGAGGAATTGATTAAATAACTAATTTAATTAGTATTTAATTGTGAGGGAATAATTAACCATTTATTTAATTAAATGTTTAATTATATTAGCTAGGAGGGTGTAGGAATTAATTTAATTAATTCCAAAGGCATATTAGAATTAAATTAATTAATTCAAATGGGTAGGAATATGACTTAGATAATAGAATTAATTTAATTAATTCTAAAAGGGTGTATTTAAATGGTGGAATTAATTTAATTAATTCTAAAGGGGTGTATTGCGGCAAGATATAATTAATTTAATTAATTCTAATTGGATAGAAGCTGAATAGAAATATGTATGTATTTGTGGTTGTTGAGTTGATTGGGCATTGATAGGAGGAATGTAATTTTGATTATTGGCATGATAATTAGTATTTTTCTTGACTATGTATGTAGGTTGTGAAGCTTGGGTAATTTCTAATTCTCTAATCCTTCTTACCAATGTGAAAATTACATCATTGGATGAAGGTTGCAACCCTTTTTTAGGTATGTGTTGTGTGTTATTTGGCCGAAGGAATGTATGATACCCTTTTATGGATTTTTCGCTCATTATTCCTTCTTTTATGGTGTATTTTATAATTTTGGAAAGGTTAAGGAGGCATTATTTTGTAAAAGAACATTGGTGTGTGCCTACATCCTATCTAAGGATTCATCTATAACATTAAGTTGGTCATTGATTTGGGAAAACCATGAAAAAATCTCATCATTAGTTTATAAATATGATAAGATGGAATCAAAGTACATGATGATTTGCAGTCTCATGAAAACTTGTGGGTATAGCCCTTGTTCTCTTGTGAAATTCATGTTATTGGAGCTAAAAATATCCACTCGTAGACCCTGATAGGTTGATGGTTGGTCGATTTATTCAATCCTTACACTAGAATGGGGATTTGAAATTCGAGTAGAAAATACATGTGACAAAGGGGAGATTTGAGAATAATTAGCAGCCCACCCAGATAGCAAGGGTGATTATTGAGCATCCACATGAGTGTAGTAGGCTTATAGGTCCAATATGGGCCTGCTATAATCCTAACCTGACATATTCGGGGGGGGGGGTGTATTAACATCTACAAAATAATGGGAGAGAGAGAAGGTGGAACAAAAGAAAAGAGAATAAAATGGAAATGACAAAGAACTGATCCTTCACGTCGTGTTTACCAGAATTTGTACATTGGAAAAATAATACATAATTCTTGATGTACTTGACTTCTCGATGTCGTGCCGAGACAAAAAAAAGTGAGGAATGATATGAAAATGGATTAGGTATATGCGATAAAGTGGAATAACTGGGGATGATGGTGATTCATGAGTCTAGGGATGACCCAACTGTAAAGGATTGACTTGTAAGTGATGAACTTGCTTGTCAAGGGTAACAAATGCCTGTCTAACATCAATAGGCATAATGTTATAATAAAGGATAATGGCTATTCGTAATTCTTGATCTATGTCCATGGGACCAAAAATACCTTGTCCTAGCTGTCAGACCTGAGGGAATTTCCTATTTGTCTCTAAATACCCTTCTCCCAAGAGGGTCATACAAGAGTGAAAATGAAGGATGTGGAATGTAAACTAAGGTTTTGTGCATCTAGCCCAGTTTGGTCGATTGGATAAGTCAACCCAATATTGCTCATATATGTTTAGTTATTCGTTAAGTGCATCTAGTTGGCCTATGATTTGAGGGGGAAGAGGGGTAGACCTAAAGACTAATGCTCTCAAACCAAGATCTATGTCTCCCTGATATTGGTCTATGCTTTGAGGGATTGATAATTGGCTCAAACAACCTCCTATGAGGTTGGGATAAACTAGGAATGGTCATGTAGCAACACCAACTCATGAGCAAGGTTAGTGAAACTAGAAATTTGATTGAATGGGGCCAAGGACTAAGAACAAGTAGTCTAAGACATGATAAATTGGAATGTTGTTTTGATCTATGTCTTTACACAACTTTAAATTCCTAATTTTAAATAAACAATCACAAAAGATCCTGAATTATATAAAAGACAATTAAATTCCCTTTTGATTAATTAAACTAAGGTTGTTATTATTTAAATAAAACAAATAAGCCACTATACTAACTCTCATCTTTTTTATTTTTAATGTGTCTTTTCAAATAAATATAAAACAATCAAAACGATTTAAGTTCCTAATGTTTTTGTATTTTTCAAGATTAAATAAAATAAAATAAATAAAATAACTTTTATAGACCTAGACATAGACGTAGAGAAATAATTAAAACTAAACAATTGCTTCTAATTAAAATAAAACTAAAACAGGGAGTAGCTAGATGTTGTTATTCCTATGTTGTAGGATTGTCTGATAATGTTATTTTAAAAGAATGTGTTTGAAAGTTATTAATTTAAATAAAATAAAATAAAAATTCTTCTGGAAAAGCTTCTACCTCAATTTTTCCAAATCAATTTCCTCTTTTCTGTATGAAATTTCCCTGATAGAAGTAGATCTTGTTGGTGCTCAAAATAGTCTTGCCCCGTTTGTGCCTTTGAAAATTTATTGATTTGCGGCCTCTGTCATTTTATCCTTCCACGTGTTGTGATTGGTCAGTCTTTGTTGCTATTTTTAGTCAACCCCTGGGTCAAAGATCATGTATGGGTCCATGTTTGTCTCCTAATTTCTTTGTTCCTCTAGAAAGGTCTATATTTTGAGTCTCCCATGCTCTGTTCTTTCAGAAACTCACGTTTTCCCATTCTCCCTATTTCCCAAAGTCAGGATTTGTTGTCCTTGATGTTTCTATCCTAGATACTTGAAGAAGAATGAATTGATGTGTCCCTGAAGAACGTATTTGAGCCTTGTAACATTTCTAAACTTTTTGTCCTTGAAGAAAATTTCATTCCCAGGCTCAAAAGGTCATTTTTCTATATTTTATGATTTAACGGGTGTTTCTCCTAGTTAAATTTACATCCTTGCATCTACAGGGGACGTGGCACCTTTTGGTTGGACGCAACTCAGCTAGGTACTTAGAAAAAATTCATGGAAATCCTTAACTCAAAATTTGGCCACGTGGAGGCACGATGCTCATTTGAAGATCTACTTTTTGGTTTGACCTTGGAGTAGCGCCAAGAGGACACATGGAGGGTTACGCTACTTTGCCTAGACTTAGACAAATTTTTATGCAGTTGGTATAGTTTGGCGGAACAGGACACGTGGTGAGCTCACACTCATTCAGGGTCTCTAATTTGGGCACCATCTTGAAGTTGCGCCAAGGAGACATGTGGAGGAACCACGCATGTTCGAGGACCAGTCCTTGAGTTTCATTTTAAAGAAGCGCCAGGATGACACGTGGAGGCCTCCGCTCACTTTACATTTTGCTTTGAATTTTCAATGAAAAAAAAAAGACTGCCTCAGAGCATGACACGTGGCACCTTCTATTGAGCTGGAAGCATTCAGACAAGCTTTGTCGGGCTAAGACACGTGGAGAGCCTGTGCTCGTTCAAGGTATCAAATTTTTGGGACCGCCTTAAGGTGCGCCATGCTGACACATGGCGGTTTGAAAAGTCAAAGGGTCGGGGAGGTGGACCATCAGAGGCAACTTGGATTTTTCACCCCTTAAGGATTAAAATCTCAAAATGGCCCGCAAGCCCGATGAGGGAAATAGTCAATGGTTTTCCTCGGTCAACGAAGAAGGTGCAGACTCTTGGGGGAAATTTGAAAAAAATTCCTTTTGGGCCTGTATGAAAAAGTACCAATCTGGGCCTCCATTGAAGCACATATTCTAGTTGAAGAAACATTTTAAACTTTTGTGGCATTTTATTGTTTGAATATTTCCATTTTGCATGAGCTCTCAAGGATCTGGTGAGTCAAGCACATCCTGTCTCCCCTCCCACCAAAATTTTTATTTAAAGCAACTAATCCTACCCGTACTACCCCTTTTTTTCTTTGTATGTCCACATAAGACCAAAATCCATTTGCTAAAGTATGCATGTTAGATCAAGATTCTAAATGTCTTTAGTAACCTTTACCTTGTTGTGAAAGTATCTCCATGATCTAGAAGTGACAACTCATGAGAGTCAGATTTGGTGTGTTGATCATATTTTTCCAAGGTCTTCTCTATGAAATTTATGCAAAAGAAGGATTTATCATTGTTCTTCAATAAACAGAGGTTACAAAATAGGTTCTCTTACCTTGGTTGAAAGGCACAACCTAAAATAGTTAGGATCAGATCACATCCTTTTAAGGTGCTATCCATCTCTCCACAAATCCAAGTAACAAAGGGACAATTAGATTCCTCCCCGGCTACAAAATGACATAAATTTATGATTTAGCTTCCTCTAAGCTCCATGTTGAATCAGTGTTGCTACTTGGCTTGAAAAGGAGAACAAATTTGGATACCAATAGATCTAAAATAATTAAAAGAAATAAAATAAGTGCAGGGACTTCTTCACTTCTTCCTCTAACTGATTTCTTGGAAAAATACATAGGGATAAGCCGAGAATAAGTTATCAAGGGAAGATTTATGCATTAAATTCTTTGAAATAAATACTAAGGAATATATACTGGAAGTGATGAAATCTTTCACTTTTATTGATCTAAAAACACAGCCTATTCTAATGACAATAAATAAGACTATGTAAAAATTTGAAAAATTTAAGTACAACCCCAACCTAGTTACTACTTTTATGTGGTAGCTTCCTAAATATAAAACATATTTTTTGTCTCCTCAGCTCTATATCTTCTTCCAAAGATGAAGTCTAATTGATCCTGGGATGTAAGAATGATGGCTGGTAATAAAGAAATAAAAAACTTGGATGTGGCTGGTTTGCTGTAAGAGATGGCTGGATGTAAACAAGGAAGAACATATTAAATGTACTAGTTTATCTATGTGGCCCCTCTCCAAATTTCAACAACATAACACTTCACCAAAAAAATATCAAATATCCAATCCATTATATGGGGAAAAGTTTGATTTTTTTAGAATGCTGGGAAAGAAGAAGTTAATCTATAAGTGTCAAACAAGAAGTGACACATCATCCAAAGGAGAAGGATTCAACCTTATAATTTTAGTAAATGAAGAATAGGAATTCAATACAAATCTAACAAGCCCAAAAATATACAATTTGGTAGAGAAATGAGGGAAAAAATCACACCTGAAATCAAAACACGTGTTGTAAAGTAGGTGTTTTAGTTATTGGCTATAAGGTGACATGACCACCATTGTTGACAGAGGTGTGGTTGCACAACCACCTCTCTATTAATAGGGGTAGTTTCATAACCACTATGGTGGTTGCACAACCACTGTGACCGTTTTGTAACTGCAAGTCAAAGGGAGTTAAAAGATGGCTAATAAGTAATTTTGAACAAAAATGAACTCCTTAAATTAGAAAAGAAGATGAAATGAGTCATGAAAAGAATGGAAATGATAAGGGGAAGGATATGGACTTAAATATTACCTTAGAAGATGTTTTTCATCATTATTGGAGACATATCATGTTCTTTTTTGTTATACCATGTAATTTTTGGGTGCGTACAATAACTTCATCATCATCTATGAGAGGGATATCACAAAGAGTGACAACATGAGGTATGGAATCTATTGTAGCATTATCAATGGAAGAAGGTGTGGTAAGGGAATTGTGTGATATGCCATGAATCGAAAGAGTTGCATGCATATTATGTAACGAATGATGGCCTAAAAGGATATTATAATTGAGATTATGAGGCATAACATGAAATATAAAATTTAAAAGTGCAAGGGCTTAGATTAATGGGTAGAGTGATTTCTCTTGACACTTTCTTAGGTGTATTATCAACCATGGATACATAGAATAGATGGAGTTAGATCATTCATAGAAAATCCTATTTGTTGGAG
Source organism: Taxus chinensis (assembly GCA_019776745.2). Classification (NCBI taxonomy): domain Eukaryota; kingdom Viridiplantae; phylum Streptophyta; class Pinopsida; order Cupressales; family Taxaceae; genus Taxus; species Taxus chinensis. The sequence continues at coordinate 218,168,388 of CM034148.1, forward strand.
AAAGGAAATCTTGCATACATTAAGACTAGATCCATTATTAACTAAAGCATGCTTAAGAATCACATTACTAATTTGAACTTGAATATACAATGGAGAAACATTTTCATTAATTATATGGTAAGGTGTAAAATAATTTGACACAAGCAAGCCAAATAGATATAAAGTCACATTGAAAGTGATGTTGATCAAAAGCAACTGTTGTCAAATGAATAAAATGACCATATCTCGAAATAGAATTTGAATTAAATGAAAAAAGAGGACTTTTTGAATCTAATGATGTAAACTAAAAACCTCCAAGGGATTTACTCAAAAGTGTGTATTTTTTTGCATTATTCCTTGATTACCAAAAAGTGTAATTTTGAATTTCCAAATTTTTTCCAAAAAATTAGGACAAACAAAAAAGAGGGTTTTCATTAAATATGTAAAAAGGAAAAATACCATCAAAGAAATTTAAATAAAATCATTATGCTTGAGATATGAAACAAAGGGTGTTTTGAAAATTGGGAGCCCTAGAAAGTGACTAAAAGGGTAGGATGAAGCATGAAACATTATGGATTTTTTTGTAGATATGATTTATAATAGGTAATAAAAGAAAACCAGGCTTGGATATGAAGATAAGATGCATATACAAACCCTAATGTAGCAAAGGTTTGGGTTTGGAGAAGAATCGATCCATTAAAGAGAATGTAAGGGATTGGGTTCACAAAATGATTTAAAGAAGTTCAAATATTTATCATAGGACTGAGATCAAATGAATACAACAATGATAAACAAGATCTAGCATGAAAAGTACAAGCAAGTACACAAGCTATGAAAATGAGAATGAATTAGCTAGTATTAGGAGATCTGGGTTGATTTTGGGTTGGAAGATAACTAGAACAGGCTGGATCTAGATTATATGAACTCTATCTAGAAATCTGAGACATGAGAATTATTCAGAAAAGAGTGCCCACAAGAGGGCATGACCTCTCAAGTGCTAGTGTCTGATTTGTTTGCTAGTGTCCTTGTGACAACTCTCCTTTTGGTATTTTTAGGGTCTAAACTTGGTTCCTTCCTTTTGTTATTTATCTCTCTGGATCTATTGTAGGGTTCATGTATGACACCTATTCTTGCAAGACAAACCCTAGCTATCTATACAAATATCAAGAAACCATTATATGGAATAAATAACACATATTATTGAGTCAAATTGACCTCAATGGTAACCCCAATGTGATTTTCACCAAGCCTTGTTGTACATTTCAAAACTTTGTGTAGTTCTTGTGTGTGTGAGATTAGAATTATGTTCTTTAAATCTGGGTTGTTTTTGTGCCAGTCACACTAAGATAGTGAGATACAACTAATTTTCCCCCAAGATGAATGTGTGAGATGAAATTCAAAAATGTCCCTTCCTATGAAGTGAATGATGTAACGTAAATGTATTATTTGAATGTTGTTTTTTGCCCAAGTAATTGATGGTAAGTATTAACCTCAAATTTTCTTACCCCTTAATAATGGTAAGAAATTCATGTATATATATGATTCCCTTTTTTGAATTTCGTTATTAAAAAATGAAAATCCAAACCAAAGTGATAAAAGAGACTCTAGAAACATAACAAATGGCGTGGTAATTCAAAATCAAGAAAAGGAGGGATAGGGACAAAAGCACCTAGAGGGGACAGTAGCCCCTGGGGTGCTCCTGTCCATAATGGGCGGTAGTGTTTGAGTTGGTTGGAAGGTATAATGGTCAATACATAGCTGGGTCACACATTGTTTAATATCCAAAAGTAAAGTGGTCATTTCAAAAAAGAAAATAACAAGAGTTTGGGAAAGATAAAAGCAATGAAAGAGTAATTTTTTTTTTTGTTAATGTCTAATATTATTTCTTAGGAATCATGTATATAATGAAATACTTAGAGGCATGATGTAAGTAGAAAGTGTGTGATTTCATGACTATAACTCAAATACTCGATATTCAAAAATAAATCACAAGAAAACATGTGTTCATTTATTATAACCTCATCCAATACCATGTCAGAGTAGGCCTCAATTGAGGACTAGAATGATATGAACACACTGAACTCTCAATATGCAAAATGAAAATGTTGAAAGAGTCATGTTGTGAGACAAAGGAACCAAACATTAGTAGAATATATTTTTTTAATTCAAAATGATGAAATAACTTGAGAAGAGGTACATAAATAGGAAGAAGAGAGGCATAACCACACCTACGAAAGGTGAAACATGCATCACAAAATAAGAATGCATAACCAACTCACATCTATCCCAATGTCACCTAAGAAAGATAAATACGTGTAGAAAAAAAACATAAAATGGATTAAAAAACATACAATAATAGGAAAAAATAATGTAACATCTATAATATAGACATATAATGTGTACCATATGAAAAAAAATACATGTAAAAATATCATTAAAATATAGAGTGCTCGGGTCCCAAGAGAAGAGGGTGGTTAGTGGAGATAACTAATAAAGATAGGAGGTCTATGATAATTTCCATAATATGTGAAAGTTGAAGCCTTGACAACATAAATAGGGAATTGTGGAGCTCATGGGTCCACAGATAATAAATCATGACTGTCAAACTCATTTATGATAGGATTCGTTATGTAACTAATATCTCTTCACATGTATATTTGGGAGTTCTCTTCTCTGGATCATGCGTTAACTTGAATTTATGTATATGTTTCAAATTGAATAAGGGGTTTACAAATATTGCCACCTTTGGAAAGTATTATATTTAGCTCTAGTTTCAATACATTTATATGAAGATCCACTTCTTTCACTCACTAGTCACACCTACCCTCATATATGTATATATTTAAAATTGAATGAGGGGTTTACAACTCTCACAACCCTTGAAAATCATTGGTTTTTAGCTCCAGTTTTAGGAAATTTAGATGAAGATCCACTTCTTTCCCTCATTGGTCACACCTACCCTCTTGTATGGTAATGAGTATGGGGACCATACCTTTGAGTTGGCTACTAAAAACAATAGAGAGATCAATGGTCACAATGTTATCTAACCATATTCATGCCAAGAGACCAGACCTCAATCCATCATCCTTGAAAAATTTAACTCAGTCATTCTCATTGCTTTAGTGATCTTTCATGTGGTGACTATGATTTAGAGACTAATGCAATTTAATAACTCCCAAAGTGGTTGTTTTACATATAAATACCTTTCTTTCAGATCATCTGCAAAGTAGGAAAATCATGGGGTTGTTTCTTGTTGGTATGTAAGACCCTCCTCATTACTTCACCTCATTAATCTTGACATCAAAATGCTACCCCCTCATAGCTTTCCCATGGATGCTACTCATTTCTCCAAGAGAGATAGATAATGACATTCAGACCGATATTTATAGAGCATATCTCATGTCCACATGGAATCAACCTAAAGAGTCCCTCACCTCAAAACTTCAACACTAATCATACTTCTATCTTTAATTTAGTGATGGGTTCATCCAACCTTTTGGGTAGTTAAAAAAATAGTTACCTTGCAGCCCAAGAGTTCCCCTCTCTTATATCATAGTTTTCACCCATCAGCTTCACATTGAGACATACCACCATATAATTCAAGAGCATCGTATTTTTCAGAATTTTTATTTAGAACCTGTAACCAAAGACCATTTTGTTTTCATATGCTCTCCTTAATATGAGATAAGGGAGAATTAATTTTCCTTTGAAGCGATGATATTAGCTCTCTCTAGACATTCATGGTTTATGAAGATTAGAGATGTTTATCCCCATTCCTTCAAGAGATGTTCGATCTTTACCAAGGGCTTATCAAACATAAATCTCAAAGGGAGGCTTGCAATAAGTTAATTACATCCTACTTCTAGCCATATGACACCATCAATAAGAGGAGGCATTGTGACTATCATTCAAATTTACATTTTAGGCTAGGGAGGTACCATAGAATCAGAGACTCACTTGGCCTTATACATATTACACATTTTTCACCACTTTGAGTATTAGAAGTATCTCTCCATAGCAAAATTTTTTAAATCATTATGCACAACCCCTCTCTTTATGAGTTTTTGTATCATATCTCTATACAACTGATGTTCTTACTCCTCTTGTTTATTCTCTCTTTTGTATTATTTTAGGAGTGCCATTTCAACCCTCTTCTTCTTTACATTGTATCTTTTGCAAATACATAGGCTATTCTTGGACTTTTATGGACATTAATATATAAGCTAAAATATAATAAATACATTGATGTTCTTTATGGTTATGCATTTGTCTTGGAAAAAAACTATGTCATGATTGCACCCTTCATGAAATTCATCTATGCCTTCTAATATTAAGTTCCTTTTCTTTTAGTATTTGTAGGTAATATCTCTCATACTTTGGTGTTCTTTATGGTTTTGTGTTTATCTTAGAGACATACTATGTAATGATTGCACCCTTATTTTAATTTAGTAATGCATTTTTATTTGATGTGCCCTTTCTTTAGGTAGTTTTAAATTTTCTTACGACACTTGAGTATATACCATTTCCTCCTTTGTTTGTTCTTTTGAAAAATTAATGTCCCTTGAAATTGCAAAAATGTCCATATTTTAACATTGATACATGATAGATGAGATTACTTTCATTTGATGTATCAATAGTATACCAAGAAAACCATTGTATGTTGATCAAATAGTGGCACCACATAAAATAAAGTTTGAAATGTCTCTGGTCCCATTAATAGAAAATACAACACAACCAAGAGGCCCCATTTTAATACCATAATATCACTTGTTGACCATAGAAGAATAATTCAAATCATAAAAATTGAGTCGAAGCTTTAAAATAAATTGTTTAGTACGATATATATTCAAGTGCAAGACATTGTAACCCAATATGCTATGTTTATCTTTTATATTTATAAACACATATATAAAAAGTGGATGATAATATAAATTATCATAAGACATATACTCTTTAATTAACATGATCTAAATATTTGTTTATTTATTATGATGGTATTAATTACTCCAATAAATCCTTGAAGTGAAACTTTCTTGTATTCAATAAACATGTTGTTGTACTTTGGTTTCTTTATCATATGGACATTGTAGTATGAGTTGATAGATCCTTGCAAAGATATGTTTCTATTGTCGCACTTGAACTTGTATATGTACTATCAAATTGAATTTGATTGTTGTTAATCAAATAATGTATCTTGTGTATCATAGTGATGTATCAATTCGTAGAATGCATTTACAGTTTATGAAAATAACAATATGCATTTTTATCAACATACTTAGGAAATAGTCTTGAAGTATTCCTTTTTGGTAGTAAAGTAATCATGTTTCATTCAAGTAGCTTCTTCAAGACAATTTGTGGACTTTCACGCAACCTTGTAAACTGGTTAGGATCCTTTTATTGAAGCAAAAAAAAATTCTTATATGGATGCTCCATAGCATATACCATTTTCTTCACGTTATTCTTATGTTAAAACTCATAATCATTTCTTTTAGCCTTGAAACTGGACATATTTTTATATTTTGTATTAGTTACAACCTTTCTCTTATATGTAAATGTATTTACCTCTAAAATCTTGACTTTAAAGGCCTTAACTACATGAAAAAATTTCATTGAAATATTGATAGATTTGTTGAAATATACCTTGTATTTGATATTAGAGAGTAGAATATCGATAAAAATATTTTGAAGGTCACTATCTCATGCTTGATAAGTCATCTTAGTTACCATGGTCTCGAACCTAAGCATATAGCCTATAATGTTCTCATTTCACATTTGTCTAAGTTGAGCTAGTTCAAAAATGTGATCTTCCAAGAAAATACTAAATTGAAAATGAGCCAAAAAATCATCAACTAAATGTGCAAATGAATGTATAGACCCACATGGTAGAGTATAAAACAAATCAAGGGCATAGTCCCTCAAGCTTCTTGGAAATAGCTTAGCCAATAATTTATCACTTTAAGCAATGTCTAAGCAAGAGGCATAAAATAATATAAGATGGAAAGAATGAGCTTCTTTTCCATTGAATAATTCAAACTTTGCATCGAGAAATCATATTGAAAATGGATAAACAAGTACTTCATAAACAAGTGGTTGAGTAAAATATCATTGGAAGGGACCCTTTTACTTGGCTTTTGATATTGTTATCCAAAATACTCCCTCCCAGGTTATTTATATAACTTGTACTTCTACTTAGATTTGGGAAGGTATAAATTGATCAAAAGTGGGAAAAAATAGTGTTAGGGCATTCCTCTCCTCCTTGAAAATTCATTCAGGCCCATATTTGTAAAAAAAATCTCAAAATTGAGCAGAATCTTCTCCCATCCGGCTAAATCGAACAATATGGGAACATAAGGAACTGTTCTTTTATTACTTGTGTTTTCTGCATAAGCGACTTACTTGATGAGTGTGGAGTGGGTTGGAATGGGGAAAGGTTCATTTTAAGAGACCTCTTAGAAATCAGAGGTGGAAAATACCTGGTGAATATCCTCGGAACTGGTTTCATGGGAAGGAAATTTTTTTGGGGGTTTGACAGAAAAATTTTCACCTGATTTTTAAGTGGTGGGACAGAAGGCTGCAGACGTGTGGTAGAGATTTACTGACGTGCATCAACAAGGTGGTTGATTCATGTCAACAAAACTCATTGATGCGTATCAACCACCTTGTTGACGCGCGTTCTGCAAATCTCTGTCGCGTGTTTGCAGCGTCTGCCATCTGGTTACATAGTAAAAAAATCTCCGTGTCGCACATTAAAACACTCTCTGTCACACATCTACTTCCTCTGCACTGCCTATCATGCATCAACAATACTCTCCCTATCATGTTTCAACAAATTCTCCCTATCGTGTGTTAACAAAATCTCCCTGTCACGCGTCAACAAACTCTTTTTCACGCATCTGCAGTCTCCACCCTCCTGTCGCATGTTTACTGTACTTGATAATAAATATGCTCCCAAGTGGTATGAGTGAGCTAATAGTGTTCTACCTGGTGAATAATATAGGATTATATAGGGGACAGTTTCAAGGGTAGGTGAATCCGACCCCTAAAAAAAATTATACTAGAATTTTTAGGTGAACAGGTCACTGACCCGTGCTAGAAAATTCACCTTTTCAATTTTTTTTAAAATGGAATATTCACCATATTACGAATATTTTCCACTAAAATTATCCCTAGAATGGGGTGGTGTTTTGATCAGGTTGGTTAACTCAGGAACTAGAGGAACAGTTCATCGCGGCCGTTGGTGCCTTGATTGCGTGACATCAATGAAAGTAGGAGGAGGCAATCGAGCGTGTCTGTTAAGTTGGGCACAAATGACATAGTGAGCATAGTTTTGACCTTCCTCATTTTCCCCGCACACGTGCTTTATCTACCACCCTATGCATAAAATTATTAAATTAGTCTGTCATGAACCATAAGGAACTCTGTCATGTTCCTCCCAAGCTCTAGAAATCTGCATAACCATATCTTTTGATCCAAAATTCCAAATATTGTAAAATTAGTTTTGTTGGAATGGTCTCAACAAGAAATTCACTTTGGCATCATGAAATTTAGAGGTATGTGGAGTTAGGTGGGATAAATATGTGAAAAATAGTCCCAACAATTAAAATTTCAGCTCGAGGTAGCTCAACCACCAGAATTGATGAAGTATGGTGCTCGTACCGTCTCTTACAAGAAAATGACACGGGGACTACTCTTGCAAGGGTGCCCATACTTGTTTTTAGTGATTTGATGCATTTTTTGGGTGGTTGAAGGTAGAAATATGAGTTTCCATCTCTTTTCCTTCCTCTCTCTCTCTCTCTCTTCCCCATTTTCTATATATTGTAGATTCATGCTCATTTGTAAAGGTTGGAACCTCTCAGAACATAATGGAATCATCTCAAGTGTTGCATAAGTGCTTTGAGTTACACACCTTAGATTTGAGATCTACAAGGTGTTTCGTGCCTTCTTCCACTCCATTGTAATGATTTGTGCATGCTTCAAGGAATAAAATCTGGTTTTTTGGTTATTTCTCTACCCTAACTTGTTTTATTTGCATTATTTCCTATCTATTGCTAATGTGGTGTGTTGTGCATGCATTTTATTCTTTGTAGGTTTCAGATGTGTTGTGCATTGTGTGAAAATGGAAGGTTTAATGTTTTTTTGGACTATGACACTCATGTTTACCCTCTTTTTGCCCATTTTCTCCCATTTCTCTCATTGAGAGTGTCATTTCCCCATTCCTCTTAGTGATATCACCTTTGTTAGCTTATTATTTCCCTTTCATGCATCTCTTTCTAACCCTAGTCCTTGGATGATCAGATTAGAATTATATAGTTGAATTTTCAGATGTAGGAGTAGTTTTAACATTAGAAATCTATAGAGGAAGTCAACCTTATCTGAAGGTTAATCTCATTTGGAAAAACCCAAATTATAGAGATCATCCCATGTTTCCTCAAAACCCCGAATCTTCTTGATTCAGTCACGTGTGTAATTTTGAGCTCCAACAGTTCTTACACACCCGATGAGACAATTTAATGCACTTTATTATGTGCAAGTGTTTCTACAATTTTAGCAGGAAAACTACCACCTAAAAATAGCTTCCTAACTTACCTAAAAATGAGAAATTACACCATCATGATGAAGAAATGAGCAAGTCCTACCCTTAACATTAATAAATTTGAAATTGATCAAAACACAATGTAAATGAATGAACTCTATTCCCCTTAATTGCCTAATTTAACATTAAAAATGGACCTAAGTAGTCCAATGGCAATCAAACTATATTTGCTTGCTTTGATCCATCAATGGATGCTTGGGTGTGAGGCTTAGCTCTTCAAGAATGGAGGATGAGGATCTCAAGAATGACAAAAGGCTATTAGTATGAAACTATGTGCTTACTTTTGTCTCTTAAGAGATTTAGGTGTAAGTAAAAAGGTAGGGGGAGGGTTCTTTATATAGCCCAAAGGATAAAGGATTCAACACATCTTCATGAATGTGGGATAAAGGTAAAACATGATTAGGAATGGATAAGGTTGCTTTATTACATTAGATAGTTAGCTTTATTTAATTAGATAGTTAGCTAGATAGGCGACTTAATCAATTAGCGTATTGTAATTAATTAACGACAAAAAAGGGAATATGAGCACTTTTTTGATGATATGTCGTTAATTTGTGAGGAAGGGGATAATTAGCCCAATTTAAGTATTTAAATTGCTTAGGCATAATTATAGGTGTCTACATTTGCCCCTCTTTGGGGTGGCATAAGTGACGCCACTTCAAAGATAGTAGACAAAATAAAATTTTGAAGGGGTAGAAGAAAAATTAGTAGGCGGGAAAGATGCCCCCTTGAGTGTCGATGATAAAAGAAGTCGATCGACGAGAAATAGATAGAAGAATGCGGAAGAGGAAGGATGCCTTGATGAGAGAGAAAATTAGGGGTGAAAAGGAAATAATGTAGAAGAAATACGGAAGAGGGGAGGGAAGAGCCGAGCCTCTAGCCACTGTGTAGTGGAACAATTTTGATGTCATCATGTCGCCATAGGAACTACATCATCGGTCCTTATGAAAAATATAAGCATACGACAATGGTAGAATGACATGAAAATCCATACTATGAAAAATTGTCCATTGCTGAAAGTACCAACTCCATGCAACATACAATAATGCAATGTAATACGAGAAGGAAACAAGCTCATATAATAGGGAAAACAAGTACAAACACACATATCCAACCCAACAATGGTCAAGACAGTTGTAAAAATGTTTTGTTATCAGTGCTGAAGAGATCCACAAGTTCATGATTGATGACAAGGGTTAAAAATGATGCCCCAAGAAAGGATACATGCAAGGGGAAATGACAATGGACACAGGGTCCAAGAAAAGCATTTGTACGTAATGAAATAGCACCAGGCAACAAAGGTGCCCCAGAGTACAGACAAAGCAAGCAACTAGCTTTGTGAATGGTTGTGAATTTGGTGATCCATGAGTTGTATTAATCGGGGAAGATGTGAGACAAACCAACAGGATATGGAGAAAATACCATGCGCAAGACACAAGTTTCAGCTGTAATAAGCAAGTTATCACTTTTATAGGGTTTTTTACCTTTAGGATTTTTTGAAAATTTTTGTCCTATTTTTGGATTTTTTTTATATATATCATTTTTATTGTTTTTGTCTTTCAAATCGTGGTGAACAGTAGAAGAAAGTAGAAGAAGAAAGCGAAGGGCCCAGGGGTGACAGAAAATGCCCTAGGTGGAAGAAAGGAGAAATAAAGGAAAAATAACGTCCTTGTTTAGTGGAAAAAAATAAGAAAAAAATAATTATTTGGAAAATAATTATTTATGAGAGTGGGAAGAAGAATAAAAATCACCCGAGAGCAATAAAATTGTCTAGGGGAGAAGAAAGGGGTATCGGACAAAAAAAATGCCCCAATACGGTGAAAAATAAGAGAAAAATAATTATTTAATAAAAATAATTATTCCATAGTGAACAAAGGAGAAAACGGTGATCGAAACAGGTTTCCCGGCCCTTCGAATGGTGAAAAATAGGTTAATATACCCCCCATGGGGGCAGTAAAGACATCGCAATCAATTCATTTTAATTGCTCAGTTTAGAAAAATTATTGTGAGCCTCTGAAACTCAAGAGAACCATGGTGATCACACGAGACTGTTTAAGGCATGTGGATGCAGTCTGGGGGGTACCAGTGGCATGTAGACGACGGCCCGTTTGTGAGTATCACAACCCTACCCATTAACTGTGTCATTAATGCATTAAATTAGGGTTTTTATGCATGCAGGTGTAGACATGGAATAGGGTGCACATGCACCATTTTGGGGGTGCAGGCATCTGTTTGAGGGTGCAGGCGCCAGGTCTATGTGCGCACACCCACAGTCAAAAAATCACACACACACACATGCACATGCACACACACGAGCACATGTGCACACACGCGCACATGCCATGAATGGGGTACACACGCCAAAAGCATGGCACATGCATGGATAGTCAAACACACATACACAGAAGCGCACATGTCCATGCACAAGCACCAGATTGGTGGCACACATGCCAAAAAGAGGGCGCAAGTGCTCAAAAGAGGGCACACGCACCATAAAACACACATGCACAGACGCAGGTGTTGAAAATGTGGCGCACACACCCAAAAGGGCATGTAGGCGCCCTAGACAGGTAGAAAAAGATAGGAAAGTGTCAAAAAACATGACACTTAGAAGAATTTTTAGGATTTTTGGGTTAACCCTAAAAAATGAGATAGATTTTTAGAGGAAATGCTAATAACTAATGAGTGGCGTGTTATTTTGTAGAGATGACTACCAATATTATAGACACAGAAGTGTCACTCCTGAATATCCAAGTTAGAGGGCAGTATGTGCCGACACGACTGCCAAGTGATGGCGATACTACTGGAGGTAGTGGGACTGGGCCCCATGGCTCGGATGCCATCTATTGTATTAGATCACGGCCTCCTGACTGCACTAGCCGAGTGATGGCACAATGAGAGTCAGTGTTTTAGACTGCCCACAGGTGAGATGATAGTGACTATAGAGGCTATGTTTGGTAGATTTTGTGCGTGCCCATGATGGGTACATTGATCGAGTATAGTTTAGATGCAGGTCTGATCAGAGTAGAGTGTAGTGCTTTATTTGGGGTCGATGACATCCCACATGATGGGATGAATGTAGCCTTACATGAGTGCATTTCTGACCCGACATTGCATATGGAACCACTCTATATCATGTCACTTATCAGTGGGTTTCTACTCACTGATAAGATAGGGAATTCGTTCCCAAGAGGGTTGCTACCACTAGTTCATGGCATTTACAGTGGTGAGAGATACTACTAGGGGCAGTGTATACTAGCCCACTTATATTGGGATCTGCACCTTATTACATACCATGGTCAGAAGACCGTGGGGCCTGCATCATTACTACAGATATGGTCATGGGATCATATAGCTATTAGATGCCTTGTGGGCCCATTTCGAGTCTGAGATCCCGAGAAGCCATCATACATGGCTTGGATAGCAATTGGTGGAGATGTTTATGGTCACCTTGGCAGCCTATTCATATATAGGCGGGACTTTGATGAGTTATCAACGATAGACGTCATTTGGCATCCATACATGCACTTCCAGTGGCCAAAAAATGCCACAAAGTCAGCGTGTGCTTGGTGGAGCACTTTCTCATTGGCAGCCACAGCTACATCATGGAGTTGTATCATGTTGATAGGTGCCAGTGGCAGCTTGGCCGAGTACAGGGTGTCCCTCAGCCAGATATCTGGCATGCTCGTAGGGATTCTGAGAGGTAGACTATGGGGCCTCAGATTGTAGTAGCCCGAGACAGGGCTAGTTTCTTACAGGTGGTCCCTCAGGCATGGGACCCATTACGACAGGTTAGAGACCCAGGGACTACAGCTAATTATGTAGCGTGGTATGCTAAAATATTACCCTGATGTCTTACTATTCCAGAGGTAGCTTGGGCAATAGGCATTCGCCCACCTGTAGAGATATGGTATGGGGTGGAGTGTCGAGCTAGAGCAGTGGCACTGGGGCCAGACCCAGAGGATCTGTTTGATGGCATCCCTCATGATGGATAGGGTGCCCCACAGGCACAGGGACCGAGGCCACATGACCCAGTACAGGTAGCCATGTCGCCACCTAGAGGCAGGGTTTTTGAGTCAGGGCAGTCTTCTAGAGTGCCCCAGGGACCAGTCCCTGAGGCACACATAGCTTCACAATCAATGGCGTAGACATCCACAACACAAGTACAGGTGCAACAACTCATAGCTGAGAGAGACGCAACTAGAGTGGAGAGAGACGAGGCTCGAGGTTGGTGCGTGACAGCCATAGCAAAGTGAGATGAGGCTCGAGCCCACATTGTGACATTACTATCAGGGTGGGATCAGGCTGGCCCAGGAGATGATAGAGGTGCATGCCAGAGCCATATCTGAGAGACAGCAACATAGGGGGTTCAGATATTAAGCCTCCTACATCAGCCCCAATCCCAGGTATACATGGTTGTGGCACAGAGAGATCATGTACATGCTTGTTATCAGGTAGTATTAGCACAGAGGGACCAGGCTTGCATTGAGCTGTAGGCGATGAACATAAAGAGGGATCGAGAGGCCGCTACTGCGAGACATGCTGAGGTAGACCTAGGCTGAGTTATAGGTGAGAGAGATACTACCCTTCAGGTAGCTCTCACCTCAGGTGATGCAGATCTGATTCGTGATGCCACCAAGCTTGGTGGTGAGGCCCTTTTCTATAGGACTACATACTATAGAGTGGTGCTGCAAGAGTAGAGAATGGCATTGCCATAGTTATCAGGATCGAGTGCATCAGGCTCTCAATCATGGAGGTTTGGGCATTCCACTAGATCTGTGAGACAACCTCTTCCAAAGTAGCTGGAGAGACCAGTGCCATCCTAGCCTCCAGAGTTCTGGCGTCTAGAGGACAGGCATGGGAGCCTCGACGAGGGCAAGAGCTACGGTTGACAGCCACTTTTGTATTATACATATTCTTTTGTATGTATGCCTCTTATGAAAGGCTGATTTCTTGATGTACATTGATTATAGACATGTATTTTTGATGATGCCTCATGATGAAGGCTTGATTCTTTCAGATACATGCCCCTTTTTTATGGCATTGTGTATCGATGATGTATTTGTATTGAGCACTGATTAGGACATTGTATGTATGTATATAGACATTTTTGATGTATCCTTGTTGTATGCCTCAATTGAAGGCATTTTTGATATAGAGCACAGATTTGTATGTATCCATTTTTGATATAGACGTATATTTGACACACGTGTGTATATATATATTATGAGGACTCATTGTTTTGGTTCAGATACACATGGTTATGAGATGATGTATATCTTTGTTTTTTTTATACATGTATATAGATGGTTTTTGCATTGTGTTTAAATTCATGGGGAACCAATTGATGACGAGACATAAATCATGTTTAGTATCTTGAGCGGGCATGTTGCCTGCATTGGATTCGATGCATGTTATTTTCTTGATTCAGCACTTATGGATGTTGTTATGATGTTATCAGATTATGATATGATGCATTTTATTGTTGTTGTACTCTGATGCATGTGACACGAGTGGGCATAATTCTATGATGTGAAATACCCCTTTTCAGAAATTACTATATGTGGATTCTCATTGCTCGTTGCGTTTGTTTAATTTAGCACTTATGGACAATGTGATGATGTTATCTAATTTTGATGTTTGATGTAGACATGTGTTGTGGATGTTTAGATGATATATTTTTAGATGATACCAAATGTACTTCTCCTGTGTTATTTTGATGTATATGGATGGGATGATATGATGATATTGGTGTGGGGGGGATAGATTTTTGATTATGCGCAACCCCTCTTGCCCCCATTGATGATATGATATGTGATGATTAGCTTAGCATACATGTATGATGTAAAACTTAACATTTTTGTTTATATATGATGTATAAATGATGTTAGATGTGATGATAATGATGGTAATGTGATGTGAATGATAACAAAATAGAGCACATGCAAGAAACACAACCAAATGTTAACAAAGAACACTAGGAATTAATGCAATACACCATGATTCACCATGCTTTATTAACAATTAACAAACGAAACCAAATTCCTAAGAAATAACATAATGAACTAACACATGACATCATGATCTCCCAAAATTAACAGGCATGCAAAAATACACCACAATATGCACAAGCAAGAATAAATCTAATCTAAGCAAGAAAATATAAATCCCAACAAAGTACGCCCAAGTAACAAACAACTCAAAAGCAAGCAAGCAAAACACTATACAAGCAACAAGAAAAGCAAGGAAACAAGATAATGCAAGTAAATGTTTTTGTAAGATATGTTTTCATGCACTGATTTTCTATTGTTTAGATTTTTGTGAAATAATTTTCTATTGTTTTTGTATTTTTTGAAACAATTTTCTATTGTTTTTGTGCTTTCTGAAACAATTTTCTGTTGTTTTTTTTTTTTTCTGAAACATTTTTCTATTGTTTTTGTGTTTTTTAACAGTTTTCGCAAAGCTATGTGTAGGTAACCAAGAAAGCATGGATGCCCCTAGCGTTAGGTGGGGAATATACAAGGGCAGAAGCCATGCCCTTATGAACAAGAAGGTGAAGTCGTTGAGTTACCCCCAGCGTAAGATGGGAAATAACAAAAGACCACATCCCTCACAGACGAATAGAAGAAGGCAAAGTCAGATCAAGGCTGGACAAGATGTGCACAAGGAATCTTAAAAGTAGAACCAGGTCTAGGCCAAAGACAACTACCCTTCTAATACCGAATGCCTGTGAACAAAAAATCCTCCCGAGGTGCCAAAAACTAGTTTTCACCCAAGGACATGTTCAAAGTGTCACAATTATGTGGTTTTCACTAGTGGACGACCTATTTTCTCTTTTTCTTTTTCTGATTTTTTTTGATGTTTTTATATATATTTTATTTTTGTGCCATGTTCAAGCATAGAACCTTTAAAGATGCATGGCGTTCATGGCCTCCTAGAGCTCATCACCATTAGGGTGAGCCATTTTGTATGCCCTGGTGCCGTACTTCGCAACTATGACATAGGGTCCTAACCAATGTGGTTCGAACTTCCCTTTCTTTTCTTGCTCTGCTTTGGTGTTGAATTGGTTCTCTTTCATAACCAAATCACCAACCTCAAAATGACGAGGGATGATTTGCTTGTTTTAGTTTATGGAGACTCTATGTTGATACACTTTCAGGTGATTAAGGACATGAATGCGCCTCTCATCAAGGAGTTCTTATTCAACCAGTCTAGCCACTCGATAATCTTCATCTTTATCTAGATAGTCTCGAAGAGAGATCCTTAAGGATGGAAGTTCAATCTCTATGGGGATGATAGATTCTGTCTCAAAAACTAAGGAATATGGTGTCACACCCGTAGGGGTGCGAATGGATGTTTGGTAAGCCCAAAGGGCTGGATGGATTTGTAGGTGCCAATTTTGACTAGTTTTGCTAACCATCTTCTCCATTATCCTGACCAAAGTCTTGTTTATTGCCTTAGCTTGTCCATTACCCTGAGGGTAATATGGCATGGACCATTTTAATCTAATTTGGAACCATTGGCAAAGACCTTTCATAGTTTTGTTCTTAAATGACTTCCCATTATTTGTAACAATGGCTGCTGGAATACCATATCGACAAATAATGTGATTCATGATGAATTTAGAAATCTGTGCTCCTGTGACATAGGTTAAAGGGATGGCCTCCACCCATTTTGTAAAATATTTTGTGGCTGTGATAATATGTGTATGACCATCAGATGAGGTAGGAGTAAGTTTCCCTATTAAATCGAGTGCCCACTTGGAGAATGGCCATGGGGTAGTGATTGGTTGTAATGGTTGCGACGGAGCATGGATGAAATTTCCATACTTTTGGAAAAGCACACATTTTCTAACATAATTGCAACAATCAGTTTCCATGGTAGGCCAATAGTAACCTACTCTCACAGTTTCTTAGCCAAGACCATTCTGTTTGTATGTGCTTTGAAAACCCCTTCGTGCACTTCCTTGATTGCCTAGATTGACTCTGTCACATCCATACAACGTAACAGATTCCTATCGTAGCCACGACGATAAAGTGTACCTCCTAAAAGGGTGTAATGGGATATCTGGTGAATTAGGCTTTGCTTTTCAGAGTGGTAGATATCGGGAGGGAATGTAATGTCCTTAAGATAGGTGAAAATGGGTTCGTACCACAGAAAATGGGGACCAACAACCTCACAAGCTAGGCAATATTCTGGCATGTCATATGTAGGTAGGTGTAGGTTTTCTACGAAGAATGGCATATCATTTTTCCCTGGAAGAATACGAAGCAAAGATCCCACCATTGCCATGGCATCCGCTGATCTGTTTTGCGCTCTTGGGATTTGCTCAAAGGTAATGCACACAAAATACTCCTTTAGAGTTTCCACTAACTTTTTGTAAGGTATGAGCTTGTCATCCTTAACCTTATATTCATCATTTACCTATTTAATGATTAACTGTGAATCACCTACAACCTTAACATGATGAATATTCCACTTGATGGCTAGCTTCATCCCTGTAATAAGTGCTTCATATTCCACAATGTTGTTCGTGCAAGGGAAGGCCAGGTGGAAAGCTTGCGGTATAGGATCACCCGAAGGAGTAATAAGGACCACTCCTGCACCTGAACGATGAAATGTAAATGATCCATCAAAATGTATCTGCCACACGGTAGATTCTTCAATGTAGAGCAAGGAGGCATCTGGAAGATCCAGACTCAAAGGTTCCATGCTTTGCAAGGGTGCTTCCACTAGCTGGTCTACAAGTACTTGTCCTTTAACTGATTTTTGATGGACAAATTCTATGTCAAACTCACTGAGTAGAATGATCCAATTAGCCATTCTACCTGTGAGGGTGGGTTTGGACAACAAATACTTGAGTGGGTTGACCTTGGATATGAGCTTGGTCTTAGTATTCAACAAGTAATGACAAAGTTTCTAAAAGGTAAAAACAACGGCCAAGCAAGCCTTTTCAATCTAAGGATAATTGAGTTCATAGGCAATGAGGGTGTGACTCAGATAGTACACCACTTTCTCTTTATGGCTAAGGTCGTATTGGGTGAGCAGTGCACCAATAGCGTATTGTGTAGTGGAAATATAGAGCAAAAGTGGTTCTCCTGGAGTGGGAGGCATGAGGACAGGTGGATTAGCCAGGTAATGTTTTAGCAAAGAAAAGGCTTGCTGTTGCTTGGGTCCCTAGATGAAAGCAACATCCTTTTTAAGAAAATGGGTGAATGCGTGACATTTATCTGCAAGCTGGGAGATGAAGTGGCTAATGGCTTGAATTTTCCCCTGTAAGCTGCGCAATTGCTTGATATTCTCAGGATGGAGGCATTTCAGTGATGGCAGACACTTTAGCAGGGTCTACCTCAATACCTCATCTTGACACAATGAAGCCCAATAGTTTCCTGGATAACACACCGAAGACACATTTCTTTGGATTCAGCCTGACTTTGTATTCACGCAGGCGTTCAAAGATACGCCGTAAAATAATAGGATGATCCTCTCTTGTTTTGGACTTTCCCAGGATGTCATCTACGTAGTCCTCCATGATATCATGAATCATATCATGAAATATTACTGTCATGGCCCGCTGATAAGTTGCTCCTACATTCTTAAGGCCAAATGGCATCACCTGATAGCAGAAGGTGCCCCAAGGAGTTGTGAAAGTTATTTTGTGTTGGTCCTCCTCAGCGATCTTAATTTGATTATAACCTGAAAATCCATCCATGAGTGATAGCATTTCGTACCCTACTGTTGAGTCAACAATCATATCAATGTTGGGTAGCAGAAAATCATCTTTAGGGCAAGCCTTATTGATGTCCCTAAAATCTGTGCAGATTCAGATACTGATAGGTTTCTTCTGGACAGGAACAATGTTTGATATCCATTCAGAATAATCAATTGGTCTGATGAATCCTACTGCAAGCAATCTTTCCAACTCTTCCTTAACCAACAAGGCCACTCTTGGATGCATCTTTCGGAGCTTCTGTTTGATAGGTTTGGCATCTACGTGCATGACTAGGTTGTGCATGACTAGGTTATGCATGACCAAAGTTGGATCCAGGCCGGGCATGTCTTTGTAAGACCATGCAAACACATCAATGAACTCTCGTAACAACATAGTGAATGTCTTTTGTTCTCTAGCTGAGAGTGATGCCCCCAATTTTACTATCTTGGGATCTTCTTCGGTACCAATGTTGACATCAATGGTTTCTTCGACTAACAATTTTGATAAATCCTCCATACGCGTAGGATCAGGAGGTAGGTTGAGATCTTCATCCAAGGATGTCTCTACGAGATTTTCATCTTTGGCGTGGTCACTTTGTTTGTCCTTTGATTTTCTTATTTGTTTGTCAGCCAGTGCCTCAAAGAGGTTTTCACTGTGTGACTTGGACTTCGATTTTTTCCGAGGCTTTTCTTTAGAACTTTTTCCCTCACTTTTCTTTAGATTTTGCTGACCACGAAGTTCAGCCTCCTCGCCGAAGTAGGCACAGGTGTCTAAGTCGATAAAGAAACCTTTCTTGTGATCTCCAATGGGGATTGTATCCCTTATGCCCATGAACTCCACAATAGCCTCATCGTTCTTGAATAAATCTAGTGGCACATGACATTGTTGGTCCCATTCAACAAGGGAAGGGTATACAAGGTCAAGGGTTGGTTCAGTGGGGGTTATGGTCAGGACAACGTTGTTCATGAAAAGGTTCGTGGAGGCCAGATCCTCATAGTGGCTACAATGGGAATTTGTATCATTATCTAGGTAATCAGAGCTATCCTCACGCTCTAAACAAGTCACATCTTGATCATTGGGGTGCGCTCCATAAGGAAAATCCCTATGCCGTATCTTTCTATTTTGAAATGTGGAAGAGGGACTGGTTCTCTTTGTCCTTGTTCATTCCTCCCACATCCTAGGCCTTTGTAGCCCATGGAGTACATCATTCTACTAGATTTTTCATATTCCAGGGTTTGATAACAAGATGGCTGAGTGTCCTCAGGGACCCAAGTTGTAGGTGGATCAAGAAATTTTTCCTCAGCTAACAAGCCTCCAGGTAGGAACGACCCAATAGTGTGTTCCTCTCTAGGTCTCCTAAAGTGGTAATTGGGTCGACCTCTAGTCTTGGGTGACAATGAGAGGTCAGAAACCAAAAGCGCTTGTTGTACATTATACTCCCCATAGCCATATTCTAGAATTTTCATCTCCCATGAATCAAATGGAGATGTTGAAGTGGACGCCCCATGAGTGCAAGAACTAAGAGAATCTGAATCCACCCAGGATTCCATAGCCTTAGACTGAAGAGGAACAACTATATCTGTGGAGGGACATGCATATGTACCCTTTCGTGTAAAGCTATTGAGAGCTATACAATGAGCAAAGGGCTCTAAATCTCCTGGTATTGTAATCATATGTCCCTCATGCTTTAACTTGATGCATTGATGAAACATTGATGGCACGACCTGCATGGCATGAATCCATGGTTGGCCTAGAAGCATATTATATGGAAGTTCCAAGTCTAGGACGTGAAACTTTGTCTGATGAAAAGTGGGGCCCACCTCCATGGGCAGCGTAATGGTGCCTGCTAACTCTCTTTCTGTGTTGTTGTATGCGGTGATAGTGATAATATGGGACTCAAGATCTTCTTCCATATGTCCCAATTGTTTGACCAACTTAAGCGTGTAGATGTTCAATCCCGATCCATTATCCACAAGCACCCGTTTGATTTTCCTGTGGGTGACAACTACCTCAATGTATAAGGGAAGGTTATGTGTAGGATTCTCGGTAGGGATTTCCCTATGGTTGAAAGAGAGATACTCACTTGGTGTAATGTTGGCCACCACGACTTGAAGGTGTGTAGGGTCGACTTTTAAAGGCACTCCCGACCCCTAAAGAGTTTGATACAGAATGTCCTTATGCACATTGGATATCTTGAGAAGATCTAAGATCGAAATCTTAGCAGACGTCTTCTCAAGTTGTTCTAAAAGGTTATATTTACCGGTTTACAAGGTCAATGGAGAGGGTTCTAGAATCACGAGGTGGGCCCACCTTGTTACCACAGCACAGTCCTTTCCCTTGATCTAGATGGTATTGACATGGTCGGTAGGAGAGTGAATACATCTGATAAGTGAATCGTAATGATTGTTATCTCTTTTGGTATACAAGTAATTCATGGATTTATAGGTTTGGGATGACTCTCCCCGATCCGGCTTTGTCTTTTCCGACTTATCATGCTTGGGGAAGGGTTCCTTATAAATCCCCATTTTCTCATTAGGTGTTTGTGTTTTTCCAGGGTTATCCACCTCTATCTCCCCGTTGTCAATGAGGTCCTGAATATAGTGGTGAAGCTGCAGACATTTGTCTATCTTATGACCTTTAACGCAATGCATTTCACAATATTCATGCTCCTTATACCATGAAGGTTTAGGAGCGTTGTTATCAAATGGTTGTGTAGTAGGATAGGTCATCATGTGGGCCGCATCCAACTATTTCAATATGACTGAAAATGGTTCATTGAGAGAGGTGAATGTTCTTCACTTTGGTGGTGGTTAAATTGGGCCCTTGGTCAGTTTAAAAGGTTGACTAGTTTGGACCATTTGAATGCGTTTGGAATCAGTGATTCTGTCTCCCACCATGTTTTTGTTTTTGTTGAAGATCTTCAGTTTTTCCATGGGTTTGACACTTTGGTTGTCTTTAGATTGGGTTTTGAGGGTGCCTTTGGCAATGAGAGCCTTTTCTATCTAAATCCCTTTCTCGATAACCTCCTCAAAAGTGTGGACACAATGCATTTGAAGGTGGAAAGCTATATCTGGGTTGAGATTGGGAACGAAAATACTGACCAGCTACTTTTCAGGGAAAGTGCAAGGGAAGCAACTAGCTATCCCTCTCCATCATTGGAGGAAGCTAGCGAAGGTCTCATTTGGGCATTTCTTGGCTCCACACAAGTCTACCATGGTGACGTCACTCTCTATGTTATACGAGAAGTGACGCATGAATCTTTCTACCAATTTTGCCTAGGTGAAAATTGATCCTCATGATAAGCGCGTAAACCATTCCAATGCTTGACCTCCGAGACTCTTGGGAAAAATTCTGATGAGGTAATTATCACTATAAGACACCTCTTGACATGCCATGTAGAAATATTTAACATGATCCCTTGGGTCTCCCTTTCCTTTGTATTTGTCAAACTTTGGCATATCAAATTTCTTTGGAAAGGGTTGAAGGGTCATTGTCTTGTCAAAAGGATAGGGGCATAGTTCTTCATATTGATATTTCCTGATGCTCCCTATATTGCTCTCTTGTAAGCTCACAAGTGTCACTTTCATAGATTGCACTTCCTTGTGTGAGCAATTGTTCTTTAGTGGGAGAAGCGGGGATGTGAACATGATGATACCCTATGTCTTCTTCTCCTTGGTTTTCCCGATGGATTTCATTGATCTTAACCTTAGGCCTCAACTTTTGAATGTTTTTGTTTGTGTCTTTCTATACATGGGAAGTAAGCAAAGCTAGTTGTCGGCTTAGGTTACTGATTTTTTGTTGGATTGTGGCTTGGTTTATAGCCTCTTCTTCTAAAGGTTCCTCCTCTTCGTACTATGGAGGTTCTTCCCCTGTCTCATGTTCTATCTTATTTCTTTGTGGCACTTTGATGAGGGGTATTCTATGCCCTACCATTTTATCATTTTTTGTGTAAGAAGTGGAAGCATGCCCACCTGTTAAAATATCTTCCATATTGATAAGGGGGTGTTCTTCCTCAGTAGTGTCATTTGTAGGTAGTATTGGTTCATTCTCGAGGGGTAATTTGGCCCCTAATTCGATGACCGTGCCAACACTCTATCTTTGTTCCTGAGAAGAAACTTGTCTAGTAGAGTAGGGTCAAAATCAAAGTCTACACGTGGTGATTCTAATTCATTTCCACTATGGTCGACCATTTCTTCTATTTCCTTTTCTGTAGAAAACAGTGGTCCTAAGTCGTGTCCAATGAAGGGGTTTGACCCTTGTTTGTTAGAGGTTTCCCAAGCTTGTGCTTGTTATTCCTCATATGTCTATTTCTTTAACCCTAGACGTGTTTTGGGAGCCATATTTTCATGATAGTTTCACTAGGGTAAGTTGTAAATGTGTCCAAAGCTTAATGACTACCCCCTAAGTGAAATGCAAGATGTACTTGTTAAAATTATGAATAAATCAACAATGTGAGAATACCAATGTGATAGAGTGATAAAATCACCAATGATACAAGCATTTGGTATTGAAACCCATTTAAATGAAGTACCTCCTAGACTATGTTTCAAAAAGTAGTTCATGTCGCAAGATGATTAACAAGATGTCTTCACTTATGCCAAGTCCAAGGGAATGAACAAGACGTAAGTAAATACAAGAATTCAATGCGTTCTCCCAATCAAGATATATGATGAGCGAGCTCAAACTCGATTAAGACCTATATCTCAAAAAGTGCCAATTACAATTTGTGAATGACACAACAATATCACCAAGATATGTTAACCCACTTTGTGAGAAAGTGAAGTATTGATATCAAGGTGTTATTGATATAACACACACAAATGGTAACACCTAGCACTCTTTGAAATTGAGGTAATAATAGAACTGAACTAAAAAGCTCAAAGTATAGCTAGGAATAGTTAAAAATGTGTGCAACGTAACCGTACAATATAGGTATTTATGTCGAGTTTACTAGAAACAAGACGTAAATATCAGAAATTGTAGTGATATGATACAAACAAGCTAACTCTTCTAAGGAAGTCCACGGTGATGAACCACACCTAACTACAATGACGATCTTGAGATGGATATCAAGATCACAATGGCTACCAATGATGCGAAAACGCCTCTGCACACTTTAGACATTTAACTAACCTAGCCACAAACATGGATGGGCGTAAACGGACATAAAAGTGACATAAACAGTTGATTGGTAACACAAAGGTAATCACACCTCTTCTGATCAACAAAGTGTCAAAAGAATGTGAAGGAAGCAAATAAAAAAAAAGGATGAAAAATGTTGGCCTCACTTCGGCAGAGTTTCACCTCACCCTAAGGCAAGTAAAAACTAGGCAAAAGTAACATGTCCACACGTTTCTCAATGAAAAAATATGGTTCACAACTCAACACTATTTTAGAATGGTCAAAGTGGGCTCCTGGCCAAAGTATATCTTCCTAGGTGGTTCTCTCATCCTAGGTGCTACAAAGATTATCCACGAGCGGGATGATTTTCCCAAAAAGTCATAATGACAATGACTAGTTTGGGAGTATCTCGACTTTTCCCCCTTCAAGCACAGTGGGCAATAAATGTGTCCAAATGTGTACTTAAAAGGGTCACGTAGGGACAACTTGTAACTCTATCTCACAAAGGATTTACTAGTCAGATAGGTAGTGCAGAGCACTTCCCATTTCATCCACAAGGTTCCCTCTTGCGTGGACTACTTTGGGGTTCCTGGAACCACCCCCATTGTTATAGCTTAAGGCGTTATGCCAAAGGGGTTATGTTCCAGTTGAGTGGAGAGGGACGTACCCTTTTCCGAAACCTGCAATACAGTGTTTTGAATGTGTTGTTCTTTTTATCTTTTTTAATTAGATGTGGTTTGCTTGAACACCATTTGGTAACCTATATAACAACTATATTAGTAGTTTTCTGACTTTTGTTTCGAATCCTTCATTATTTGACAAGCATTTTGGTCCTGTATGACGATGATTAGTAGGTTTCCATCAAAAGAGAAAGCATCATTTCTGATTCTCCAGATCATCCAAGGACGCAAGAGAAGAGCATATGTGATGTCTTCACAAATCCCAAAAGATAACCAAATGGAACAACACTTTACTTCAACAGTGCCAAATTAACCAATTCCAAATCAAATACCCCTAACAATCTCAAAGTATTAAAAAGGACTCTAAGAATCATTTCTGATTCCTAAGATTTCCCCAAGAGACATGAGGGAAGAGCATACGCGATCCTTATTCCTATTAGTAAACAATGCAAAATATTACCTAATCAAATACAAACATGTAAAAACAACCTGCAAAGACAAATATATGATTAGATAAACCTGCAAGAATGTTAGCACATCATTGCTTTAACTTCAAAAAATGCAAAGGAATGCCTACGCCTCTAAAACAATGCATGTTCCTGGGTTAGGGCATATGCACCACCAAAGGAAGTTTTTAGCACACAGTGTACCCATGCCACCTAAGAGATGTGTGCGCCCCTAAAATCGTGCCTGCACCCCTAAAACAACACCTGTGCCACTCTATGGAATTTTTAGATCAATTAAATGCCTACGCCACCTGAGAGGTGTGTGCACCATGAAAACAACATATGTGCTACTCTGAGAAAATAGATAGAAAAATAGATAGAATAACCGTATTACCATAAAAATATACCTGCGCCACTAAACCGCATGTGCACCTTGGTTAGGGCATGTGCGCCGATCTAACAAGTTTTAGTATGCAGTGAAGGTACAGTATGAAATGACATGTGCACCTGGGTTAGTGCACCTACGCGCTGGTTAGGGTATGTGCGCCAGGGTTAGTGCGCATGCGCCAGGGGTCGGCAGACAGAATGACAGATTTTAACAGCATTCCTACGCCACTAGAGAGACGTGTGTGCCCCAAAAACCATGCTTGCACTCTAAAAATCATGTCTGTGCTCCGAAAATCATGCCTGTGCCAGACCTGTAACCAGAGTACAGAAAAAAACAAAGAAAACTTCACAATATCTCTAAATTTTGACAAGTTAGTTTAAAAATGGCAATAACCCATTAAAATTAAGGCCATGAACATGAAGTTACACACATTAAATGAGCAAAAATTCTAAAAAATGGACATTAATTACTACATGTGCATATCAAAAGTTAGCCAAAACAATGAAATTTAAACTAAAATGTCATGGGACTAAGGGTCCCACCGGGCGTGCCAAATGTGTGCAAGTGTTGTTTTTAAACTAATGCTAATGTAAAGCAAAAACTACCACCTAAATAGCTTCCTAATTAGCTAAAAATTAAAGAAATTATAAACACCATCATGATGAAGAAATCAAGGAAGATCCTAGATTTAACAATACATAACTTTGAAATTAACCATGTTAATCTAAATATCCTCTGTTCTCACAAATATAAATGAAGGAACTCTATTCCATGGCTATAATTTCCTAATGTTAACAAGAAAATGGACCTAGGGCTAGTCCAATGGCAATACAAACTATTTTGACACCCCCCTTTGATCCATAATGGACTGCTTGGGTGTGAGGCTTAGCTCTTCAAGACGATGGAGGACTCTCAAGAATGACAAAAGGCTCTTAGTCTCTTTGCTATGTGCTTTGCTTTTCTCTCTTAATAAGATTTAGGTGTAAGTAAAAAGGTAGGTGGAGGGCTCTTTATATAGCCCAAAGGATAAAGGATTCAACACATCTTCATGAATGTGGGATAAAGGTAAAACATGATTAGGAATGGATAAGGTTGCTTTATTAAAGGTAACCTTACTTTAGAAGGGTTTAATACATGTTTAACAAGTCATGGGAGTTGGGGGAGTGCCTTAATTAATCAAATGTGATTAACTAATAGGCAGATGTGAGCTTATAGAATCCAATTAGAGGAATATTAGTATGATTTAGGCCATTAGAAAGAGATTAAATCAATTAAATATTGATTTACTAGTTAAATGAAGGGGAAAACTAATTAATTAATAATAATTAATTAATTTAAATAGAAGAGGTAAATAATTAACAGAAGGTCGTTAATTAGATAATTAGCTAGATAGGTGACTTAATCAATTAGTGTATTGTAATTAATTAACGATAACAAGAGGGAATATGAGTGCTTTTTTCACGATATG
This sequence comes from Taxus chinensis, assembly GCA_019776745.2. NCBI lineage: Eukaryota > Viridiplantae > Streptophyta > Pinopsida > Cupressales > Taxaceae > Taxus > Taxus chinensis. The sequence goes on from CM034148.1 coordinate 218,194,775, forward strand.
TCATCCATTTACGAGAAAGGGGATAATTAGCACAATTTAAGTATTTAAATTGCTTAGGCGTAATTATATTCTTGTTTTGCTCTAGCATTTTAAGACCCATTCCAATCATGACACAACAAAGAATTTTTCCCTTTGTTAGCTTTAATGGTGGCCGTCCTTTGGCTCTAAATACCCAACATGATATATTGGTGTCTGCACTTAAAAATATTCATTTCTTCACCAGTGAAAATATCACTACTCCAGTTGATCATATCCAAGATATTGCTAATGTGAGTTCATTTCATCTCGTTATGGAAGATGATGTTGCAGTTAGACTTATTTCTTCTTCATTAAAAGGTAAAGCACTTCAATGGTATAGAAGCTTGAGACCTTCTTCCATTCACAATTGGGGTGAGATTGGTACATCTTTATGTTAACAGTTTGAGGAGAAAATAAATAACATGTCCCTGTCAGAACAATTAAGAACTATCAAAAGGGATCCTAATGAGCTTATGGCTGATTTCAAATTCTCATTTCATAAGAAATGAGACATAATTAAAGTTATCTTTAGACCAACTCCATAAGGTACTTTCATTTACTTCTTAAGAGATCTCTATTCTGATATTGTTGTAATGATACAATCTATGGGTGTTTTATAATTACCTGATGCTTATCTAATAAACATTAGGGATTAAAATTGCTTGATACAAGCAGAGAAAATATCCCTTAGATTACATATGCCCTTATTTCCTAAGTTACTTCAAGCTTCACAACCTCCCATTTCTCCTATTCCTGAGAAAAACTCCCTACCCATTGCTTCTACATCCTATCCTCCCCCAAAACAAAATGATGATAATGAAATGAAGGTGTTGATAAAAAAATATCAAATATAATCATATATTTGGAAAAAATCCCCAATCTTCTAGAAATTACCCGAGTCCTAATTAAGTTCCATATTTAAACCAAGGATTCAATCAAGGATATCAACCCTATAAAAACCAATATCTAAATAAAAAATATGGACATAATCAACAAAATGACAGATTGCAAGGTCAAAATCCACACCTTCCTCTTCAAGTAGTTGTTCCTTCCTAACCTCTTCCTGTTGTTATGTCACACCCCTAAAATTATCACTCAAAAACTAGGAATTTTTTTATTACGGTTGCGTTACGAAGTTAGGGTGCTTGATTGGTTCATTCCTCAGTTACATGTGTGTCATCCTTAAGCAGAGGCCATGTTAATCTTCTCTGTATCATTCTATTTTTATCAGATGTCTCCAAAGAGACATTATGATTGATAACCTATTGCAAGGATTATACGGGTTTGGTTCCACTATAACCGTTATAACATCAATAAGTTAAGTTATAAGTATTATAACATATATACTATATATTCATTGTTACAATCATTACCACATTATGATTATAGTAAGCAATAAACGCTAAAAACATCATAATGATATTATATTCTATATATTAATGATATTAATTTGAATTAAATATAAATATTGCAGTCACTACCACACCAAATGATGTATAAATTCTGGAATATTTAAATGACACAAGAAAACTAAGATGTAAAATATGAAACCCTAATCAACGAAGAAGGAGAGAGGACTTCGATGATTTATGCTTGATATGGAACCAATTTGGACTAGGAAAGGTGTTGAATAGGCTAGGGAGAGTGTCATAAATGCCCAATATAAATTCTAAAATTCAAGAACAAGATTAGACATGAATGCCCATGGTAGGATAGGGGCACCTAAGCATTGAAGACCAATTCTAGGTTCCTGTGACTGTGTAAATGATCATACTTTGGTTTTTTACTGCGTCACAAGATTGTCATTGTTTCTCCCTGTTTATTGCCTAAGAGTCACTCCTTGAATGCTGAAGGTATGAAAAATTGAAGCTCAACTACACAAGACCACAAATTACATCAAATCTAAAAAGAAATATGCAATATGGGGAGTCAGATTGACCCCAACGCTCACCCTGAGAGTAAACTTACAACTGAGAACTATACTACATCTTAGACTCCATGTAGTATTGGTGAGTGTGTGTAAAAATTATGCCATAGGATGCCCTTATGCATGTTGCACTCGATAACGAGTTATAGCTAGAATGTGTGGATGGAATAGAATGAACTTCCCCTTCCTGTGTTGTGTATGCAGAGTCTATGTAGCCCTTGTCCCTTGAATAAATGTTAGATGGATGCTTTAGAGTTATTTAGGTGCCTTTTAGATGCAAGATTAGGTGATGATAACAATGCTTAGTGCTTGGTCCTTGACTTTGAACACATAACTATGTATTTATATGATTACCTTATTTAAATTTTGTAATTGAAAACTGGAAGGCCGAACCATAAGTGAAAAAGATGCCAAAAATAGTAAAGATACCCAAAAGAAAAGAGTAAGGTGGAAAAGGGCCAAGGGCACCTAGAGGGGACAAGGGTGCCTATGCGCTGGTGTCTAAAGTAATAAAAGATAAATTAGTAAAGTCACAAGTTAGTTATAGGGTGTGTAAGATTAAATAGAAAAAAAGAAAAAAAGAAAAGAGGCCAATGATAGTTTTCAACCACTATTTTCCTTGCAGTCATTTTTACTCCTATCACAAAAGGAAGAAACCCCATGCACGCCGGCCTATCACCTAGCAGAAGCTGAGCGCTCACCCAAGGCATACACGGGTACCGAGTTTCTCTTTTATGTGAGTTTTGTGGGAAGCAACATCTATGATTACTATAAGAGTATTTAGGAAGTTAAGACAAATGAGAACCATAGGGCTTAGAACAACGTCCAGATCCTTGCAAGTCACTCAGACCGAAGGCTTTTAACATAATCCAGAACATATATTATAACAGAAAGAAATATACAAACATCCATTCTTAGCATGAAAGGACAGAGAACTCATATGAGAGAAATATGCATTAAAACCATTGATATCCATGTCTATTTATAGTAACCTCATTATATTCATTGGTTCATTACAGAGTGTCACAGAGAGTAGACCGCAGTCATGCGTATCACTGGACGTATGTAACTAAGCTAAAAAAAAGAAAATAACAACTTCCATGCTTAGTACATTCTTTCCCGAACCCAAAATATCCACTCGCAGCAATTCTGCAGAGCTCCGCTCACTTTCTAACCCGCTATTCCCTATGTATATCTCCCCATATGTCTATATGTCTCCATGTATCTCTATGATCTCCGTCTGAAGATGTATATGTGTATATCGGTATATCCTCTACTCTGCAGGCACTTGTATTTATAGCTTTCCTGGGCTGCCAACTCACCTTCCAGCGCCCTCAGATTGGATGCCAAGTGTCGATTGTGGTCCTTCATGTGAGCATGCTCCTCCAGGCCTGAGCTTTCCACTTTATCTCATGATGATCTTCTAGAAGATTCCATCTGGGGCATGCTCTTTCCTGGGCTAGCCTATTGCCAGGCTGGCATCTTATCTTGCGTGCAACCGATCATGCTTTTCATGTGTTCTGCCCTGGGTGCTCAAATTGGCTAAGTCTTGAACCTCCTTTCGCACGTTGTGTGTGCTATGTGCTTCCTTAAACCTTTCTCCTACACACTTTTACATTGCATGCCATTCTATAACTGGGATCCCGTGTGCCTATGTGCCTTCATACCTGGTCAATATTCCAGGGGCCCAACATCACCCCACACTATGCTTGTTCTCTGTCCTCAGAAACACTCTACTTAACTAAGAATTTTAGCGATAGCCTTACATTTTGCAAAAGAATAAGGGAATGAAAGAATGGGGAGAGAAGAAAGAATGGGGGGGCATTAGCTTAGCAGGCTAGGGAAATCCCTCTGCAAGTCAGCCTCCAATTTGTTCCATGCATCGACCTCGCCCTTTGCCTTCTGGCAGAGGTCACCGACCAGGATGTTTACCTCATCAAAAGTTAGGCCAATCCCCTGGGGGCACCCAAAGTGTCAACAATCTTTTCCATCTCCTTACCTAGGTCTTCAAGTGTGTCCATCCTTCTGGTGATATGAGGGTATAGCTCCTTCAGTCATGTTTTGATTGAGCCCCTTAGTGCCTCAATCTCCTCAGATTTTCTTTCTACATCTGCCAGGACTTTATCCCTCTCCGCCCTGTTTCCTTTATTCTTCTCCTGGAATTATTTTAGCTCTACTTCGTGGGTAGTGACCAAGGCACTTGCTACCTTATCCCTGTCTGTGCATTTGTCATATGCGGCCTCAGCAGATTGGGAAGCAATCTTTACATCTGCGAGCACCTTGCTATACTCAGCAATGAGCGCTACCACCTTCAGCTTGTCTTCTTCCTTCAAGTGCGCTGCTACTTCCTCCACAGACTCCAGGGCCAATGGTCATCTCTCCATGGTGAGGACGTATGTTAGGTCTTCTAAGCATTCCAAATTTGATGCATACCTTTGAGGGATTGGTGCTAGGTCTGGGTGCTTCAATATGATGGTGCTCTTGATTGACTCCACCTTCTTGTAGACTTCTTGCACCTTTGTCTTCTCATCTTTAAGCTCGCCTCAGCTGTGCGCTGATCAACTCCTCTTGCTTCAAGTTCCTGGCCATCTCAGCCAGCTCCTCTTCTTTCTTGGCTAACTTCCCCTCTAGAGCCCTTATGCTGTCATTTCACGCAAATAGCCTTGCCTCTGTCTCAACCATGACCTTATTAAGAGCATTGCATACTTTCTCGTCTGAGAGCTCCTGAGCATTCACTAAGGGGTTGTCTCCCTTAGATTCTGGCAATGTGATGAGCACTTTCTGGTAGACTTCAAAGTCTGGCTCGTCAATGTGGGACTCGAACGCCCAAGAAAGCATCTTCTTGGTCCTGGGGTATACGCCCTCCTTTTCAAATGACCCCATGGCTAGAAGCCTTTCAGTGGGTATAGTGCTCTGGAACCATGCGCGCAACACCTTCCTTGAGTCATCAACATAGCTCATTACTAGCCTTTGCTTTGCATCAAGAGCCCTTCTCCTCGAGCGTGCTCCTTTTGGAAAACTTACAGTTAGGCTGGGACCTCCTCCCATACTGGCCTGCTTCCTCTCACTGTCTTCCTCTTTTCCTTCCTCCAGCACTATATCAGCGCTGCACTCCAATTCTTGATCAACCAAGGCCTCAAGCATTTTCTTTGCCTCTCTCTCTACCACCTCAGTGATCTGCTCCTTTGTGAAGCTTATGGGTTCCTGCTTTTTCCTGCTATCCTTAGTCTTTCCCATGTCTTGGGTGCCTTCCTCACCCTGTGTACTCTTTCACCACGTGAAAAATAATTCCTGTTTCTCCTCTCCACTCTCTTCTCCAGAGTTGTATACTTCCAGGACATGTGGCTCCTGGTCCCTTTCAGGTTCGTCCTCCCTGCTGTCACCTTCTCCACTCTCGTCCTCTCTTTCACCCAGGTGTTTCTCCAAGTTGTCGGTCTCCTTCGAGTCAGCTTCTTCTTCTATCCTCTGCTTTTTCTTGGTGAGGGGTTGCTCTAGTGCCTCTTCCTCTGGTGTCTTCTCTTTTTCTGGGGACTTCTTTCTGCACGTAAGTACTGGGCTTGGCACTTTTCAACGGCATGCTCAGTCTGAGCCATCTGCACACTTGGTGCTTCTCCTTCTCTTCTCCTCTTCTTGGGCATGGGCCCTTCCTACCCATGGGATCTTTAGGTATGGAGACCTCATTCTCCAGGTACGTGCCCTTCTCAAACTTGGGCCTTATGCAGAGGTACACGTGCGCTATGGATCCTCCTGCAATGGGTAGTGTTATTGGCCTTGTCATTTGTATCTCATGCGATACATATCTCTCTATGTATGCATGCTTGCCTCCAGGGTAGTTCAACTTCTTGCGCATTTCTCTGTGCTCCTGGTCTAGACTACCCAGCTCCAGCCTCAGCTTTTTGGACTCCACGAATCTATTTACTCCCACTTGGAAGTATTGAGCTGTGAACGTGAAGGGAAGCTTGCACCATGGGCTCCAAGACTCATCTACTAGTCTGAACCTGCCCAGGTAGAAGTGTTGGTACACCGCAAATTTGGCTTCTCCTTCAGTGACTACTGAAAGTTGCTCGGGAATCCTCCATTCCACCCCAAATGCATTCCTCAGGCATGTGTACCACTTCTCCAGGCACACCTTGTGGGGTGCTGACATTGTGTCACACGCATACTTCTCAAACCTCTTCGTGGGCGAAGGGTCCTCAGTAAGGGTATTCCCATACAAACTTGTCTGACGCATCTGGTACTCCAATCTCCAAAAACACTATAGTTAACAAGATGTTTCTGAAGAGGATTCTATCCCCCTCCTTCATGCAACTGACAATTTCCTCCATGATGTATGCAGGTAGGTTATAGATGGTTCCCTCTGTAATTTTCCTGCAGACATGTAACCAAGGCTTATTGACCTGAGTCCATCTCTCCTGGCCATTTAGCTTTGTTACTAGATGTGCAACCATCTTCATCACTGGGTCCTTGATGTCTGAGATGTCATAGTATCTCGACCCTTTCTTGCAGGCGTATTCAGTAATGGTTTCCTGAATTTCCTCCTTGTCGCTCAGGTCATCATCTAGGCTGACTCCTTGGCATTTGAGGCCCGTGAACTGTGAGATGAGTTGAGGAGTAATGTGCATATTGCGCCCTACAAAATGGAAGTAATCCTCATGTACTCATGACATCAACCATTGATATAGGCACTCTGGCTTTCCAAAATAGGGAAACTCATAGAGTTGCAACAATCCCACCTTCTCCATCTTGACCTTTACATCATCATTGTAAATGGGCAACCCTTCTGGTGTCTGTTTATTTGTGGGGCGCACTAACTCCAGTGCCATCTCCTTCTCGATCATGCTCATTTGATGGTTGTAATCACTCATAGGCATGTTCCTCAGGTGAGACTCCCATTCCTTACCCATCATTACCCCGTCGGGGTACTGCATCTCTGCATACCACTCTTCATTTGTACTTGTCTTGGGCTCTTATTGCTTGGCCTTGGCCTTGCCCTTTCCTTTCTTTGGTGCCATTGTCTACATCCTCTTACCCCTTCACTTACTCCTTGTCACTCTACTTTTCAACTTCCTCCAGTCTCAGATCTCAATTCTGTGAAGAAAATCACTTTTCCCGTGCCCTAGCTTTGCAAAACCCTAACTTGGGATAATACTTCCACAAAATGGAGCCTCCTCACAATCCTTCTAACACCCATGAAATCCCTTCTGGTTTGTAGATTCAAACTTAGCTGCTCGCACCTCACCCTTGCAGATTCTTCTTCACACGATCAAATTTTGGAAGCCCTAGTTTTCCACAAATGCACAATCACTTCTCTCTATTCGCAAAGTGAAAATGAAAGTGCCTCAACCCTTTATTTATAGTTTTTCCCTTTTTTGATCATTAAATGCTACTTCACCTACCACCATACCTTGCTCATTTAATGCAGATTTTTCAAGAAAAGCCTATCTTCAGTGCCTTCACTTGCGCGCCCAACCTTGCGTGAAAAACTCTTCCAACCTTCTGGCGCGCAACCAATCCAACCTGACAGGAGACTCTTGTGTGTGCGTAACCCATGCCGAAGGCACTTCTTCTATCCTGATCCTTGCTCTCACCTACCTCGTGTTGTTTTCAAATGCACTTTCTCCTTCTCGGTACGTGGGATCTACAAGTAGCTTTACCCTGGCACCAACTGTTCTTTTATCTTCTCTTTATATACCTCTTTCAACCCGGCCATTCAACAAGGCTTTTCAACACAACTTTCTTTGTACTTTAATCACGCGCTTCTTCACTTTTCTCCACCCCACACTTAAAGTGATGTGCAGTCCTCTGTGCACTCACAAATTCTCCAAAAATAGCAATAAGGTTACCGGCACCCAAGGTGCAAAACAAAACAACAACGTGAAAGGGAAACACAAAAAAGGGAAAAATGCATAAAGGAAACTTCTAAACTAACTGGAAAAACTACCTTATTTACAAACACCAAGAAGACTTATTTATAGTAGGGCTTTAGCCTACTCCCATTGAAGTGTCCAGGCAGCTTCATCCCATCCAGCACTTGTAACTGGCATGCGCCTGAATCGAGGATGTACGAGATTGTGTAAGGACCCAACCAATGGACTTTCAACTTTCCAGGATGGCGCAGAAACTTGGAATCATATAGTAACACCATCTACCCAACCTCAAACTTCTTGTTTCTAATATGGTGATCATGCCAAGCCTTTTGCTTTGCCTTTTCCACTGTTTGGCTCCATCGGGCAAGTGATCATCTCTCATCCAGTTTCATTAGCTCCTCAATTCTTTCTTCCAGTGCTTGTTCATCGGCTAACCCTCCTGTGTGTGCTATTCGCAGAGAAGGAAACATAAATTCAACTAGAAAAATAGCTTCCATGCCAAACACCAATTGAAAAGGTGTGGCTTTGTTTAGTCTTTTATACGTTGTCCTGTAAGCCCATAATACTGCTGATACCTTTGTCATCCCAATCTTGTCTTCCAACATCACAAATTTTGGTCAAGGTATGACTCAGTATCTTGTTGAATGCTTCCGTGGTGCCATTTGCTTGTGGGTGATAGGGCGTAGTCTTGTGATGAGCCACCATGAACTCTGATAACAGGATCCTCATGGTCTCATTCAGAAAATGTGTACCCCTATCACTGGTCAAACTCAAAGGGCATCCATACCTCGTGATAATGTTCTCCCATAAGAACCTTACCATTGTTGCTATCTGTGTAATCTTTAGTTGGGGCTGCCTCTGCCCACCTTGTGAGATAATCTGTGCAAGTGATGACATAACGTGACCTAGTCCTACGCGCTGCTGGTGTAATAGGTCCCACAAAATCTATCGCCCATTTTTCAAAAGGCTCCGTGCTAGGGATAGGGCGCAAAGGCATTTCATCTCTCCTTCCTGGTTTTCCAATGCGCTGACAGTGGTCACACACTTTACAATAATCTCTACAATCCTTGTACAAGGTTTCCCACCATAATCTTGTCATTAAAATCTTGCGTGTGGTGGCATCACCTGCATAATGCCCACCCACACTTCCTCCATGTGCTTCTTCCATGATGGCCAGGTGCTCATGCTCTAATACACACCTGCGCAAAACTTCATCATGTCCCAACTTGTATAAGTCTCCACTAATCAACATGTAGGGCGCGACGCGTATGGCCAACTACTTTTTTTCCAATGCCTTCATTCCATCCGGCACCACACCTTCCTTTAAGAATACTACAATCTCCTCTAAATCCAAGGGTGTGCACTGCAACCTAAACAATTACACGTCTGACATTGCTTCCTCAATACTTTGCATGTCCTCCCCTGAATCAATTCTTGACAAATGATCAGGCCCATAATTGCTTTTCCCAGGTTTTACTACAACGGTGAATTCAAACTCTTGAAACAACAACACCCATCGACATATGAGCCCTTGAAGAACGAGCTTGTTTACCAAATACTTTAATGCCATGTGGTTGGTGTAGAATACAAAGGGTGTTGCCAGCAGATATTGTCTAAACTTGAAGAGCGTGTAGATCATTGACAATGCCTCGCGCTCAGTTGTGGTATAATTCTGCTCTGCTAGTGTCAGCTTCCTACTTGCAAAACTGAGAGGATGATCAATAATCCCTTCACCTGGTTGTGCAAGTACTACTCCAATGGCGGTCCCTGAGGCATCTACATGGACATGGAAGGGCTTGTCCCAAGAGGGAAAATGTAAAATAGGTGCGGTAATAAGCCTATCTTTTAATGTATCAAATGCCCTCTGTTGCGCCTCTCCCCAATGGAAGGCACTTTTGTGTCTAAGTAGCTCCTCTAAAGGTGTGGTGATCTTGGCATATCCCTTAATGAATTTTCTGTAATACCCCATATGCCCAAGGAATCCACGCACTGCGCTCTGGCTAGTAGGCTCCCTTAACCCCACAATCACTGCAACCTTAGCGGGATCTACCAGCAAGCCCTCCTTACATATGATATGCCCCAATAAAGTCCCAAAGGGTGTAGCAAACACACACTTCTTAATGTTGAGGGATATCCTCAACTACCTACACCTCTCAAACATTAATCTCAAGTTGTCACAATGGTCCTTAACCAGACCATATACTATCCAATCATCCAAATAGACCTGAAGAAATTTATGGATGAAGTCCTGGAATGCTTGCACCACTATGCACGAAAAAATAGTAGGTGCATTCTTCAACCCAAAGGGCATGACCGTATATGCAAAACTTCCCCACTCGGTGGTGAAAGTTGTCTTCTCCTGGTCTTCCTTTGCAATCCAGACTTGGTGGTATCCTGAAAATCCATCCGTAAAGGAATAGATTTCATGCCCAGCGACTCCTTCCAAAATTTCTTCAGTGAAGGGGGTCGGAAATGGATCAATGACACAAACTACATTCAATTCCCTATAGTCCACACAAATCCTAATCCACCCATCCTTCTTGATGTTGATTACCATCGGGACTTATCCACTCCGATTCTTCCACTGCCTCAATGATCCCAGAAGCTATCATTTTGTCTATCTCCTCCTTAACTTTCACACACAAATTGGGATTCATCTGGTAGGGCCTTTTCCTAACTGGGCGCACACCGTCCTTCAGTTTTATCTTCATTTCCCCCAAGGAGTGGTGAACGCCTTTGAGCTCATGGTACCCATGGGAATAAATCCTCAAATTTGTGCAGCAGATCAATGATCTTTGATACTTCCTTCTCTGTCCAGTAATCCCCAATAATAGCTTCCTTAGGTTCTTCTTCTGAACTGATGTTAACTTTCTTGTCTTTAAAGGCTCATGGTAGGCACGTGTGTGAGCATCTGCACTATCCACTACCTCGTGCATCCCTATAGAATGGCTAACATCTAAGCTTTCTGATTCCTCTCCATCAATCACATATACCAACTTTCCCTTCTCTTTTTCCAAACATGCGTGCTCAAGCTATAACTCTTCTGTTTCCTCAACTTCTTCAAAGCGTGCCACTACACCTGGTTCACCTAATAATTCCAACAGCCTATCCTCCATCCTGGCACTATCCCCCATGGTAAGGTGCTTGATACCCTACAAGGCCTTATCAATCGATGGCTTGGTACTCTGATACTCAAAGGTTTGAATAAGGTCAGCCATGAGCTCTTTCCAATTCCTTGTCTGGAGGCGTGTCTCCAAATGAATGTACCATGCACGCGCACAACCCTGCAGTGTAGAATACAACTTGTGCACCCAGAGGGATGGTGGCAAAGCTTCTGCGCCTTCTCTCCAGACCCGTTCACACTCTTGGATATGGAAAGAGGTGGGCTCCTTCCCATGGTAGTCCTTGATGATGGTGGGTACATTACTCCTAGAAAATCTAACAGAGAGAGCAATCCTTACCTCATGCCATTATAAAAGGCTCTCCTGATGTGTGGCCCACCAATGAGCTGCTGTGCCAAGAAAGACGTAACTCAACATCCCTCTCCATTCTTTCCCATCCTTCCACTGAGCTTCTACCTCCTGCAGAAAGATCTCAGGGAAGGCTCCTCCTGAATACTTGGGCAGTTCTTTTCCTCCAAGGTGCCTAACCATGCATGCCTTTGTTACCTTGGTCACCGACCCTCTCAACTGCCATCCCATTAATTCATAAGTTCCATGCACCCAATTTTCACATGCCAGGCTGGTGGTATCACTCACTGACTGAGCATCTTCAAACTGGATAACCCCGTTAGTAGGGTGTATCATCTCAGGGTCTCTAATTGAGCACACATATATCCTATCCAGAACTTCTTCTCCCAATGGTTCAATATAGGGTGTCAAATTCCCATCAACCAAAGGTATAATGACCCGTTCCTCCTTGTTCTCAAAGCTAATGTACCCTTTGTTGAACCGAAGGTCCGCATTATTCTTGTAACACCAAGGGTGCCCAAGTAGTGCTAGGAAATTGTCCACCTTGGCGAGTGCCAAGACTTCAAAGTCCCCAGTAAACTTGGCTCCCTGGATAGTAATAGCTGCATCCTTCAAGACACTAATGGGAATTGCCTTAGTTTTGTTTGCCATATACAACACATTCGAAGATGGCTATAATGTAGGTCTCCCCATCTGATGCCATGCATCCAAAGTCAAAACATTAACCTCCACGCCAGTGTCAATGAGTATATTGCTGAGGAGCCATCCATCTACAACTGCATTCAATGTAATCTCCTTTTCATAGTCAAGGCTATGAGGGGGAAGGTTCACGTGCAAGACCTATCTCTCACGTTCTTCTCCGGTGCATGGTACCTTCTCTCTCAACCAGGATCCTAGCAAAGGAATGATGTTCTCCTACCTTAGCATTTTACACACCTCCTTGACCTCATCCAGGTCATCCTTTTGCACCTCGACTCTCCTCCCTTGTTCCTCCCTTCTGGATTTCTCCTTTAGACACTGGATCTCCCCTTGTAAGCTTCAAATAACATCCATGGTGTCCTGATATATCTCCTTCTGATGTGCGGGGTCTGGATACTTTCCATGAATGACCTCTTCTCTTGAAACTAGGTTCTTCTATCTTGGTACCTCTCTTACGTGCATGGCTTCTACCCTTGTTGTTACCAAGACAGGATCCAAACCTTCATCCCGTGTTACCTGAGGCATCCACTGTATGTCTGCCTTCTTAATACTGACCATTGCAGTGCCCTTGTCCTTCTGGTGCTGTTGATTCATATGCTCAAATAATTCCGGGCACTCCTCATACTTATGCTTCTTTCCACACCATGAGCACTACAACAGGTCCAGGCACTCACGTTTGTAATGTTCTATAGATCCACAGTTGAAACATGTTCCACATGGGAACTCACTTCTTCCTCCTTAGTTACCTTGACCATGGAATCCTCCTTGAAAACCTCTTCCATGTGCACCTCCATTTGCGTGCTCCTCATAATGGTGATCATCATTTTTAGAACCACTGGCAATGCTGGTCTGGTGCACCCCATGATCAATGGCCTCATGGATCTAATCAATGAGCCTACAGTCCTTAGTATCATGGGTTGTGGAGGTGTAAATTTTGCAATAACAAGATACATTCTTCCTGATCGTGCACGCTGCAGCAAGGGACACCTACTTGCATCATGTTCCCCATGACAGATTTCATAATCTACCATCACAACACGTACCGTCCTCTGGGGGAAATTATCCTTAACGTGCCCCTCTATTTCACAATCTGTGCACCACAAACCACTGCGAGTCTCATGGATGGAGTTCACAGATAATTTTTCCAACTGTTTGGCCATAGTAGCAATCTGAGCCTCCAAGAATGGGCTAACGCCAGTATCAATACTACCAACAGCCTCGGCGCACAAGGTAGCTTCCAATGCTTCACGTGATCTGTAAAAGTTTTATGAGACAAGGCCCTTCTAAAAGGGGTGATCAATCCTCCAACAAACCACTGTGCATGCTGAGAAGGATGGATATCATATGATAATTTAGACAAGAGAGTTTTAAAACACGCATCATACTCCCACACACTCTCTGCCATTCCTTGCTAAATCTCCTTCAAAGCGCTGATGCTCTTCTGCTCGAACTCAGGAATGTGGAACTCTACCAAGAATGCATTCTTTAAAGTAGTGTAGTCCACCACCATTTGATGAGGGTCATACTTTCTATACCAGCTATGTGCGCGCCCTTGCAATGTGGTCACAAACTGACTAGCCTTTCATTCTGGGGTTGTGATACCCTTCGCACGCACCATAGCAGCTCACATTTGTGAACATGTTCCGTTGCATCCTCAATGCCCCTGTAATCTGGAAAATGTAGAGACATTTCAAAGAATACTTGAGGTGGTGGCTGGGGTCCTTATCCTGAACCAGAGCCTTGGTTCCCTCCGGTTGTTTCCTCCACCGCCTAATCCACCAGGTCCACTGGGTCCTGTACCTCCAGAGCCACCAGATCCACTAGAACCACTGGGTCCAATAGGGCCTGTAGGAGCTGTGCCAAGTGCCCACACAGTCCCACTGAACTATGCACTGATGGTCTGTGATAGTGCCCCACTACCACTACTTTGTCCCGCGCCACTCCCTGATGCGAGACCGAAAGCTTGTACACTTGCCCCTTGTCCAAAGACTCCTCCAAATACTGGAATATGTGCAGCCATAGAAGAAGGAACCAAAAAATTATATCTCCTAGGCACGGATCTGTCTCTTCCACTTATATCAACTGGGTCAATAACACTTCTTCCTAGATCAGGAAAACCAAGTGCCAGGGCTCGGTCACTGGGTGGGTTCAGATATGTGCCAATGACTCTCCTCTCTCTGTGCGATGAAATCTCACCAGAATCTGAAGGGGTCTCCCTAATGCTCTTTCCAAGATGGGGTAGCACAGACTGCTCAGGTTCCATGTCCTCCGCATGAACCTCAACTCCTTCCCACAATGTCTGTCTCCATAGATCCATCACACTAGTAGCTTTGCATCATCTAGCAATCTCCCTTTCACATGCTTCACTATACTTGAGCCATCTTTCTTCCCTCTCCTTCTCTTTCATGATATCTTCCATCTTCCTCCACCCAAGTTCCCTTACCCAGTGCTCAGAATGGTTTAGCCGGCCATTGGGAGTGCCTCTAAACTCATGGTAACCATCAATATCTTCATAGCTAGAGGAATAACACGTAGAAACGTTCCTCTAGGTTCTCACATAAATTCAAACTCAGCAACCTCTGGACAAGAATACATAGAGATGGCGTACTCCAGAGTGTAGCTAGCTAGTACTCCTCTCCACCAATGATTGACAGCACGGGTCCATGTCAGATCTGCATCCTGCAACCTTTGGTAGTCTTCTTCAGCCCATACATGTGATCCATAATGCCAACTTGATCTAGACATATAGGCTGAAAGCCATTCATATAACTCTACTGGGAAGCAACAGAAGAAGGTCTCATACAGATCATGGTAGAGGTTCTCTTCTACCCATCTACGTGCATTAAATTCAGGTCCAGTGTTGTATCTCCAAGAAAATTCATCCTCCGTGCTCTTGAACCATGATTCAACAATTTCCAATGTCAACCTCTCTATCATTACTCATTAAATAGATCATGATGTATGCTATATCCCACTACAACTTCAAAAAGAGGTCCCAACAATGGAACCAAGATGTAGTCATTTTTACTCCTATCACAAAAGGAAGAAACCCCATGCATGCGCTGGCCTATCACCCAGCAGAAGCTGAGCACTCACCCAAGGCACGCATGGGTACCGAGTCTCTCTTTTATGTGAGTTTAGTGGGAAGCATCATCTATGATTACTGTAAGAGTATTTAGGAAGTTAAGACAAACAAGAACCATAGGGCTTAGAACGGCCTCCAGATCCTTGCAGTCACTCAGACTGAAGGCTTTTAACATAATCCAGAACATATATTATAACAGAAAGAAATATACAAACATCCATTCTTAGCATGAAAGGACAGAGAACTCATATGAGAGAAATATGCATTAAAACCATTGATATCCATGTCTATTTATAACAGGTAACCTCATTATATTCATTGGTTCATTACAGAGTGTCACAGAGAGCAGACCGCAGTCATGCGTATCACTGGACGTATGTAACTAAGCTAAAAAAAGAAAATAACAACTTCCATGCTTAGTACATTCTTTCCCGAACCCAAAATATCCACTCACAGCAATTTTGCAGAGCTCCGCTCACTTTCTAACCCACTATTCCCTATGTATATCTCCCCATATGTCTATATGTCTCCATGTATCTCTATGAAGATGTATATGTGTATATCAGTATATCCTCTACTCCGCAGGCACTTGTATTTATAGCTTTCCAGGGCTGCCAACTCACCTTCCAGCACCCTCAAATCAGATGCCAAGTGTCGATTGTGGTCCTTCATGTGAGCATGCTCCTCCAGGCCTGAGCTTTCCACTTTATCTCATGATGATCTTCTAGAAGATTCCATCTGGGGCATGCTCTTTCCTGGGCCAGCCTATTGCTAGGCTGGCATCTTATCTGTTTGCAACCGATCATGCTTTTGACATGTTCTGCCCTGGGTGCTCAAATTGGCTAAGTCATGAACCTCCTTTCACGCATCGAGCGCGCTATGTGCTTCCTTAAACCTTTCTCCTACGCACTTTTTCCTTGCACGCCATTCTATAACTGGGATCCCACACACCTACGCGCCTTCATACCTAGTCAATATTCCAGGGGCCCAACACATATAGGATAGACCTGTAAAAGAAGAACAAGAATGTAGTCGAAGTCTTGTATATGATAAATCAAAGAAAAATGTTCATAAGTGTGCAAAATCATGTAAATGTGTGTAAAAGAAAAGTGTGCACTTGATGTAAAAGAGTGTAAAAGGATAGAAAAGTGTCTTGAAATACTGTGAAGAGTGAGTTTTTTGGGCAATCTCATGCCAAGTGTGATATTTTTGGGTGATCTCATGCCAATGAGCAAGTTTTTGGGAGAGAGGTATTGTTTTACTCTCCGTCCATGTCTCTACATGATAATCACCACTGCAGATGGTACCTTCCTAATTTGTTCATGCTAACTTGAAGAAGTTCTGATTGTATTGATTATTCTGATTGAAATGGATTGTAGGAGATTGCATGCATGTTGTAACTAAAGGAATGTGCCTATAACTATGAAACCGCTCTGAAGGATTTTGTGAACTATGTTGATCTGAGAGGATGATTGTGTGTGCCCCAGGACATTAGCACCTAGGGGAGGACACATGCACCTAGTCACTCATGTATGAGTATGGTTGGGTACAGGTTTTTGTGTTGTGTTGAGGAACCAAGTCAGATTTTGGGCCATTTGTGACTATGTTCATGTGCTGAGTGTTATCCAATTTAACTACCCTAGTGAAATTGGACAACGAGTAAGCTTGCACTGTGACATTTGGTTAAGAGGCCAACTTGGTAAGGAACGACAAGTATGGCATTTTTCTAAGAGCATCTATAATCATGACATAGGCCTCCCTGAGCACAAGAAGTCCTAAAAGCACATATAATTCTATAAAGGGCTGGAGGAAGTTTGAAAAGTTGCATTTTAGTCCTAGATGAGCTAACCCAGTTCATCAATGAGTTTTTCTTCATGGAGCCAAGCTGAATCAAAGTCATTCGGGATACTTTCAAACCTCGAGCAATTTGGTTATGCTCAAGACATGGCTCGTATAGGAAATGAAGACCAAGCCCCTTGTATTGCTCATCAAGCTATTATGTTGTGTATTGAGTTATGCAATTGAGAGAATGAGCTCAAAGCATATAAGTACCAAGCTATGTTATGCATAAGGCAAGCCACTACAACACCCTTGATGAGCTAGTTTGGCCAAAATAGATCTCAAACATCAAGTTCAAACCGGTGAGTTCTTGTCAAACTTTGCAGTAGGATCATCGAGCTTATCAAGCAAAAAACTAGGCCATTAAAGTCATTCGAGCAATATAAATGAAAATCTAGCACTGTGTTGTCCATAATGGGTAAAAACACCCTAGGTGAGCTGCAGGTTGAGAGTCATTTTTCAACCATGGCGGAGGGGCGAGTTGGTCACATCAAAGAACGACTCATGGTTGGAATGGATTACTCGGCTCAATAAACAAAAAGGCAACAGGGAATTCAAAGTAGACCTATACAGCAATGGAAGCCGTGTTATTTTTTTCGATGTTGAATGGATACATCCTGGCTCATGAGCCGAGTCGATGGGAGTGCTGAGTCGCAACAAGTTGCTAAAGCTCATCGAGACACAAATAACATTAAACCCTGAATGGTAGTTGAACTGTTTCCTTAGGGATACCTAGCCACTTTAAGGAGAATGGGTTGAATCTGTGACTTGGAAAAATAAGATAAACCATCCCAAAGTCTCTCGACAAGTTAGAACAATGAAAGGCCAAACTACTTCCATGAAGATCGACGAGCTCGTGGTTTCGAAGAGGCTGATTCAAAAGACTTGGGTATCATAAACTTAGGATGGTGAGCTCTATAAACACTTGGAAAATTTGAAAATGGAGAGATGATAGTCGACTCAGTGAGTTCTCGCGGGAGTCTTATGGAAAAATCACAAGAAAATGGACCAGCCGGTCCAAGTTGGCTTAGGATATGTGTACAACAAAGCTCCAAGTTAACCGCAGATGAAGCCAATGTGGGAATGGCAGAGAATGGTGGCCCAAGTGGCCTAGGGACATTCGGGCTTGTTACAACTGATCTCGCCGTAATATGAGTCATACGGGGAAGGAAGAGTTGGAGGGAACGAGTTGCACTCGGGCCATTTATGCATGTAATGGCTGAAATGACCGCAACATTCTAGTGTGGGTCATGCGGAGAAGGTGGGTTTGTCGAGCCCACAAGGTACTAGGGACATGCGAGATAGTCAAACTCGTAATTGCTGACTCGGTATAGGCATGAAGAGTGGTTGGTGGATGCAAATAAAAGACACCGAGTTTTCAATGCAATGTAAATTAGAGCCTGATGCATGATGTGAGTGGCTTGGCAGGAGGTCAATGTGGTAGTTCAAGGCAACAACTCGATACAGCAAAAGTCGAGTTGAATTGGGGGCTCTGAGGTGAAAAATGGACCAATACATGATAAGGACCACCGAGCTAACCAGGATGTGCACGATGTTCGGCAATGAAAAAGTAAAGGAGCCACATTAAAGGTAATGGGGTGGTGTGACGTAGCATAGAAACCTATGATTAGGCATATGAACCAACAGACTCAGAAGTATGGGTATAGGCCATCTTGGCCGAGCTGGCTGAACAGGCCAACTATATTCGATTTAAAACATTCAACCACCCCACTCCAAACAAAAAACCAAGATAATAGAAACATAAATGGGCCCCACCAATTTAAAATGCCAAAATCATTTTTATAAAGAATATTAAAGGAGTAAAAGATTTAAAATATCTTTCCAACTAGAATTTTAATTACATAGTCCCATGTATTGCAAGCAAACCTGGAAAACTCAAAATAACTTCCTATGCTCAAAAGATCATAACTTGAGAAATTATAAACGAAATCATGCAAATGAATACTAGTTGGAATTGTGGTTCCGAGACCTTCGCACATCAACCAAGAAATTTAGAAATTGATGAATATTTCATGAATAATTTCGTAAAACACCAACCCTGTTCCAAACAGAGATCTTCAAGGTGGTTGGGAGAGCAATTAATGGGCATGGGCATCATTTTATTCAACTACAGGTTATGGGAAAACATGAGGGAGATTTTATAAATCAAATACCATTAATTTTTTTCATTTATTGTCACTTGCAAGTGGTTGGAAAGTGAATTTCAAGAATGTTCTTTTCCTCTCTTCTCATCCTATAAATTGTAATATGGGGCTCATTTGTAAGGGAGTTAGTCATTTTTATCATACCATCCTCTCTCTTTACTCTCTACTAGGGTTGAATGTGGAGCTTAATCCTCCTTTCTAAGATATGTAATGACATTTCCTTTCATCTTTCCCACTGATGTTGCACTATGCATACTTATTGGAGTAATAAATTGTGTTTTGTGATGCATTTTTTCCACCCTCTGCATGTTTTATTGTCTCTACTTACCTCTCTCCATTCCAGGGTATACTGTGCATATTTTTGATGTGTATTGCAGGTTTTGAGAATTGTTTTTAATGGGTATGAAGTGGTGTTATGTGTGAATTCATCTCTGGTCTGTGGTGCATCTTGTCTACCTTCTCCATTGCTCACCTCTCTCCATTTCAGGTAGTTATTTTCTTGGATAACAACCTCCTTTTCTAGTGTATCACTGCTTTTAGTGTAGGTTTTACTTTCATGCACACTCTGTCCTTGGTCCCTTGGAATGTTAGGATATGATTAGGTGGTTTCCTGCATTAGAAGTAGATTGTGGTAGGTAGTCTAGGAGCAAGAACCAACTTTCTCTAGAGGGTTATCTTAAGCCCGCATGTCCCACAACTTGAGAGATAACCCATTGTTACACAAATTACACCGAATCCCCCATCCACACATAGCCATTCGGGGGGTGTTGTGATTTGGTGATAGCATTTCTTGAACGCCCAGTGGGAAAAGTAGGTGAAAGATTCATATTTCATAGGTATCCCATTGCAACATCTTAGCCACCATGCTACTAACACTAATAGTTTTGGAATGCTCAGTGGGAAAACAAAGGAAGTCAAGATCATTAGCTAGAGTGAAGATCAATATTGGAGTAGATTTCATTTTTAACACGTTGGTGTGTTCTTGTTAAAATTTCAGCTTTTGGAAGCATATGCAAAACATACCTGGTGACTTATTTTGGTCCAAAGAGCCTATTTCTCTAAAGTTGCAGACCTTTTCTCCATCCATTTCCATCCATTTTCATTCATCTTTCTTTCCACGTCTTTCCATTTCCTTCCATTCATCAAGTTGTGCAGTCATGGCTTCATTTCCCACATGGAATTCATATTTACAACAACAACCATATCAATACAATCCACCTCTAAGCTTGCAAGATTCATTCGCAGGTTATTATCAGCCACCTCCAGAGTAATTTTATGATTATAGTTAGTCTGAATATCCATACTCACAAGAACAAGATGCAATTAGTATGATTATGTTCTAAAGTATGTAATAATTCAAAAACAACAATATGTGGATCCCAGAGGTTATCCTACAAATGGAAATGTTTATTTGCATAATAAGGTTCAAGAGTTGGAGCATAACATGGTATTGATCAGAGCTAAGGAAATGAAAAGAGCAGCTAATATTGGCTTCAATGTCCCATATCCATGGACTAGATCTTTTCCAAGTAAGTTGAATCCCCAACAAAAAATCAATTTATAATTAGAACATTGACCCAAGCTGGGGAATGGATCAAAGAAAGGGAAGCTTATGTTGGTCAAGCTTATCAATGGGAGGCAATTGCATCACCATCTTATGAATTTCCTATACCTCTAACCATGCAATATCCACTTGAACATCATTCTATTAACATCTAAGCTACTGTTCCAATTGTGGAATTCCATGCTTAACCTCCTAGTCTCCCATCTCGTCTTAAATTTTCTTCCCTTTTCCCTCCAAATAAACCTTCCCCTCCACAACAACAAGAAGATGCACTTATCCCACCTCAACAAACTATACAAGGGTCAATTATATCCCAACTCACCCCTCCTCTTGCAATCACAAGTTCATGTTGGGGAAATGAGAACTCAAAAACTAGTCAAGGGAAACAATAAAAGAAGATCAACGAAGAATAAATACCAAATAACTTGAAAATTTTGGCCCTTAGATTTGGTATTGAAAAGGTTCCCTTGATGGTTAAACCAACTAAGGAATAGAACCAAAAAAATAACAGATAAGAGGAGAAGAAGGAAGAGCCTAGTAAGGAAGACTTGGCAATAAACTTGAAAGAGTGGGCTGCCAAATTTGATATCAAGGAAATGCCACTAATGGTTAAGCCTTCGTTAGGATTTGAGGTCTCAAAACACGAGGTGAAAGATGAAATTGTAGCAGCAACATAGCAAGATCAAGTTGATAAAGATCAACAATCAGTGTGCTTAGAATGTAGTGTTCACAATGGCACTTTATTTACATAGATTGTTGATCCATTACCAAGTGAAAAATCAACAAAAGAGGAGATAAAATCAGTAGTAAAACTAGAAGGAAGTCATGTGGAAGTAAATGATGAGAAACTCTCAAGTGTGCACAATATATCAAGTGGATGTAATGACCCTAATTGCCTAGCATGCCGAGAGCTTGCAACACTCTTAGAATGTTGTAACAGTACACCAGAGTTATCCTCAAACATCAAAACTAAACACAAGGAGACTTATACTATTGAGAAGAATCAATCAAGTTCAGAGTCTTTCAGTGTAGAGAAAAGCATGCAAGAGGTTCCAATTCCTTCTTCCTCCTCATCCTCTCAAAAATATAATTTGGAGGATAATTTTGAACTCACTAACTTCATGTTTGAAGACGAAGAGGAATAGGGTGGATTAATTGAAAATATGTAGGTCACAATGGAAGATAAAGAACCTTTGGCATAATGGGACATCTTTCATTAACCTGCTTTCCTATCTAAATTGGAAGAATGTTTTGATGGAGAAGAGCCTGTAGAAATCACTACTTTGAGTGCTGCATCGTACATATTTTAAGAACCTGCTGTTAAAATAGAGTACATCGAGGGAAATAAATCAGACTCAGAGACATTGAATGAAGAGGAAATCATCGAAAAGTTTTGCTTTCATTTGAAAAATCTGATTTGACTAATGAGTTACATATTGAGGAGGAGTTCCATGATACTACAAAGGAAGGAAAGAAACAAGAAGCTACCATCTCTTCCATACCATCCACTAAGGTGACACATTATTTATTTGTGAATGTGCAAGAAAGGGATAATCAAGTTACAGAAAGTCACCTTTTCCAGGAAGACTTGCACGAAGACTTCCTTGTTGAAGTTGGAATTTAGAGTGTTGGGAAAATTCAATGGACAAGACGTTTCCCAATCAGGTACTTGGCTTCATTAAATCCAAAGGAAGATCCAAAACCAGTTATGCTTACTTCTAAGCATGAGGATGATCATCAATGTACTAAGGATCAACAACAACACCTCTTGGAACCAAATGAGTAGCAACTAGAAGAGGTATATTTCTTCTTCATTATTGACACCTTGATGAATGAGGGGGTGGAGAATCAGTTTGTAGCCAATATTTCACTCCTAATCTCAACCAAGCATTGTGCCAAATCATCTATATGGCTTCTAATTGTGAGGAAGGGCAGCTATTTCTCATCATTTCTGGAAGGTTTTGTTTGAAGTTGCCCATCTACCTGGTTAGTGTAGGGTAGGAGTAGCTTTGATTTCAGTAGAAGAAGTGCGTTTGCACACTCTACATGTCTTAATTGAGGCATGTATGATTTTTCTTTTGTATATAGCTTCTGTCTATGTTTCTCCAGGTAGAAAAGTGCACCATGCCCTTTAGTTGTTGCAGTAGGAAACCCATAGTTGCATGCAACAGTTGCAAACTTTAAAACAAACAAATGTAGAGAAACTAAAATTGGTTAAAGAGGAGATCTTGATGATTCCTTTCAAGAACAACTACAACAAGGCTCTGTAAGCAATAAAAATCAGCCAGGAGCCCAAGCTTGAAATCAGCTGCAACCTTCAACATAGTTTAAGGTAGCATGTTCAAAATTGGACATTCAAAAGAAGAAAGAAAATCAAAACTTAATAAAGTTCCATGATGTCCAAGATGACAGGTGTTTCACTCCAATCCTGTAGTATGCTTCACCTTACCAAGAAAATCAGTTTCAAGGTAGCAGTTACAGGTGTCTATCAATCTTCATCATTCAGCCTCATGGATTGTAGTTTCTAGGAAAGATGGAATTTAAGTTTTAAAACAATTTTCTACTCTCACAAAACAATGTTCAAGACTTTATTACAAGAGTTAAAAAATGAGTTGCAAAAGGTAGTCTCAGATGCAAGCGATAACATCCCAAGTAATCCAAGGTATAGGTTTTCAGTTCAAATCATCTCAGGATGGTCAACAAGAGACTCCATTCCCAATGGATGGCTTCTAGGCAGATGGCCATACTCCATCTAGCGGGTAGATGTCCCTACGAGTTACCAAATTAATATCCAATTTCACTACCCTGGTGAAATTGGACAACGGGCAAGCTTACACTATGACATTTGGTTAAGAGGCCCACTTGGTAAGGAACGAAAAGTCTGGCATTTGTCTAGGAGCATCTCTAATCATGACATAGGCCTTTCTGAGCACAAGAAGTCCTAAAAGCACATATAATTCTATAAAGGGCTGGAGGAAGTTGTAAAAGTTGTATTTTAGTCCTAGATGAGCTAACCGAGTTCATCACCGATTTGTTCTTCATGGAGCCAAGCTGAATCAAAGTCATTCGGGATACTTTCAAACCTTGAGCAAGTTGGTTATGCTTAAGACATGGCTCGCATAGGAAATGAAGACCAAGCCCCTTGTATTGCTCATTGAGCTATTATGTTTTATATCGAGCTATACACTTGAGAGACCATGCTCAAATCATGTAAGTACCGAGCTATGTTATGCATACGGTGAGCCACTATAACACCTCTGCCAAGCTAGTCTAGCCAAAACAAATCTCAAACATCAAATTGAAACCGGTTAGTTCATGTCAAACTTCGCAGCAGCATCATTGAGCTTATAAAGCGCAAAACCAGGCCATCAAAGTCATTCGAGCAATATAAATGAAAATCTAGCTCTATGCTATCCATATTAGGTAAAAACACCCTTCGCAAGTTGCAGGTCGGGAGTCATTTTTCAACCATGGTAGAGGGGCGAGTTGGTCACAGCGAAGAACAACTCACGGTTGGAATGAATCACTCAACTCAATAAACATGAAGGCAACACAGAATTCAAAGCCGAGCTCTACAACAATGGAAGCCAAGTTATTTTCTTAGACCTCGAATGGATACATCCAAGCTCGTGGGCCGAGTTGATGGGAGTGCTGAGTCGTAGCAAGATGCTCAAGCTCATCAAGCTAAAAATAACATCGAACTCTACATGGTAGTCGAGCTATTTCCTTAGGGAGACCGAGCCACTTTGAGGAGAACAAATTGAATCTGTGATTCGGGCAAACAAGATAAACCGTCCCAAAGTCTCCCGAAAAGATATTAGGATAATGAAAGGATGAAATACTTCCATGAAGATTGACGAGATCGTGGTTTTGAAGAGGCCGAGTCAAACGGCTTGGGTATCATAAAATTAGGATGGCAAACTCTATAAACACTTGGCAAATTTGAAAATGGAGAGATGATGGTTGAATCGATGATTTCTCACGGGATTCTTTCAGAAAAATTAGAAGAAAACGGCACAGCCAGCCCAAGGTGACAAATGAATCAACATATGATAAGGACCTCCGGGCTAACGTGGATGTGCAGGGTGTTCAAAAATGAAAAAGAAAAGGAGACACATTGAAGGTAATGAGGTGGTGCAACTTAGCATAGAAATCTCCAAGCTAGCATAGGAACCAACAGACTTGGGGTAAGGGCCAGCTTGGCCGAGTGGGCCAAGTATATTTTATTTAAAACATTCAACCACCCCACTCCATACACAAAACAAAGATGATAGAAATATAAATGGGCACCAAAAATTTAAAATGCCAAAATCCTTTTTATAAAGAATATTAAAGGAGAAGTAAAAGATTTAAAATATCTTTCTAACGAGAAGTTTAATTGCACAGTCCCGTGTATTGCAAGTAACCCTGACAAACTCAAAATAGTTGCATATGTTCAGAAGCTCATAACTTGAACAATTCTCAACGAAATCACACAAAATAATATTTGTTGGAATCGTGGTTCCATGACCTTCACAAAAAACCAAGAAATTTAGAAATTGATGAAAATTTCATGACAAATTTCATAGAACACAAATCCAGTTACAAACAAAAACCTTTAAGGTGGTTGGGAGAGAAATTAATGGGCATGCGCATCATTTTCTTCAACTACAGGTTATGGGACAACAGAGAGATGTTGAAAATCAAATACCATCAATTGCATTCATTTATTGTCACTTGCAAGTGGCTAGAAAGTGAATTTCGAGAATGTTCTTTTCCTCTCTTCTCATTCTATAAATTGTAATCTGGGGCTCATTTGTAAGGGAGTTAGTCATTTTATCTTGTCATCCTCTCTCTTTCTTCTCTAATATGGTTGAATGTGGAGCTTAAGCCTCCTTTCCAAGATATGTAATGACATTTCATTTCCTCTTGCCCACTGATGTTGTACTATGTATACTTATTAGAGTAATAAATTGTGTTTTGTGATGCATTTTGTCCATCCTCTGTATGTTTTATTGTCTCTACTTACCTCTCTCCATTGTAGGGTATACTGTGCATATTATTGATGTGTATTGCAGGTTTTGAGAATTGTATTTAATGGGTATGAAATGGTGTTCTGTGTGAATTCATCTCTAGTTTGTGGTGCATCTTGTCCACCCTCTCCATTGCCCACCTCTCTCCATTTCAGGCAGTTAGTTTCTTGGCTAACAACCTCCTTTTCTAGTGTATCACCACTTTTATTGTAGGTTTTACTTTCATGCACACTCTCTCCTTGGTCCCTTGGAATGTTAGGATATGATTAGGTAGTTTTTCCTGCATTAGGAGTAGATTGTGGCAGATAGTCTAGGAGAAAGAACTATCTTTCTATGGAGGGTTATCTCAAGCCCGCAAGTCCCACAACTTGAGAGATAAGCCAATGTTACACAAATTACACTTAATGCCCCACCCATACATGGCCATTTTGGGGGTGCTATGATTTGGTGATAACATTGACACAAACTATAGCTCTTGGCTGTTGTAGGGGTGATTTTTTCACCCAATGTATGCCCCCCGTTTGGGATGCATGTGACAACTGTAGGAGTGTGTGGCCAAAAAGAGAGGACTTGATGTTGATCTGAAACTAATACCTACAGGGAGTAGGGAATTTACATGGTAGAAACCAAGACACATGCAAACAAAGTGGCTAGTAACATGTTTTAGTAGTGTTATCACCAAATTACAACACCATTTGATTTGCTAGCATGCGAGTTTACTGGGTTATCAATGTAACTGGGTAACATGGATTTGTCTCAAGATGTGGGACCTTGTAGTTGAGATAATTCTCTAGAGAAGGATGGTTCCTCTTCCTAAACTAATGTAACAACTACCTGTAATGAATGGAAATCTAATATCTAATCCTAATTTATAATTCCAAGGGACCATGGAGAGAGGAAAATGCATAAAAATGAATAAATCCTACACTATAGAGGTGATAACACCAAGAAAAGGGAGAGAGATACACTGTTGAGGGAGAAAATTAAAGGGGAATACAACTGAGAGAGGCCAGGATAGCCTAGAAAAAATACATATTTACCAAAAATCCCCATAAAACACAACAACATAAACCTGAAAATAATAGAAACATAAAAAAATAGAATAAAAATAACAAAGAGGCAAAGAAAGAGAAGAAAATAAATGCAAGGGTTGAGAGAAAACCACAAACAAAGATTTTATTGCTTCATAAAGTTGTATAGTCCATTAAATATGAGAAATAGAGGCATGAAAAAATTTTATAGGCCCATGTGAAGGCTTACAACTCAATGGAATTGAGAAACTAAAATGCAAGAGTTAATCTAAGTCCCAAAATATCTCTCTTAAAAAATGAGAAGAGTTTATAATATATGGAAGTGAATGAGAGAAGAGAGAAAAGTAAAACTTGGATTTCTACTCCCACCCACCAAAAACATTCACTTAATGCTTTGCAAAGGGCATGGACATCCTTACAAATCATTCCCCCCACACACTTTAGCTTCTAGAATAAGAAATGGGGTGTCATAATTCATTAATTGCAGTGGTTGGGCCTAAAACTCTGTATTTTCGTGCTGGAGTTTTTTTCTAATTTTTATACATATAACCCTAATAAAATTAAGAAATACAATTACCATTGCATAGAGGATGTTGAGACCTTTCCAATCATATAAATTTTGTCAAATTTTGAGTAGTGGATCAAAAGTTATGACCATTTTAAGTTTCGTGCGAAAACCTGTCGTTTTCCTTTGTTTTGCGGATTTTCCTATTTTTTGCAACTTTCTTGTTTTTAGCAGACTTCTTTACTGTGGCTTCCACAGATTTCTGCAGCTTTAGTTTTTTGTGGCTTCCATGGATTTATGCAGCATTTTCCACAGACTTTGTTCTACAGACTTTTTCTACGGATTTCTGTGGCACTTCAATTTTCTGTGGCTTCTATGGATTTCTGTGGCATTTTCCGCTGACTTTATTCTACGGACTTTGTTCTACAACTTCCATGGATATCTATGACACTTCAATTTTCTATGGATTTAGCAGATTTTTGTGGTATTTTTAGCAAACTTTGTTCTGAGGACTTTTTCTATGGCTTCCACAGATTTTTGCGACATTTTCTGCAGACTTTGTTCTGCGGCTTCCATGGATTTTTGTGGCATTTTTTGCGGCCTTTGTTCTTCAGAATTTTTCTTCAGATTTATCTAGTTTTTGCATTTTTCTCCAATTTTCTCTAACTTTTTGGATTTCTTTTGATTTGGGGAGTTAGAAAAAATTAAGTAGAGTGCCCCAAAGCTAGTTTTTCTCAATTTTACTCATTTTTGCTCAAATTTGGCTAAGAATTGAACTCTTTTTCCTCTAGAAGAAGGGAAATGCACCAATGACCCCAAATGTTCCCAAATCAACTACACATGTCAAAGAACATGATAATTTACCTAACATCTCTAGATTCTCCATTAAAGTCTCGATTGATTGCACAAGTCTAATTTCCTCCCAGGTTGTCCATTTTTGTTTGGGGTAAAAATAGATAACAATTTAGTGACTCACAGGGAAATCTTCTTGTTAGATGAACTGACTAGTGGCCTTGAAGCATCCATTGGGCATGGAGTCAACCTAATAAACACAAATATGATGTGAAACTCTAAAATCCTATCCCTGATCCACTTAAACACTGTTGACACTAGAGCACTTACTGATTTGGAAAGCATTTATGAATTCTATTAAAATTGGTTCCTCTCATGAAAATTACCACTTCCAATGAGTTGAACTATACAAAATCAACCACGAAGCACCAAAATTACGTACAAAAGAGGAAAATCATACATGCTCCAAGTGGAATATGTAGAGTGTGCATGAGCACTTTTTCTACCGAAAGCAACCTACCCCTACTAAAAAAACACTATGCTAAAAGCACTTGGAGGAAATGGAAATCCTCAACTAATATGCACAAGGGTGATAATTCACTTTAGTAACAATGCTTGATATTTACAATTCTTCACCATCCAAATTGGCCAATCAGAAAGTGTTGTAATGCTTGATGTAGGGACCACTCCATATTGCATCAAACTTGGAATGATTTCTTGTTTTTCTCGATCTACATCTCATTTTAACACCAAGTCTCCTTGGAATGTCTTTGCTTTGGCCTTCTTGTCAAAGCTCCTCTTTATCAATTATGGATCCTTCTCTATGGTTTGCACTGCATGCTCTTTTTTTTCTTCTAACTCCATGAGTTTCGCATACCTAGCTTCCATGGGTTCAAACTCAACTAACTTCAGTTGCTTGAGAAGCTCTAATGCTGGAAAATCAAGTGATATAGGAAACCTTGCCTCTCTTCCGTAGACTAACTTGTATGGAGAACTTCCTGTTGACCTCTTTGGTGTAATTCTATCAGCCCATGGGGCTAATTTGAGCTTTATGTACCAGGTTGGCTGATTTTCATGAAGAGTCCTTATTATTCTCAGAAAATTCTTGTTGGTGGATTTAGCCTACCCATTACCCTGAGGGTAATTGTTAGATGAAGTGCTGAGATATACTCCATTTGTAACAACCCATTCAGTGATCCTTATGCTAAGAAATGCCAAAGCATTGTTTAATATGAATGTGGCAGGTATGCCAAACCTTGTGACTATCCCCTTGTAGAAGTCCAGTATATTAGACTCATTGGCTTCCTTGAGCACTACCGCTTCGGTCTACTTGGTGAAATAATCTATTGCTGTTAGTATCCACTTGTGGCCTTGGCTTGAATTCAGATTAATGACCCTAATGAAGTCTAATCCCCATTGTGTGAAAGGTTGGTCCATTGAGATTGGATGAAGGGAAGCATTGCTAGCTTCTCCTTTCCTGTGAAGAATGCACATTTCTTACACTTTTTAATCCATGCATAACTGCCACTAAATAGTGCGGGCCAGTAATAACTAGCCTTCATGATCTCAAGGGTTGTTACTCATGGAGAAAAGTGGTCTCCTGCTTATCCATCATGGAATTCATGCAACACTTTCTTAATATGATATTTTCCAATACACCTTAAGAGAACTCCATTGGTATCTCTTTTGAGAAAAATGCCATCCACAAACACATATGGGATGGATTGGAGCCTAGAATACCTTATTTTTTGTTTTCTTAACTCTTGAGGGCACAGGTCTATTTGAAGGAAATTAATAATATCATGAGTCGAACAAGGAGTGGGCATACCATATGTGGCTTGTTGTTGGTTATCTTGGAGCACTATGACAACTCTTCCTTCATCTTTAGACTTAACATGTCAATTAGAAGCTAGCTACTCACAAAAACCTTTGCAGCGGATGAATTTGGTTAACTTGATCTCTATATCATACTCCATGATGTGGGTGATCCAACCTGCCCATTTCTCATTCAAATCCTTGTTCAAGATAAAATATTTGACCCCGACACGAGACACTAACAACTGAATCTTACTTTTGGAAACCAAGTGTCTAAATTTCTTTAGGACTAATGAAAACTAAGACATGTTTTTCAATAAAAGAGTACCTCGTTTCATAGTCTTCCAAGATTTGGTTGAAGAATGCTATAGGATGCTCCGATCCTTCTTCATCCAGCTGGACCAAGATGGCTGAGATTATATCTGAACAAGCGAAGGCGTATATGATGAAGTCCTTTGAAAAAACTAGATTAATGAGATTTTGGGCTTGAGATATTGCATGTTTAATGGCCTCAAAACTCTCTTTGCCCTCTGTTGTCCATTTGAATTTCATACTCTTTTTAGCATCATTGTTAGCAGCCTAACAAGAGTGGAAAATTCAAGCACAAATCTATGAATAAAATTTATTCTCCCCAAGAAACTTTGGAGAGCTTTCTTGTGGCTCGAAAAAGGAAGTACCCAGATGGCTCTAACCCTTTTAGCATCAATGGTTAGTCCTTCCCTTGAGACAATGTGGCCTAATAACTTTCCTTCGTGAGCCAAGATTATACACTTTTTTCAGATTCAAGGACACTTCGAATCTTCTACATATTTGAAAAAATTTCCTGAGGTGAAAGAGGTGGTCTGCTACATTTTTTGAGAACACGGTGATATCATCAAGATAAATAAGCACTATCTTGTTAATCAACCCTTTAAATGCCATGTGCATAGCTATCTGGAATTTAGCTCCAAAATTTGATATTCCAAAAGGCATTTTCTTATAAGCATATGTGCCCCACTTTGTGGTGAAGGTTGTCTTGAACTGATCTTCTTCCTTCACCATGATTTGATTATAACCTGAGTAGCCATCCAATAATGAAAATATCTCCAAACCAGGTACTACTTGCAATATTTTCTCCATAGAAGGTAGTGGGTAGTGGTCTTTAAGTGAAGCTCTATTTAGATCCCAGAAATCCACACACAATCTGATTTCTCTGTTTCTCTTCCATACTGGCACCAAATTTACTACCCAACTTGAGTGCTTGATTGCAAAAATGATACTTACCTCGATGAGTTTGTTTAATTCCTTTCTCATGACAGGTTCAATGTGGGGATTTACTTGCCTTTACTTCTACCTAACGGGATTGGATTCTGGATATAATTCAATGGTATGATGTGCCAATTTTGGATTGAAGCCTTTCAAATCCTTGTAACTTTAGGAAAAAACATTTGGAAATTCTTGAGAAAGTTGGATAAAATTAGACTTCTCCCGCTGAGTACTCACCTTGCCAATTTGTAGCACCCTACCTTCACTTATTGAAATAGGATTTGAAACTTCACCCTTGACTTGAATATTAGATTTCTCCTTCCAGAATTGGTCATTAGGATTGAATATAAACTCCAAAGTCACTAAGACTTTAATTTATTTGTTCTCAGCTACACCACTTGGTCACCATACTGTTTCTCTAATTTGTCTTGATTTCTACTAGAGAATTAAATTTCTTCTTGAAGAAAATTTATGACCTATTGATCACTTTAAAATAATTTCCATCTTGTATTGTTGTCTAGAGCATATGGTCTTACAATCACTCTGATCTGAGGCTACATTTGGTCTCTCTTTATACTGTGAATGACATCAAATGCTACCCCAGCTGCTGCAAGTATGTCTACAACCTCATTCTTCTTCCTTGATATGGAGATGATGTTGAATGCTTCAAATTCTTCAATGATATCCCATACCCTATTCATATAGCCCTTTAGGAGATCATTCTTATCAAAATTTAACCTTCTTACTTGGTTTACAATTAACTCACCATCTCCAAATACTTACAAGTTCTTGATACCTCTCTTTCTTGCCCAAGGAAATCTGTGGATTAATGCTTCATACTCAGCTGTGTTGTTTGAACAAGTAAACTAAAAATGGAAAGCTGAGTATTATTTTATATCTTGAGGAGACACAAGCATTTCTCCTCCTCTGACACCTTATCTACTCCTTGAGCTATCAAAGAAAAACTATCATAATTCATTGTCACCTTTACCATATAATTTGCTGATGTTAGGAAGAGGTGTATTTTCTTCATGCAAGCAATAAATTCCCAACTTAGCTTCCTTCATTTCCTTATAAGGATCAAATGCATGCCTTTTGTTTGCCTACTCATCCAGAGTTAAGTCCAAAATGTTCCCAACCTTGGTGTTCTCTTCCTGAGTGCTTTGGCAATATTCTTAGTCAAAAGATGAGCAATTTGCATTGATTGGACTTGGTACATGAGGATAAATATGGAAGTTTGCTATAGGTTCAGACTGGATTGTAGCCTTAGCTCTATACCTCATTCTAAGTAGCATATGTGACCAATTAGCAGATAAGTAGCCTCCAATTTTATCGGTAAGGTTCCTTGATAAACACAATGCAAAGAATGATGGCAAGTCAATATCTTACAAGATTGTGAGATTGGGGCATACATGCAATATAAGGCTTAATCCTTTGATCACACCAACATTTTTCACTGTTGTTCCATTTAATTGCACTACACCTTTAGAAATGAATTTATATTGAAGGCCTAGCTGATTGACTATTAGATAGGGCATT
Source organism: Taxus chinensis (assembly GCA_019776745.2). Classification (NCBI taxonomy): domain Eukaryota; kingdom Viridiplantae; phylum Streptophyta; class Pinopsida; order Cupressales; family Taxaceae; genus Taxus; species Taxus chinensis. The sequence continues at coordinate 218,227,348 of CM034148.1, forward strand.
ACAAAACTGCTTGCTCCCAAATCAATCTTGTAATTGTGTACAATATTGGTCCCAATAATTAGAGAAATATAGAATGGTAGAGGCTTCATATTTTTACCTGGTTTGCCTCTTTAACTTCCTTCTTGTGGAGTTGCATTAGTGAGCACCTTTTCTTGATTCTTGGGTGGCTCATTTGATGTTGACCAATTTTCCATGGCTACTTGCAATAGATGTCTTTGGCCTGGGATTGCTAATGACTCCCAGATTGAGATGTTGACATTTGTTTCTTCATTTTCTCTATGATATTAAAAGGAGAAAAACCATATTTCTATTGTAATTTTCTTTGTACAACCTTCTCTTGCACATGAGCTGCTACAACTGGTACATGAGATGGCCTAAAAATGTGGATGCGATTGATTATGCACATTTGGAGTTGTACTTAGATTGCTAACTCCTTGGATCAGATGACAGAGGGATGAATAACACTTGGATCAGATGACTTACCTTCCTCTAAATTCCTCTTTTTAGACCTTGTGTTTGCTGCTACACCTTGAGAAGGAGCTTGATTTATGCATAAAAATCCTCAGCTTGCTAATTCACAAGCGTAGTTTCACTTGGAGGTACTTCTTGGGTAGCTTCCTGTTGCTGACTTTATTTTTGATTTGTTTCTTAAGACACACTAGCCGTTGTCACCATCAAATCTTGGTTTAGAGAACCATTGAAATATGATACCTGATTATGAGGTTAATTGCATGGGAAGCACCATTCATACTCTTGTGCCTTATTATTTTGAGTTGGAACCAAGGCTCTAGATGTAGAAGTAGCATTAGGATTATAAGGTTGAAATGTTTTACTAGCAAGAGGTTGTCCTTGTTTCTAATTTGCATCTTAGGAAAGTGACCTATTTGGCTAATATGGAGGTCTATTAGGTTGAACTTAAGGCTGATATGATATGAAATTATGAGATTTTTGCCTCTTAATTGTTACTAACTCATTGCCTAAGTTTTATAACTGATTCATGACTTCCTGGATCTCGTTTAGGGTGCTAGAAGAAGAAGTAGAAGATTCATTAGAATTCTAATATTTTAGGGCAGGAATGGGAGCTAATGTAGGTGCTTGACTAGAACTTGGATTCCCCATTTCTGGATAAAGAGGCATAGGTGGCCTAGGTGGAAGTTTACCGGATTGGATCAAAGAATTTTCAGCTCTAATAGTGATGTTATAAGCTGTGGGAAAAGTTGTACCTTCCATAGATTGTATTATCATGGCTATATCAAAATTTAAAGATTTTAGGAAGTATAGAAAAACACCTTTAGCTACTAGTCTCACGGGAATGGAAATCCGATCCCATGTCCTTTAAAATCTGAAGTTGAAATCAACCATTTTCTCATTTGGTGCCTTTTTTATTATAATTAATTATTGAAACAAAGATAAGTTGTCTTCTTTTTCTCCAAACTAGCCACAAAGAGTTGTGCATAATTGATCCCAATTATTAATTGATCTTGCTCCTAAGCTCCTGAATCCCTATAAAGTCTTGCCTTTGAAAGAAGAAGCCAATAATTTGACTTCCACATCCATTTCATTGACCTCATGTATAACACAAACATTTGTTATGTCTTGAATGTGATCAATCAGAGTAGTGTGATTTTCCCAAGTGAAGTATGGGATATTTTTTAATGCTACAACTGGAATTGGGTTTTTTGCATTGAGAGCAAGTGGGTTGCGACCCGTAAAATTAACATATGGATTTTTTGGTGGTGGTTATTGATGAACCATTCTAATTGGTCTAACAACTCTAGTTGACTAGATAAATGCCCTACTAGGTGGAGGTGTTGACAATGTTCTATTCGGTGGAGATGGAGACCTTTAAGCTCTTCTTCCCTTTATTTCTCTTCTTGGAGATAGATGTAAGTATTCAAAAATACCTTATTCTCTTATTCTAGACCTTGTTTAAATCCTTCTTATAAATTTGAAACAGTAGCATGGCTGAAACCACTGAAAGATGCCCCTTGGAGTCGCTAGATGTGTTGCTATAGAGCCTCTTAAAGGCTGGAATTTACAACAAGAGCACACCAATCTTGCTGCAATAAAATTAAGAATTCTTTATGGTCCGAATCAACATGCCAAAACTGTTATCACCAAACTACAACACCCTCTAATTTTCTAGCATGTGATTTTACTGGGTAATCAGTGTAACAGGGTAACATGAAATTGTCTCAAGATGTGGGACCTTGCAATTGAGACAATTCTCTCAATAAGGCTAGTTCCTCTTCTTAAACTAATGCAACAACTACCTCTAATGAAGGAAAACCTACCATATAATTCTAATCTACTATTCCAAGGGACTAGGGAGAGAGGAAAATGCAAAAAAATGAAGAAATCTCACACTATAAAGGTGATAACACCAAGAAAAGGGAGTGAGATACACTATTGAAGGAGAAAATTAAAGGGAAATACAACTGAGAGAGGACATGATAGCCTAGACGTAGTCCCAAATATGTATTTACCATCAAATCCCTATAAAAAAAAACAACATAAACATGAAAATAATGGAAACATGTAAAAAATAGAACATAAATAACAGAGAGGAAAGGAAAGACAAGAAAATAAATGCAATGGTTGAAAGAAAACCACAAACATAGATTTTATTGCTTCATAAAGTTGCACAATCTATTACATCTGAGAAATAGATGTAAGAAAACATTCTATAAACCCGTGTGAAGGCTTAAAACTCAATGGAATTGAGAAAACAAAATGTAAGCGTTTCTCTAAGTCCCAAAATATCTCTCTTCAAAAATGAGAAGAGTTTACAATATATAGAAGTGAATGAGAGAAGAGAGAAAAGTGAAACTTGGATTTTTTCTCGCACCCACCAATTTTTTTTCATTAAATTATCTAAAAAGGGCATGGACATCCTTATAAATCATTCCCCCCATGCACTTAAGCTTTTGGAATAAGAAATGGGGTGTCATAATTCATTAATTGTGGTGGTTGGGCCTAAAATTGTGCACTTTCGTGCTAGATATGTTTTCCTTTTTTTGCACATATAACCTCAATAAAATTGAAAAATACAATTCAAATTTCATAGAGGACGTTGATACCTTTCCAATGATATAAATTTTGTCAAATTTTGAGCACTGAACCAAAAGTTATGGCCATTTCAATTTTCGAGTGAAAAACTGTCGTTTTCCTTTGTTCCACGGATTTTCCTATTTTCTGCAACTTTCCAGTTTTCCATGGGCTTATTTTCTATGGCTTCCACAAATTTTTTTGGCTTTAGCTTTCTATGGCTTCCATGTATTTTTGTGGCATTTTTCGCTGACTTTTGTTTACGGATTTTTTTTACGGCTTCCGATGATTTCTATAACACTTCAATTTTCCGCGACTTTTGTGGATTTTCGTGGCATTTTCCACGGACTTTGTTCTGTGGAATTTTTCTACAGCTTCTGTGGATTTCTGTGACACTTCAATTTTTTGTGGCTTCCATGGATTTCTATGGTATTTTCCGTGGACTTTATTTTGCAGACTTTTTATGTGGCTTCCACAGATTTTTGTGGCATATTCTGCAGACTTTGTTCTGTGGATTTTTTTGCGGCATTTTCCGTGTACTTTGTTCTATGGAATTTTTCTATAGCTTCATCAATTTTTTACATTTTTCTCTATTTTTTTTGGATTTCTCTTGATTTGGGGAGTTATAAAAAGTGAAGTAGAGTGCCCTAAAGCCAATTTTTCTCAAATTTTCTCATTTTTACTCAAATTTGGCTAAGAATTGAACTATTTTTCCTCTAGAAGAAGGGAAATGCACCAATGACCCCAAGTGCTCCCAAATCAACTACAAGTGTCAAAGAATATAGGAATTTACCTGACATCTCTAGATTCTCCATTAAAGTCCTGATCAACTGCCTAAGTCCAATTTCCTCCCAGGTTGTCCATTTTTTATAGGGGGTAAAAATGGATAACAAGTAGAAAAAGTAATAAGCATGCAATAGAAGATAATGTAATTAAGTAAGTGTGCAAGTAAACTGGACTATGAAAAAATGATTTTAAACATGGGACATCATTCATAATGTCAAAAGACAATCGGGGTCAAAGTGGCCAAAAGCATACAAACAAGACATACGACATATCCCGTAAACAATGATATATAATAACAAACAATGTCTAGAAAAATGTATCAGACAACAATGGTGGAATATATTCCTAAAAATAAAATGCTACACATGAAGCGCCCATTAGAATATTAGGAAGATAAATATTATGGAAAGGCATGTATGTTTCAATGGAAAGTAATGTGCTATAAAGTAGAAGTAGTAAATAATGAAACAATAACAACTATAATGTGTGAGTGTAGTAATGGTAGATGCCCCAAGAGCCTCGGTGAGAATGGAAAAGGATACAGTGTTGAGAAATATTAAAATGTGTGAAAATATGTAAGATATTTGCATTTACTCTAAAATACCAAGTGAACGTGCATTTGTCTATGATAAAGATAATTACATACTAAATATATGACTAACATAGTAAGTAAAGTGCACTGTGTAAGTAGTATAAGAAATCAAGAGTAAGTGAAACCAAGATATGGAAATGGAGCTCATGAGTGTGATGAAATGGTATGCAATGTGTGAATGGGATAGGAGCAGCATGCACCCCAGTGGATGTGTATGAGATGAGGTTCATTTATAAAAGACCCCTCAACAGTCAAGAATGAACCATAAAACAAGAGTGCGTCATCGGGAAATGGTTTGAAATTGTGTGCTAGAAAGATAGATCATGAAGTATAGTGCATTTAGAGTGAATGTGGTGAGGTTCATTTTAGATTTAGATCGTCAGTAGTCAAGTATGAACCATGGAACTAGAGTGCATCATAGGGTAATGACGATACAAGGTGTGTAAGAGTAGTGAGAATGATGAAGTGTGAAGCATAGAGCGTGATAGTATATTTGATAGAAAAATTATGATGTTAGGAGGGGGGAAGAAAGAATGATGCCCCCCAAGTATGTGAGTGATGAAGATCTAGCCAAGTGATGTGAGAAGGACCATGTCATGGTGGTGGAGCTTAAAATGTGTCTTAACCATCAATGTAAGGTTTAGCTTATTTGACAAAGAGAATTAGACGTGGAAGTGGAATAGGGTGGTGAGATATCTTGAATGGTGGAAGCTTATGTGAGATTGATAACGTTGTAGATGATTTAGTAGGAGGAGGGAATGAATTGATTTTTATAGGAAGTTTCTTAGTTGGATTTGGTAATGTTGTAGAAGACTTGAGAGGAGGGGATGGACTGATTTTTAGAGGAGGTTGCTTAGGTGGAGTTGGTAGCACTGTAGAATACTTGAGAGGAGGAGGGGATGGAGTAATTTTTAGAGGAGGTTTCTTAGATGGAACTGGGAGTGATGTAGAAGACTTGAGAGGTGTAGATGATGGACTGATTTTGAGAGGAGGTTGCTTAGGTGAATCTTTGACTTAGCGAAGAAGGAACATGAGTGACTATGGAATGGTGCTTATTGGACATAGATGGATGAGATTTAGGAGCCCAGTGGGATTTAGTAATAAGATATAAGCATGCAACAACATTTTACGTAGCAAATGAAATGAAACCATGATGTTTAAGGTGGACAATCTATCATTTTAGAGCATAAAAATAATTGTCATTATGTCCATTAATTCGATGATAGTTATAATATGGATGCCATTAGTATTTTACAAGATGATGAGGAGGATAGTAATGAGTAGATGACAAGTTGATTAATTGGTGATTGAGGATCTCAAGAAAAATATCGTTTTTCTTAACATTTGAATTAAACTTGAGAGGTGTTGATAGTGGTAAGATTTGAAGTTCACTGATATGAGTACATGTAGAAGACATAGGAGTAGGATGAGATGTAGAAGAAGAATGAGCATGGTCCTGAGAAGCATCCTTGAGATGTTGGATTTCAAATTCAAGAGATGTGATCATTGTTTCCATAGATTGAATTTTATCTTTAAATAAATAATGTAAAGCTTGAATTGACTCTAATATGGGTTGATTGGATGGAGGTTTAGGACCGATAGAGTCATCAGATAAATAATTGAAAAAAGGTGCTTACTTGTGAAGGTGGCATATCACTAGGAAGGTACATAGTATGTAGGGTTTTTTGGAGAACAACTTTGCAAGGTGGATGTATTTGAAGTAAGTCATGCAAATAGATTTGGGAAACCTTAGGAACCATGAAGAAAAGGAAATGTGTGAAATAAGGATCCGAAAGAGCGATCACGAGTGGGGTTCACCAAATGATTTTATTTAATTTGAATTAAATCTAAATATTACAGAGTAAACCAAATGATGTATAAATACTGGAATATAGAAATGACACAAGAAAACTAAGATGTAAAATATGAAACCCTAAGAAAAGAAGGAGAGAGGACTTAGCTGATTTATGTTTGATCTAGAACTAATCTGGATTGGGAAAAGTATTGAGTAGGCTAGGAAGAGTGTCAGTATAAATTATGAACTGCAAGAATAAGGCTGGACATGGGCACCCACGGTAGGAAAAGGGTTCCTGGGTTCTAAAGACCACTTTTGGGTGCCTGTGACTATGAAAATGATTAGAATATGGGTTTTATTGCATCAGAAGATCATTGCTATTGCTTCTTGTTGGTCACCTGAGAGTCAGTCCTTGAATTCTGAAGGTACCCGTAACCTGAAAAATAGAAGTTCACTTGCATAAATCCATAAACCACATAAACTATAATAAATAAATAAATATGGGGATTCAAACTGACCCTGACAGTCACCCTGTGAGTGAAATAATGACCGAGCATTACACTACATCTCAGACTCCATGTAGTTTTGGTGAGTGTCTGTAGAAATTGTCCCCTAGGAAGCCCTTGTGTAAGTTACACTTGATAGTGGGTTGTAGCTAGATTGTAGCAATGTAGTAGAACGTGTGGATGGAGTAGAATGAACTTCCCCTTCGTATGTTGTTTATACAAAGTTGATGTAAACTTTATCCCTTGAATGGATGCTAGATGTAGACACACAGTCACACACTTTGGGTAATTCTATAGTCCTAATTACATACTATATTTCTACAGAAATAATCACCCTGAAGAAGGCCTAGGGCACCCAAGAGCACCCTTTTCCCTCTCCGAGTGCCCCAGTTAAGCCAAACTCTCTAGATCTGAAATTTTACAAGCTCCTATGTGACAATCAATGGTTTGTAATTCTCTATTTTCCATCTCTATGGAATTTCCATAACTCGACGAAATTAGCTAAGGCATCTTATCCTTCTTTGCACATTAGGGTTTCATATTTTATTACTTAATTACTTAGATCTATTTCGATATTTCATTATTAATTTATTTACTGCAATCTCGCATTTAGATTAGGCATCTAAATTACATTTTATCCTAATCATTTTGGTGAACCCTAATTCAATCTTCCCACTCCTAGGATCCTCATTCTTTTATTGTTCATCTTTATAGAGTTGTATCATCATAAGTATCTTCATTAATGAATTTTTTCTTATCAATCCTAAATTAAGAGAAAGAGTAAAAAATCTCCTTGCTACCACTTGCATTCCTGCTAATATGCATCTAGATTCAATCTATCAAACATTTATAGATGCCTTCTCTCAGTGTAATGCCTTGAATTTTTGTAAGCTAGCATGGTAATCACTTTTCATGATGTTGTAACTACAGAAATGAAGATAAATATGTTAAGACACATCTTTTGATCTTAAAGGAATGTGTTGCTAATCTGGACCCTTGTTTGTCTGTAATTTGTTTACTTGGGACATAAGTTATTATTGCTTGTGTGATTGCTAATGAGACAACAGACTTGTCGTATGCTTGATGAACTCTTTTCGGCTGATTGACAGCACACCTTGAATCAATTCCATTGATCTAAGGTATGTTTTGACCTTCTTGTGATCGCTTTGTCGATTTGCTTCTGAAACCAGAATGAAGTCTGAAACCAGACTGAAGGTTGATATAAAGGTTGCAACACCTGATTACAGGTATGAATATCTGGTACATATATGCCAATGAAAAAGGTTTGATTCTCGAACCACACACTGTTGTAACGCTAGACAACGTAAGATGATAAGGGCCTGGATGCGAGTGGCACAGGTATGTGAAACATAGGACGAAACGTCCTGCATAGTGTTGAATATGAATGCCAGTCAGAAAGACTTGATTGGAAACTATTAATTAAAAACTATGGGATTAAACACTAACCTACTACTAAGTTTAATCCTATACCCTAACTACTACCCTATATGGATTTTTAAATTTCATAAGGATGAAAATAGATGTAAATTCTATTAACCTATGAACTAGGTGAATAACCTAGATATGGACTATTAAAAATCCTAAAACTATTCCTAACTTATGGAAGGGGACGTATGGACCCATGTGAATGGAAATGGATAAGAAGGGAAGGTTGGAAATTTATTAGGACAATAAATGACGTCCTTACAAGTTGCAGCGCCAAGTTTGGCGGGAACATGGAAAAGTTGGAGGCATCCAACTAGCTATGAAGCTAAACTATGATTGCAAGCAAAATTTAAAAAAAAGGAAACTCACCAACCTGAGTCGGCGGTGGCGTGAGGAATGAGGAAAGGTAATGCATTCAATGCATTCAATTACCTTGGTCTTAGCGACCAGCTCGCCTTGGAAAGAGGATTGAGAAAGAATTGTTTGTTGTTGTGTGCATCGGGTTTTTAGTTGCTCTGCATTTTGTTCTTCCATGGTTCTATCGAACCTACTGTATTTTGGTTATTATCTCTATTCTTAGAGAAGGAAAGGCTATTTTTGAGCCTGTGGAAGTTAGTGGACTGGTTGGAAAGCCTGGTTGAGGACGTCATGGAGAGAAACAACTCCAGTGGATGCGGTTTTCTTCGAACCACAAAAAAATACAGGCATGTTAAGCCCTTCTCCTTAAACCACTTGCTTTTGCTTAATCGTCTCATTAAAACAACCCTGCTCTTATGATGGGGGTTTTGGTTATTTGATTTTGCTGTTATGTTGAGGTGATTTTTGGGTTGAGTCATTTTCTTTTGTTGTATGCGACTTGAGCATTTCCTTGCATAATGATTAAGTCGAATATAACTGTCCATGCTGTGTGGGTTCATTTCGACAGTGTTGGGTATTTGTTTTATTTTACCATTATGAGTTTGTGCTTGATGAATACATTAGCTAAGCGTGTATCAATCTGAGTTTCTGTGCATCCTTGTGAAAATGGAAGGATGAGATGATTTTTTTTTGTATGTTTGGTTGAACTGTCATTATAAGGATGAATACGACTTGGGTATTCTTCTGCATTTTGAAGAAAATGAGTGTTTTTCTTACTAAACTATTAATGAATTAAGTTTTCTCTTTTGCTGTTGGAAATCTGAAGGTAATGGTAAGTGGATTTTTATTGTGTATTATGGATTCGGTCTTATGTAAACAATACTGCTATGGAGATTGTTTTTTTGAATTCTGTGCGTGAACAGTTTTTGAAGAACCGTGAGAATGATAGATGGAACTATTGGGTGAGTTATTTTCTCTGAGGGTATACAACGCATAGAATATAAATTCTTGGAACAGTGGGCTTGTTTCATCATTTTACTCTCACTTCCTTTTAAAACGATTAAAAGCCTCCGTGTTTGGTTGAAATCCATGAAAGATTTTGTTTAAAAGAATTATTTCTTGATTCTGGAACTGAGTATCTGGATATTTACCAGATAGATTAGAGTTTACTATTTCAGTCTTCTTTGGATTGGATGATGAATTATTTGCATATATATGAATGTATACCTATACGAACTGCCCTTTAGACTTCTTACTGTTTCATCAAGACTAAACTGAAGTGGAATTATTACTTTGAATGTTTGGAAAATGATTCTTTTTACTATTATGATGAAGCTCATAATTTCGTAGCTGGCTGTACATTCTTGTTGTTTAGGTCTAGCTGAAATGCTGGTTTTGATGAAATGATTGCTGATAAAACTAGCTGTGCATTCTTGCTTGTTTATATCTAGACGTGAATGTCTGTAGAGTGAAATATTTAAAAGGAAATGATTGCATTTAGAGGTTCTTTTGGTACTGATGCTTACGGACCAGTTGCAATGAACTCTGGTCAACTTTTTGGAAAGGTAATAGTAGTTTTTGAATACTGAAATATACTATTCAGAATGAATTATACTATTGGAATATGTCTGTTCTAAATAATGGATATTTGGTTAGACAGTGAGAAGAGGTAATATGATCCTTCTCCCTTTTATTCGATTATTGATTTTGTTTATTTCTCTTTGGACTGTTATCATTGATTGATATCACGTTTGGATTAAAATTTCCAGTACAGTTATGATGAAAGGAAAGAGAGTGTGGATGGATAATTTGAATTAATGTTCATTTCTTCTCTCATACAGTTGGAAATCTATAATTATTATGGAATGAATTTTGTACTGCTTTGGTTTAAGCATCTACATTTAATTGCTGTTTACTTTTCTCTTCAACGTTTGATTGTTTGAAATCTGATGAGTTGTATGAAAGCAAAGGAAAGTAGTTCGGTTGAATTTTTAGTTAAACTCTATCTTTTGAAATTACAACTATTGTAAGGAATGGAAATTACAGCATTTATATTGGGACAACAGTATGCATAATTGTGTTTTAGTTCTTACAGATGTTAATTCTAGAACTATTTGAAGGAAATTACTTCTTGTAGTAATTATTGGGAAAAAGGGGCAGTAATCCTATCTTTTCTGATTGGGAGGGTAATTAGATGATTGAGTTGTTATGTTGTTCATCCTTATCGGTACTTAATTCTTGGATGATGTTCATTTTAACGTTTCATAAAAGCAGGGTTCTTTTATTGAGACAGTTAATTAAAAGCACCTCATTTTAATGACAAGTGCTTAATATGCTCAGTTTAATGAACTGACCCGTGCAAGTAATTTTGCAGATGGAACTTGAGTATAAACGAAGACATGGTTGTTTTCTGATACTTCTTTTGATTAACTAAGGATGGATTGTATTGATAGCTATTATTCCTCTACGAGGAAATGAGAAAGGAAGAAATTACATTCTTCTATCTTTATGAGTTGTAATGTTGTTTGATATAAACGAAGTCCAGTCGTTTGGGCTGGCAAATGTATAGATTGTAAAAATTATGGATGAATACAAGGAAAAGTGTGATATTTAATGGCTGTATCAATTTGATATTGTTGAATAAGATTGAGAATATAATATTATTCCTTGATTTGGAATTATTCAAATGATAGTGGATAGATTTAAAAGGAATAAACACCTATTCTTTACCTGAATACAACTTTTACGTTGGAATGTGCAATTAGTTCATACTTGGGTTAAGATAAATTTTAAATTGACAGTAAAATGGATTTAGGTGAATATGAACTCTTAATTGAAAGGTATTCGGGATTAGCTTATAAGCTAAGGAATATCAAATAACATAGGAGCAACTGAACCTTGTATTCGGACTCCGATTGTAACCTCTAATGTTCAAATTCAGAAAATATAGATATGGGAAAAAAACATATCTATTGTTAACAGACCTAACTGAAGTAAGGTTAGGGAGAATAAATGAATAAATTCATTTAGAATTAGACCTCATTTAAATGATGTCTAATAAGATGGAATTCTGAATTTATTTACAGTTGTGGGTAAAACTTGGTTAAGTTTAATAGGTTAAACTTATTACGTTATCTGTAATGGACTGATTAGTCTGAAGAGTAAAGAAAGGAACCAAGAAGAGAATATGCAACCCTTCGGTATGAAGAAGGGGATGTATATTAAGCTAGAAGACAAATTAAGTCTCTCTCTTAGCTACATACAACTATAATGAGAACGAGGTTAAAGGATCAGCATGGCTGCTGAAAGTCGATCTTAAATATTAAGATTATAATCAAATCACACGCGAGCTGGATGTGTACTTCTCGATGAGAGAATTCTGTAGGACCATTGGCATATGCCAGCTACAATATGGTGTCTTCATGAAGGTGGGGCCTTCATGACGACACAATGTTATAGCTAACATATTACAACGCCCTCCCGAATCAAATCATCAAGTTTACATAAGCTGGATACTAAGTTATTAGATGGGGAAAGGAATGTGATCACTTATACTGAGTGACTCTAGAGGACTAAAGGTAACTAGACACACAAAGTCATCTAGGGATGAGACCGTATGTCTGCGTACCTTTAGTTACCATGAGTAACTTCCTATAGTCGTTCATATTGCTAGTTGGGGTTAGAGCTTGACCTTAAACGGAAGGACTGACAGAGACCAGGAAAGACCATTCTAGATAATAAACAAAGTGAGGTGAAGGATGTATTCCAATGATGTGTATCACATCTAGGAATATGATCATGCAAAGCATGTGAAAATATTTGGCCAAAGTATCACAAGTGCTGGTTGTGTTGTCCTAATCACCTAGTTTAAGATGCAGGATGTCAGATGAATATCAGTAATAGATATTCAGATAGGCTTCTTAAATGGATCACTTCAATAACCGGAAATGGTAAAAGAACCTGGTATATTTATTATACATTGCATGGATTAACATGAAGGATCGGTAAGTCACCGAGTCATGAAATGAGAGATCGCTGAAACTCTGAGCCATAAAATGGGAGATCGGTAGTTCTTCGAGTCATTTACAGCAGCATATGGTATCTGTTATATGATTGAATGGCATTGAATGTGTGTTCCATATTGCAAATATGTGAACAGAGAACATTGGTTTTAAAAAGAAATTGTGTGATCCAAATTACATTAATTGGACAGAGAACAATTATTAAAACTTGAACGTGTGTTTTGAATTATATAATTCAATACAGAGAACGTTGCATATAAAATAAATATATATATATATATATATATATATATATATATATATATAATTTTTAATTCCCCTTATTCTAGTATCTTAAAATTGGGATGTTACACTCAACACATTGCTTTCCCATCTAATCCTCATGTTTATCTTACTATTTTTTACAATGACCCAACATGATTCACATTTATAATGTGGGTGTCAAGCGTACTTTAATTGATAATGAATTTGAACTCAATCTTTGTCTCATGTCATTCCTTGAAAAATTGGTCTTTTGGCTGCTAATGCTAGTCCATCATGTCTTTCTCTTCATGCATATGATGGTTTTGTTCATCCATGCTTAGGCCATATCACTCTACCTATTACGGTTGGACCAAAAAGTATTAACATAGTTTTCTTTTTCATCGAATTCCCTATTTCATATAACTTATTTCTTGGTAGGCCATGGCTTCATGCCATTCAAGTGGTTCCCTCCACTGTACATCATTGTGTTAAATTCCTACATGAATGTATCGAGTATATTGTTTCCCATGACTATCATCCATACAAAATTTGCAATCATGATCCTAATACTACACTTCCTACTCCAAGAATTGATACTACTGATGGAACCCTACCTATGGATACTCTACTTCATTTGCCACTGCTTGAAGGTTCTATTTACATGATAGATATTGTCTCATACTTTCCATTGCCTCCACCTACTGCTGCTGCTGCTACTACTACTACTACTATGATTCTTTATCGGGGGCCTATCCAGTTTATGGATTTCGATCCATCTCATGCACCTTCACATGGGTCATCTCCATTAGCATGTCCACCATTTACATGCACACTTTTCATGAATGACGCTTATTGGGAACATATTCCATTCAATCCTACTTTATTTAAATCTATATGCACACATTATGGGTTGAATCGGCTATGATTTATAGTTGACGACATCTATCCTCCACCTTATGGTCATTATCTACACCATGGGTTTATTCACATCACCACTACTTATGGGCTTCAAGTCTTTTATCTCACAACATTTCTTGCACGTGCTCCCTGTAATTCTCCTCTCACGTTGAGAAAATATTGGCTTGATTACATTGGAGGCACATTAGACCCTGATCATATTGATATCTCATTTCCTATGCCTTTGGGTCACCTGTTCATTTGCAACAATTATTTTCTTGGCTATACATAGAATCTCACTCTTTGGTATACACACGGATGCCTATTTCCTCCTTTCACTAATGAGGAATACACTATGGGCATGTACAATTTATGCCTCAATGGCTCCTTACTTGATCAACCTGACACTATTGCTTATCAATTTTTGAATGTCTCATTGTTTGGTTTTGATCATGACAACAAAGACCTCTTAGATAACATTACTTGAACACACTCATCCTCAATACCTGGGGGGCATTGTACTTATTACTTCCCCTATCATCAACACACATCTTATATTCACCTTATTACACTGAAAAATGCATTTTCATACACTCTAGTATCATCATCACCCTATGACACACTCTTTTACTATGGTTCACACTTGAATGTTGAGGGCATACTATCCACATGAACCTTACACACTACATAGTTTACACTACACATAACATGTATGCATACATCATGCACTTTTCTATATATACAATCTTCCATATAATCTGCATCATCCACACTTTGTACTTTATACACTTATACATAGTACATATTCACCACACTATATTCTTATACACTTCACATCATCCAAACTTCACATCTTTCATTGCATATTACACATTCTACATTACAAACTTTACACATCACACACTTATGGCCTCTACTACACATGTTACGCATTTTACCTTATCATCCTCTAAGCACTGTACTCACTATTCGACGATGCACTCTAATCTAGTGGTACATACTCAACTGTTGAGGGTATAAATAAAAATTGAACCCCACCTCATCAAAATTATACCATTCTACACTTTGATCTTTACACTCAATCAATCAATCTTCTTATCATGTTATGTGAAATTTTTAGCCATCATCTTAGTCACCCATTTCTTGATATATGCTTTGTGCTACATCATCATGTTTGCTACAATCATCATGTCCATCTATCTCGTGATATATGCCTTGTGCTACATCATCACGCGTATTAGCATCTTATTCAACCATCTAGTGATATACATTTTAGGATAAATCATCACGCATCCTAGCACCTCTTTCTACAACTATAAGATCAAATTATCCCTATGTTGCATAGATATCATCTCCACACCATCCTTCTCAAATCAACCCTCCGCACTTCAATCACTAACTATTTCTAACACATGATAACACATCGCTCAAACCATTTTCCCATGATGTACTCTCGCTTATGGTTCATTCTTGGCTACTGAGGGGGCATAAATAAATGAACCTCAATGTATGCATACACATACACTCACGGGGCACACTGCATTCCATTTCTCCTTATCCATAACATGTTGTATATATTGGTTTCATTTAATTTTTCTTAAATTTACTTGTTACATGTTCACTTTATTACACATGCTAGATAGATATCTTGTATGTCATTATCTTTATCATACACATATGCATGTTAACTTGCCTTTCTAGTTGTGATAAAAAATTCTACAAATTATATATGCCTTGACATACTTTTTGTTTATCTAACATGTTAATGGGTGCTTCATGTGCAACATTTATTTTGTAGGATTATTTGTTTCCATGGTCATCTGATTAACTATTTTATTTTGCTTTTTCATTTTTTCTAGGCTTTACCCTATGTCTTGCCTATTCTATGATTTCTTACGGCCACCACAACCTTTTTTGTCTTGAGACATTGCGAATGATGTCCCATATTTACAACCTACTTTTCGCGGTCTAATTTTTCTTCTCACATGTTTTTCTTAGGTTACACATTTTCTTCTTAGATTACATTTCACCTTTTACATGAGTGTTTGTATTTTCTTGTACTAACACTTGTTTTCCTAGCCACTTGTTTGTGTGTGCCTTGGTTTCTAACAAGCACATTCCCTTCCCCCTAGACAACACAATTTAGCACATCGGTTCGTCCTCTTTTAGGCCACATACTCCTTCAACGACGTCACATGCACCCAAAACAAGGGGGGAATCATTTGGGTGAATCAGTCACCCATATAACATTATACACAACACAATACCCGTACAACACATTTTTTAGTTTTGAACATGGCTTAGAATTAGACTTGGGTCCTTAACACAATGAATTTGCCTAGATGCTTGAGATTAGGGTGTATTACAGATGCCACTCTTAGATTACCTAAGATGAGGGGGTAGTTATACAACAATTGGTAGTTCACCACAATCTACAGAACTCCATACACAATGGATTTTACAAGGGAGATAGTCCTTAACACATGCACACCATCTACAATGGTGTTTTACATAGTGGAAGAAGTTAAAGGTTGGCGGATGACACCAAACAGTTATCCATACACTTCTTCCATTACAATCGCGTGAGATCACCCAAAAAACTTGCATGCATCGACATCATCTACAAGATCCTTTCTACACCCATTTCCTCATCACAGATCAAGTGCACATGTTCCTTTTTCACATTTTCAACATTTTTAGATACTTTACTTACACACTTTTTACATACTTTGATCATATACATGCGTATTTGACTACTTTTTGACTTCTCTTTTGTCGATCCATGTGTATGGGAAGTGGTAGTCAACATTAACAAAAAAACAACATCACACACACCAACATCAACAATAGGTATATCACAACATCTACATATACGCTTCCTCTCTAGGTTCATTTTCATCATCACTTTTTACACTTTCTCCTCCTTAACATCCACGCTTCACATTTTTATCACTCCAAGCTTTGTATAGTCCATCAACATGCTTTCTACATCAATCTACATGGTTATCAGGTATGCATATCTATCTACTTTATATTACCGGGCTTTCCGCTCACCAACATAAAGTTTGAGCAAATGTAGACACACAATCACACACTTTGAGTAATTATCTAGTCCTAATTACATACTACTATTCATATGATTCACAAGTAGGAAAACTAATACTTAACCTGTGTCTTTAACCAAATTTTTGTGCTTTCTATTGCTACTTTTAGTCTTGCACTCTTAATTTCTCAGTCTTCCTTTTTACTCATCGACATTTTTCATCCTAGACACTAGCGCCCAGCCAGGATGCCTGCGTCATGCACCCTCATCCTCTCTGGGTGCTCCTATCTCCTATATACTTTACTCACACTTTTTGGGTCCTTTTTAGCCATTTGAATATCTTATCTTTTTGGTAGTTGGCATTTTCATTAATTACAAAATTCAAGCGAAGGAATCATATAAATATAAATTTATATGATCATAATAAAGGACCAAGCACTAAAAAATATCTATCACCACCTAAGGTTGCATCCATCAAGGCATATAAGAGCTCCATTACATCCATATAGATCCATCACAAGGGATACAAGGGTTTTTTTTTTTGCATCACACTTCATAGGAGTGAATTTCATTCTATACCATGCACACATTTACTACATTCTACATATAGTTACTTGCCCATTATTCCAAGTGCGAAATGCACAAGAGTAACCTAGGGCACAATTCCACACACATGCACACAAAAATACAATGGGTTTGAGATGTAGTGCAATGCTTAGTAGTAATTCCATCACTGTGGCAGCTGAGGACAATCGGAACCCTCATTTTGCATCTTTATTTTTTAGGATTTGATGTCTATTTAAGGGTTTTACAGGTGTATTCTTCATTGCAAGTTTCCAGCAACCTAGGTGATCTTGGTGCAAATCCATAGTTACAAAAGGTGAACATCAAAAAACATCTTACAACCTAAATAATTTGGGTTTATGAACATTTTTGTAGACCCAGGCATCTAGAAAAAGGCCTAGGGTGCCCATGGGCACCCCTATCCCTCTCCAGGCACCCCAGTCTAGCCAAACTCTTTGGATCTATAATTTTACGAGTTCCTGTGTGACGTTCAGTGCTTCACAATTATCTGTTTTCTAGCTCTGTGCACTTCCCATAACTTGACGAAATCATCTAAGGCATCTCACCCTTATTTACATACTAGGGTTTCATATTTTATTTCTTAATTACTTAGATCTATTTCAGTATTCCATTATTCATTTATTTACTGCAATCTTGCATTTATATTAGGCATCTAAATCACATTTTATCCTAATCACTAGATGGATTATTTAGAGTTCTTTATATGCCTTTTGGATGCAAGCTTAGGTGATGATAGTAATGCTTAGTGTTTGGTCCTTGATTCTAAACACATAACTATGTATTCATATTATTACCTTGTTTGAATTTTGTAATTGACAACTAGAAGGCCAACCCATAAGTGAATTTTTTTCCCAAAATACAAAAGAGACCCAAAAGAAGTGAGTAAGGTGGAAAAGGGTTAGGGGCACATGGGCGTTTTTGTTCTGGATGAGCATTAGTGTCTAAATTAATAAAAGATAAATCAATAAAGTCCCAATTGGGCTATAGAGTGTGTAAGACCAAATAGAAAACAATAAATAAATAAAAGAGGCCAAATATAGTTATCAACCACTATTTTTCTTGCTTAGGAATCATGTAAATGCTAGTATGCGTCTAGGACCTAGAAATGTACCCAAGTGCGTGATTTTGTGTCTACAAATATTATATACAATATATAATTATAATGCAGTATGTTAAGCTTAATAATAATATTATAATATAACTAATAGTAGTATTATTACAAATGCTACATTAGTAAACTTAACAATCACAATATACTCTATAATACTTTTAGCACCATATATCTAGATCTATTTTAGTATTTCATTATTCATTTACTTACTGCAATCATGCATTTACATTAGGCATCTAAATTACATTTTAGCCTAATCACTAGATGTATGCTTTAGAGTGCTTTAGATGCCTTTTGGATGCAAGCTTAGGTGACAATAGTAATGCTTAGTGTTTGGTCCTTGATTTTAAACACATAACTATGCATTTATATTATTCCCTTATTTGAATTTCATAACGAACAATTGGAAGAACGACCCATAAGTGAAAAATATGCCCAAAACATAAAAGATACCCAAAATAAGCGAGTAAGGTGGAAAAGGGCTAGGGGCACCCAGAGGGGACAGGGGCGCCTGGACGCTTCTGTCCTGGATGGGCATTGGTGTCTAAACTAATAAAAGATAAATCAGTAAAGTCCCGACTGGGCTATAGAGTGTGTAAGACCAAATAGAAAACAAGAAATAAATAAAAGAGGCCAAAGATAGTTATTAACTGCTATTTTTCTTGCTTAGGAATCATGTAAATGCTAACATGCGTTTAGGACCTAGAAATGTACCTAATTGTGTGATTTTGTGTCTGCAAATATTATATACAATATAATATTATAATGCACTATGTTAAGCTTAATAAGAATATTATAATATAACTAATAGTAGTATTATTACAAATGCTACATCAGTAAACTTTACAATCACAATATACTGTATAATACTTTTAGCATTATATATCTAGATCTATTTAAGTATTTCATTATTCATTTACTTATTGTAATCATGCATTTAGATTAGGCATCTAAATTATATTTTAGCATAATCACTAGATGGATGCTTTAGAGTGACTTTGATGCCTTTTGGATGCAAGCTTAGGTGACGATAGTAATGCTTAGTGTTTGGTCTTTGATTTTAAACACATAACTATGCATTTATATTATTCCCTTGTTTGAATTTTGTAATGAAAAATTGGAAGGATGAACCATAAGTGAAAAATATGCCCAAAACATAAAAGACACCCAAAATAAGTGAGTAAGGTGGAAAACGGCTAGGGGCAGCCAAAGGGGACAGGGGCGCCTGGGCGTTTCTGTCCTAGATGGGCGTTGGTGTCTAAAGTAATACAAGATAAATAAGTAAAGTCTCGACTAGGATATAGAGAGTGTAAGACCAAATAGAAAACAAGAAATAAATAAAAGAGGCCAAAGATAGTTATCAACCACTATTTTTCTTGCTTAGGAATCATGTAAATGCTAACATGCGTTTAGGACCTAGAAATGTACCCAAGTGTGTGATTTTGTGTCTACAAATATTATATACAATATAATATTATAATGCACTATGTTAAGCTTAATAATATTATTATAATATAACTAATAGTAGTATTATTACAAATGTTACATCAAAAAACTTTACAGTCACAATATACTCTATAATACTTTTAGCACTATATATCTATTAATAGTATACATATTATAAAGGTCTAATCACCTATAACCGTTACCATAGTACTAGGGCATATACAATGCTGTCACACCATAACATTACGACAGAATTGTTCCCTTTGATAATATTATTTGGAATGTACTATTTTTAGATGATATAACCTGTTACACTTATTAAAATAACCTTACATGATATATGATAAAGATTATTTTTAACGCTTTCATAAACCCTATATTATACACGATGGTAATATTTTATTGTAAACATATTTCTTATAATAATAGTGATATTATAACTATAAGTTATGATAACATTTGTGACCGTTAAGTCATCTTAGAAGCACGTCATATGATAACAATGTTATAACAATTTTTTGGTGCTCTTTTAATTGTTATTTAAACAATGTTTGTTATAGCTTTACAATGTCATTATATTATATAAACACTAATTACATTATATTTATAATGTAACCTTATAATGTTGTTAACACTATAACGCTACCTTAATATTGTTTATAATCATAATATTATATTGCTTTAATATTACCAATGTTATAGTTTTTAAGCAATTAAATATATATACCCTTTTATGGTCAATACGTTATGAGATATATGTCATATAATAAATGTTAGATTTAAATACAAATATAGTATGTTAATCGTAATGAGGTTATTTTAAATATTATAATAGCACTATGATATACTCACTATAATTATTACGATTACAATAATTATAAGTATTAAGAGTTTTATATACATTTTATATTACAATGGCTTTATAATAATTTTAATATTGTTATACTATAAATTCTGAAAATATTAACTTCACCCCCACCCCCACACCCACCCCCACACACATATCAATATATATATCATTACTACTGTTATAACTTTAAGCAATTGTATATATTCTCTTTTATATTCAATGCTTATAAATACATATCATATCATAAATATTATATATAACAAGGCCATGATATGGCAAATCTTGTCGAACATGAAGTTTTGTGGTGTGCAGGAGAGATTTGTTATTTATTTATTGCATCGAATTTGTTGTATCATTAGTAGTGTTGTTGTTTAATTGATTAGACAAACATGTTAAAAACATCCAGTTGAAATTTGAAAGAGTGAAGTGCCTCTGGGGCACGCTTTTGTAATTAATTTAATTTATGATGTGGAAGTCATTTCAATGTTTAAGTGTATGTGTATAGGGCCGAAAAAATAGTGTGTGAGTTGTCTCTTGCAGTGGTTTGAGTATGTGTACTTGATTTTATATTTGGTCGTTGTGAGGTTAGAATTTTTGTAATGGAGAAAACAAATGCGAGTAACAAAAAATTTATTGTTTTTGTATTTCTTGGATTGTGTATTGCAACATAAAATATTGTGCAGTGTTTTTGTGTTGATCATCATCGAGCACAAAGCATACTATGGATATAATGGCAGGGTTATACCGAAGCATGTATTTTGTTGAAATTAAATGAAGTATTAAATTCTTAGCATGGAAATCAAAATTTTAATCCTTCAATGTCAAGAAAAAACCCACAAAAAAAGTGTGTGCCTTTGAAGTGCACAGGTAGGTGGGATACAAAGTAGAACAGTGTCAGTCGCGCCAGAGTTAAATTGACAGAGATTAGGCAGAATCATGGAAACCATATGTTGTATGGGGTCGATTGATTTTTCATGTTGTGCAGCTTACGTTGTTTGTATTGAACACGCTTTGTTTTGCAAGGTATGACAAGAAAGCATGAAGAAACAATACTAGATGCAACGTATTTACTATTTTGGAGCACCACAAATCTCGGAACAAGCAGATACTATGTAGAGAGTCTTCATGTTAGTGTCATGAGGAGGGGAAGTTACATTGAAAGTTACGATGATTGTATTGATGACACAGAGGTCTGATGAGAGCAGGAATCAATCAAAGAAAACATGCCAGAGTCATGGATAAAGCCTCACCTTAAAAGCACATTAGAATTCCTGTAAGAATTATTTAGCAAGGATAGCTAAAGACACATAGAACTTGAACATCATAGAAGATTTGATTTAACTGGAAAGAGATTCCACAAGGTGGAGGAATTAAAATCTTCTGTAAGCAATCAATGTGGCATTAATCTTGAACATAAAGTTTAAACGCCAATGGGTGAAAAAAGGAAAGGAATTCTTACTTTCTCCTAAGCTAAGAACTATGCTACCGAAATTATGATTTGGAGAATGCAGGGGAAATAGAGGATGGAAGTCTGGATCCCTTTTCACAGTTGGTGTTAGAGTCTGTAAAGAAAACCGATCCTTGGAAACATGCATAACATTTGAAGTTAATGAATCAACTTTTGGAAGTCTTGTAATGTAGAAAGGTTTTCGCAGTGGCAGTTCCATTTATATCAATATTTTAGTGATGGAGAGGTTGACCAGATGTATATGTTCTGGATAATTATATCTTTGATTTTGATAATTACAAAAGCAAACAAGTGTTTGCTATCATAGAGAAAGTCATTCCTAAAACAGGAAATAATGAGCCAATGAAGCTGACCGGAGGCGAGAATGACAAAACACATGAAACAATGAACCAATAAAGAAGATATTTAGTAATGTTGCTTGTATTATATCGGTGGCATTTTCAGTTTACATTGTTGCATACATAAATGGTGAAAAAAACATAGGTTGTTTGTAAATAGGTAGATAAATGTTCTTCTTCCATACATAGGGCAGTTGAAAGGAAGAACTAGTCTAGTTGTTGTGAAAGTTGAAGCAAAATGAGAACCTTACACAATTTCCATAAGCATGACTGTTAAAATTTGAAACATCTAAAATATAGTAGTATGGCAAGAAAAATGTGCTTAAGACAATTGTTGAATATGAAGTGCAGAAAAGCATAGATAAATAATCGCCAAATTGTTTTAAGCATTACAAGTTGTGTAAAAGAGTACCATCCAAAAAGGAATAACATTACAAAAAATTGTTTCGAAAGCAAGGAAAAATATATTTAACATATAGCATATAGTTAAAATGTAGCCACTTTTTCGGGAAGCCAACTGCAGATACTGAAGGATTTAGATACCTGACATGCAAAATCGAGCGAGCAACTTGAAACAACAAGTTGGCTACGTTAAACAAAAAACAAAGATAAAATGTAAATTATATTGACTACAGTTAGTGGAGTGAAATGGTCACTGGAAAAGGAACACAACTAGGTGTGTTTGATTGTGGCAATGGAGTTGTCAATTGTTAAAGTGAATGTACCCTTCATTTCAAGTAGATGAAGAAAAAAATAGTTCTCGAAATGGCATTTCGATATTCTTCATATGGTATCTCAGATAACTGAGGGAATATTGTTCCCAGTAGTGGCTGACAAAGGGTGTAGTAAATGGAGGCATCTTTTCTTTGCAAAGTACATTGGAGCATGTCTTTATACTGGTACGTTTTTTTTGAATAACATTTTGAACAAAGGGGAAAAAATTTGTTTCAACAGAACAACAAAGGAATCGAATAGGAAATTGCCTACACCGTATTTGAAAGCATTGTCACGGAAATGGTGGAACCGTCCCAACACATCGTCAATGCAATGAACAACATGGGTAAATACTATATATTGTTCTATGTCCACATGCATGGGTGACATAAAATGGTTTTTGGTTTTCCCTATTGTTTTTTCATGCCGGGAAAGAAACATAGTTGAGCATAACACAAAAGAGAAGACCGATATATATATACCTTGGTAATAGGAAAGAAACCAATTAAGTCAAGGAACAAAAAAAATCTCCTTATGTTCTCTCCTTTCTTTCTTGACACACCTGCAGAGCGAAACAAAACCAGTATGCATTCAACAAAGCGCACAAATAGAATATGTTACGAGAAGAAGCTTTCTTCATATCCTAAAACAAATGACATAAGGAAATTTCAATTGCATAGAGCTGTGAAAGAAATACCATTGTAGCTCACAATTTTTTTGAAGAGATTTGCATCTTAAAAAATCATGTGTTGAGATGATTATGATTCTAATCACTTTTTGGTTTTCTAATTGCAATCGGAATTTTCCTGTAAATTCAGGGCCTAGGTTAGAAGTTTAGAGCTTTCTTTTTTGCAAACTTCCTTTAAATTGTTGCTTTCTATTCATCATCTGTCTATGCAAGTGAAAGTCGTGGATTAGCTGCATTGTCAAAGGTGCAATAAAGTTTTATTGTAAATTAGTATGGCCCAATTTTACAATCGACAAGTATAAAAGCAAAAAGGACTTCATAACAATGGATAGATAACATGGGTCTCTTAAAACATCTCCCAATTTTTATTACAGATTTCAAATGTGTTGTAGCTTCATTGAGGTTCCAAGGAAGGTGATCAATTTCCAAGAGATCCATTTAGAATTCAAGCAATGTAAGCGATTTTTTGGAGCGTAAAATAAAGAAACCTATTAATGGAATCAAAGTAGCCCTGGTTCACATCTGTCAAAATTGTCAAAGTTGTAAATGAAAACTGCATATTAGTTGGAGTGTTAAATGTAGTATAAAGTACTTCTATAAAAACAACTGTGTAATTCACTTGTACGCAACTTTATGGGCTTGCTGCAATAACTTCAAACTGTGCAACAAAGTTGCAATTGTTTACGGTTGTGCCAATATGTTTTGATTGTGAAGGCTATGTTAAGGATATGGCAAATCCTGCGGAGAATGAAGTTTCGTGGTGTAGGGGAGGATTTTTTTATGCACGAGCAAAGGGTAATGTGAAGAAATGTACTTGGGTTTTTGTCTATCTCTTACTCAAGAATTGTTGACACACATTTCATGTTCCTCTTGAATTGATTATGGTGATACAAGAATCCGACATGCAACCTGGGGAACTTATGCTTCAGTTTATGTTTTTTGTGTTATAAATCAGTGTGCTCCTCTTTTTTACATTCTTGTAGCTGCATGCTCTTCTTTTTTTCGTTCTTGGAGATTTTTGTTGAGTTAGTAATATCATAGCAGGGAAGTTCTTTATCAAATTGTAGCATGCGAACAATGCTTATTTATTTGCTCGTGCGAGGCGAGATGCAAAAGAAATTGTGCGTTGAGTATGGAAAACAAATTTATATTCCTTTAGAAACAAGGAAGAAGTCAATTAATTCTTTTCGCACCAAGTGTCAATGTGTCTTGACGGAATGATTTGTGGAAACAATACATAACAAATGAGACTATTAAACAAACGCACTATTTTTTTTACTGTAAACATCCTTCTCAGAGTAACATGAATACATACTCTGCAGTGGATGTGCATGTCGTAGATATGGATATATTGATTTTGAAATTTAGAAAATGAACGCAATCATAATCTACCGAAGCAGTTAGGTTTGGCAGAAAGGCATGCAACAAAACATTACAAAACCGAACTCACAAGGAGCAAAGCCTTGTTTTATGTACATATAGTTTTCCAAAAGTCTTTTCCAATTTTTCTCGAGTTCACCTTAGTTTAGTTTTCTATTTTAATTGAATTTATTCTCATTTGCATACGAGTTTCCAAAAAAATTTACTAGTTTTGTCATTCAGCGACTATTTTTTCTCTATTTTTTCTTTTCACTGGTAGATGCCAGCTTCCCGCTTGACAATGGACAAGCCAACAAACGACTGCGATGGTTATGTTGACGATGCACAGTGTTGAATGGTACCTACACGTGTCCGCAAAAGGAAGGATTGTCACAGAGAATGACATGTAGATAGTTTCGTGGAAGATAAAGAGGGAGTCAGAAATGCAGGAAAGGATTCGTGGATGCGTAGTTTCGTGATAGATCTAACAAAATGGCATATTTCAGACCGGAAATTTCTTCAGTTTGAGAGTGGCTATGTGGTGGAAACAGTTCTTGAAGGAAGTAAGCTGGGAATAGACCCGTATACAATTGAGGTCTCCCCAGATGGTGAATTGCTTATTCTGGATTCTCAAAACAACAACATCCTTAGATTGACTCCTCCATTGTCATGTTGTATGTGTCCCTGCGCTATCCACATTCCCATTCTGATGCCATGTTTGAACTAGAAGTCTAAAATTACCAATTTTTAGCTTGTTCTGATCTTTCCCGTTAATATTTGTCCTTGCTCTTGTATTTCAAGTTCAGCACTCATCGGGTTTCTACTTTGGTTTGTGCAGACAACAGGGCTAGATTAGTAGCAGGCTCCTCACAAGCATACTCAGGCCATGTAGATGGAAGGCCTAAAGATGCTCGCTTCAATCATCCAAAGGGATTCACAATAGATGATAGCGGGAATGTCTACGTTGCAGATACCATGAATATGGCTATCAGGAAGATTGGAGACGAAGGTACATAATCGTCTAGGAAAATGTGAACACAGATTGAGAACTAAATATTAAAATTCGAACAAAGAGATTTTTTTTAAAGATCAAATAGGTCACTAATTTGACTGATAGACATGATTTTCATTGTTCGCTGAGATGTGTCACTCAGGTGTTTCTGAGTGTAAATGTAATCTAGGAAAGAGTCCCTAAAGAACTTGAAGCCATAATGATAAAGGCAATTTTTTTTATCATTGAGTGTGCAATCTGGACCAATTTGACTGTCAAGCACTAGTTTCAACTAGAAGGGTTCCCTCATAAGAAAAGTAACAAAACCAGTCTTTAAATTAAGTATGCCATCCAGCAGCAGTCTGCAGATAAAAAGAAAACATTTTGACTATCTTGTGGATTCAACTGTGTAAAGGTTTTTTGTTCTGGCATTACAAGCCCACAACAACATTCAACCATAAACAAAACCATAAAATCTTGTAAGAAGTTCAATAATTAGGCCTGAACTACATTAAGAGTTTGATATGCAATCCATGCCAAGTTTGTCCAAGGTCCCAAAAAACCGAAAAACTTGATAGTGAATGTGCTGAGAATGATTGTTGTTCTGAGATCAAATTAAGTGCTGCAGATTTGGCGAGGTTGGAGGCTTTGTGCTATACGTTCAGGGCGTCGTATGGTTTTTTGCCTTGCAAATTCAAGTCCATGCGGGACATTGCCACGTTTCAGTCATATGTTGCCACGTTTCAGTCATATGTTGCCGACGCCATGATCTCTGCGATGTCGTTGCTATGCCAGATGGAGCTTCTTAACCAAGTTTGCATCTGACTTATGTGGTGCTTTTGTGTTTAGTCCTGTGCTGTAGTTTGGCGGTAATACATCAATTATTATGGCCTAAATGAACAGGTCTGAAATTCATATTCTATTTGCATCATGAATTACAAATTTCAAGGAAAATTTTATAGGATATGTGGTAGGAATAGACACTCTACTGGATTCTGACACAGGGCAACAAAGAACCAAACTTATATATTACCGGCTATACATGTTTTTAAGAATTTCTGAAAGTAAAATCAATGGTATAAAAAAATTCTGAAGTAATCATTATTTCTGTAATAGTGTAGCAAATATCGAGTTTTTTTAACTTGAAATTTGACTTGGCTGCCATGCAATTCTATTTTTTTGTAGGGATTTTGTGTGCTGGTCTTCCTCTGCATCATGCCAGTTGGCTAGGCAACCAGAGCAGAAAGGAATTGGAAATTTAGAGCTTCTGGTTTACCCATCAAGCAACAGAGTGTTTGCCCGGATTAGAGAGTTTCATCGACTCGGCTCCGCAGTGTCTCAATATTTAGATGGAAGCAATAAATAGTTTATCAATATTTAGTATGGTCTGAAGAAATATGCGAATGCAAACCAAAGTAATAGAAGCTTACACGACTCTCAGAGATCGCGACCCATGTCCGGCGGATCAAGTCGTCAGGGATTTACTCCAGAGTCCCTGTTTATACTACAAAGGAAAAACAAGAATCAGAACTGTGACAGGGAAAGCAGAAATAAAGAAAAACCATCGCACCTGCTATTCTTGAGATTCCTGTATCTCCCTTCAGTTTGACGAAGAAGCAAGCGGAAACACATTCTAAAACCAATAATCTTGCCAGCCCTCGAGCCACGCGAAACGTCCTAACCTGCATCACACATAGTAACAACATTAAATGATGAAGCATCACACATAGTAACAACATTAAATAATGAAGAGGACATTCCCTTTTTTCTTCAATAGTGTCAAATAAAGGCAATGACCAATACAATCTTGCCAAAAACAAAAAATTGAACTATAAAACTATAGTTGAACCCACTTAAATACAAGTGGCAAAATTTAATTGAACAAAACACAAATAACTAATTGCTAACATGAAAACAATATCCATGCCTTTCGGTAGGATAATAATAACGATTATATAGAATATACGTATCATATACTATATGCTAATAGCCTACTATATTATTCACTATATTAAAGTTCGTACCACATTTCTTAACTTATACTATATTACATATTATATATATTATTCTCTCTCTATATAATATTTTATCATTATATCTTAAACCTGTATATGATATGTAAAAAAATAAACATTACTTATTTTGCATTTACAAACATCTAAAATCCATAACCTGGAACCCATGTTACAAAATTTATAGCATTATATATGCAGTTTATACATTACACACATTATATCCTACTATATAACTACTACCTTATAATATATCATATATTATATCCCTAACCCTAATAGCCTTGAACATATAGTAATATATATATTTTTTCATTGTTTTACTTTGTGGTTTGTTTGTAGTTTTGTACTTATTATTATTTTTGGAGAGTTTGTGCAGGGCACCTGGAAATGGAGGTGGCTAAGGGGAAAATTAGAAGGATGAAGTAGAGGGGGAGTTGAATGGTTATGGAAACGGCGGTGGTGTAGTCTTTTATTTTACCAAACTACCCAAGGCACGCTGGCACATTACTTAGACTGATCTGAGTGTTCACCCAAAGCGCACAAGGGTACCAGGTCCCTTTTTATGGTAGCTTAGTCAAGGAGTTAGCATGATAAAACACACATATAGATATATTCTAGATCCATAATAACAATTCAATGATAAACCATAAATGGATCTAGATTATAACCATTCACAAGAATAATTTATACAAGAATTAAGATCAGACTCACCATACAAGATCTAAAAACATACACGTCAACAACAAATATCCAACCACATAGATTCATTTTATTAATTACTGTAACACATAAAATATGAATACACACATCATAGTTTCACCATCGGTCATGCAAACTCATAACCAACAACATAAGCTTACACATATTCACGGATTTTTAAAACCATGCAAATCAATACATATTTATAGGTATTGGGGACTTTGCCTTCACTACTCATGCATCCTCAAAATAGGATGCATGCTAAGAATAGCCATGTGATGCTACAAGATAAATACAAAAGCATGCAAGCTTGCTAATAATAGATTATCTATTAATATAAATTACAGATCTAATCCTATTAATAGCTCAAAACTATACATGTCGTTTGATCTTCCACTTGTCCAAAATAGCCTTACTTTGCTTCCAAGTCTTCATGTTGATGCGTGCCCCACACTCAACATCAATATTTAGCCCATTGCAACTAAAATAACTAAGTCTCAAAGTCATAATTTTCTGGGTGAGCCATTTTCTGCTACATCTCCACGTGTCCCTATGCACCCCATGTCTGAGCGCCAAATACTTATGCACCTTCAATACTTAGGCTATAATTCATCATCCTTAGATCACCCCACACTTGTTTCATTGCCACCCCTAGAAATGGGTAACCCTTCCTTTTCTCTCCATGGATAAAGAATAAGGAACAAAAGAATACTATATACAAAGAATGAAAGAATGCATGGATGCTATACTCTTCTAAAGGCAGGAAAAACTTTGGATACTCACTTTTAATTTCTGCCTCTAACTCGTTCCAATCTCTTAGTGCCTTATTGGTTTTTTAAGGGATGTCTACAAGTACCCTGTCCATCTCATCTAGGGTCATGTTCTCTCCCTTGTTCTATAATACTCTAAGTATGTTCGCCAGACCTGAAACCATCCCTTCCATTACATCCATACACTGTGATATGAGTTTCCTAATTTATTTGATCTTTTCCTTGTGAGGGTCTTGGGATGCTGCAAGTGCATGACAGTTTTCTGCTACTAAAGTGAGCCTTTCCTTATGCCCAAGTGTTTCATCTTGTTTTTCTACAAGGACTGCATTCTCTTCCACCAAGGTCCTTATTTTCATTATTATCTCAGGATCCGCACAAATTTTTAACACTAAATCTTACTTTTTCAACTCATTTTTCAATGCATGTGATAAAGACTCATACCTACCTATCTTGCACGTGATGGTTTCCTTTATCTTTTTCTATTTGTGTTGAATCATCCTTTGGTTTTGACATCCTTATTGTAATTTCATCCATCACCATATGAACTAGTCTGTGTGCAAGTAATGCATAGTAGATGAAAACCTCTCCGCCACTTTCTCTTCCAAATGCGGGCTTGCCTTCAAAATTTCATCACCCATCTGCTCTGCCATACTAAGTACCTCTTGTGCCTTTACCTCAGCTTTCTCCTTTTCTATTTTTAGGTGCTTGATCTCTATTTCTTTATCTTTTCTATCTTCTAATAAAACATGAATAGTTTCCTCCTTATCGATGTTTTTGCACACAACCTCTACAGATACCTTTGTCAGTGCATTACTAACTTGCTCATTTGACATATGAGTCAGCTTGACTGTTACATGATGGGAGTGCTTCCTTTCTTTTGTTTCCTAGAGACACAAGATTCTTCACACACATAAAAAACATGATCATCCATGTGAGTCTACATATTTTATGATATTTACTTCCGGATGTGTGTGGTTACCATCTCAGAATCCATTAATTCCCAACCATAAAGATCCTTAGGTTACAAGGTACTTTGGAACCTAGCGCATATGATCTTGGTAGGATCATTGACATAACCTGTTACAGGAGTTTCATACGTTTCTCCATCCTTCTCCTTTCCAGATCACTTACCTTTTGGAATGTGCATGCCCGCATTAAGAACGGGTCCCTCACCAATGTGTGTATCAATAGGCACACGAGATGATTCACCCTTATCTTCACTCTTCTTTGAAAAACAACATCATTTCCTACTTATTGCTCGTCCAAACCTCAAGCATCATGTCTCAATTTTTCCTCCCGAGGTTCCTCTGCATCCTCATTGTTAATTGGAGTCTTTTGCAGGTTGTCCTCTGATTTCTCTCCCTCATCATTCTAAGTAGGGATGTACCCGCACCTTTTTTTTACCTGTTTTACCTTCACAGGATAGTTCCTAGGTAACTGTTATAAAAAATAAGCCCTTGCTTATTTTTGGCTAACTCCCTTTCATTCCTTCCTTCCTTGTGTCTCAGTCAAATTTTTTCACTTTTCAGGAACTCAAAATTTTCCAGAAATGGCTTCATCAAATAGAGAATTCCTCACCTTTCCAGAAAGATAAAGTTTTCCTTCTAACTCTTTGTATTTTGCAAGTTATGGCTCGATGGAGTTTTTGAGGGAATTTTCCTAGGGAAGGCCCATAGCCAATAGGAAGACACCACGTGGCAGTGGAATGGCGGGGTGCGGAGAAAAATTTGAAATTTTAGCTAAGGAAGTGTCGAGCAAAAAGGAAACAATTTCACTCGTAGGCCCGAAAAGAAAATGTTTTAAGGCCCAAAGCGAATCACAGTGGGAAACGTGTCCATGAGGCTGTCGGGGATCGGACCGGTGGGAGGAAAGTTGTAATATTTCCAAAGAAGGAACAAAGGAGAAATTTTGCCCGCAGGCCCACCAAAGAAGGAAATTGTTTCAAGGCCTGCGCCGAATGGAAATCTGACACGTGTCTAAGGAGTCATCAGACTAGTGGGAGGCAGAGTGAAGTTTGGATTTTTGCCAAAATTGCAAAGGGGGAAAAAGGAGAAAATTTGGGCCGAAATCCCTCCAAGGAAGAAGGGAAGTTTTTGAGGCAGCCCTGTGAACTAATCAGAAACTGCCACGTGTCATTGAAGCTGACAGAGGTCGAAGATGCGGAGAAGACTTCAAAATTTCACCAAAGTGTTGCAAATGGTGTGAAGGAAAAAATTTCCCTACGAGCTCGAAGAGGAAGAAATAATGATTGAGGCCCGCACACAATCAATGGATGACACATGGCATCGGGGCATTGGGCCGGTGGAGAATTTTTGGAAAATTTTCCAAAGTCCAAAAAGGTGTAAAATGGTAAGGGGAAGGCCCACATCCAATCAAAATATGACACATGGCATCAGAGCTTTAGGGGTGGAGATTTTTGGGGAAATTTTCCCAAATTCAAAAA
This sequence comes from Taxus chinensis, assembly GCA_019776745.2. Taxonomy (NCBI): domain Eukaryota; kingdom Viridiplantae; phylum Streptophyta; class Pinopsida; order Cupressales; family Taxaceae; genus Taxus; species Taxus chinensis. The sequence goes on from CM034148.1 coordinate 218,259,560, forward strand.
GGGGAAAATTTTTGGGTTTCAGCCTGCCAACCAAATTTTTGCCCTATTTTGCCCTAAATCTTCAAAGGGGCATATCTTTCAATCCAGAGCTTAGATTTCCTCAATTTTGGTGTCATTGGAAATCTATTGAGATCATCTACATGATGGAATCTTCAATTTTGTCATTTGTAAAGGGTTGGACTTCTTTAGTTATTGCAGACTCCCTTCTTCTCCTTAGCAAGAGAATTTTCAGATTCTTAGACCTTCTATATGATTTTCAGCACGTATTTTTCCTCTTTGTCAATGTAATGCATCGTATCAAATCTGGAGATGATAATACAAGCTCTGTGAATGATTTTCAATCCTCTTCTTGTGTTTATCATTATCTGTTGATCCTTCATTACATTTTAGAAATTTGTGCATGATGTTTGTTGCATTTTTATAATCTGTGTCAATTTTCAGAACTAAATGTCCACCGCTCCTTTGGTGTATCACCTTGTAAATTTGAGTTTTATCTTCTTTCCTTCTATCCTTGTCTCCTTGGCAGAATTAGAGTAGCATTTTCTAGTTAAACCTCTGTAAATTTCATGCCTATATCTTATCGAAGGAGTAGAGGAACCAACCTTTAACCTAGAGACTCTTTTCCCATTTTTGCAAGTCCCACACTTGGGGAAAACATTCAATGTTGTGCAATCACACTAGATGTCCAATATTAAACAAGAAATCTGAGATAACATCTAGGGGTGTTGTTGATTTGCACTAACAGTAACCTACTTGGTGGTTGTGATGGCCCCATGCCCTGATTCCTTTTTCTCCTTAACACTCTCCTATATTGTTGGTCCTCAGTGCCCACTTCTGAACATGCAGTTCCTATCTCCATTCCCACTTCCTAATATTAATTTTACAATGGAGGGGTTGTCTCACACATTATCTTATCTCTTTTAGTGGGCTGCGTCCTTCTGTCATGTTCCAGGCTGCCACTATCTTCTTTCAATTCTTCCTCTTCTTCTTCTTCACCAGCATGGGGAAAAGTAGTCACCTCATCCTTAAAGGTGTCCATAATATGTTTTCCTTTGGACAACTCAAGGAGCTTGAATTCATTCTCAAAGTATTTTCCATTCTCCAACTTGGGCTTAAGGTAGATATATACCTTAGCCGCTCTAGCCTTCCCAATTTCCAAGCTCATAAAAGTGATATTAATATCATATGAAATCAACTTCTCAATATAAGAAGACTTACCTGGGTAGACATATGTCTTTTGGAGTGTGTGATAGTCACAATATACTTTTTTTGCATTAAAGATCAACCTTCACACATTTGAGAATATGTGTATTGATTCTTGAAAATAGAATGTAGTGAAGGCATATGGGAGCTTGCACCAAGGGCTCCATGTTCTATCCTTCATGCCAAAAATCCCTATGCAAAAATGTTGGTAAATGGAAAATTGAACCTATTTCTCCAATACAGAAGGGATATCCTTCATTATTCTCAATTCATATTCAAACACAGTGCGTAGGTGCTCATACCATAGCTTTGTCCTCTGCTTGTAGGGTCCGCTCATGGATCCATCACATGTATACTTCACAAATCTATATGTAAGGGATCTCTTTTCCTGAGGGTATTGCCAAATTTTATCTTTTGGCCCGTCGGGCTCTCTGATTTCTACAAACACAATTGACAAAAGGATAGCACCAAAAATTATATTATCTCCTTTGTGTGCCTCTGTAATGATGGTTTTAGAAATGAAGCTAGAAAAATTGTAAACCACCCCTTCTGTCATCTTCTTAGCAACGAGAAACCATATTTTGTTCACTTGTGACCAATGCTCTTGAGTGTTCAAATTGGTAAGGAGGTGCGTTGCTGCCTAAATGATTGGATATTTTTCTGACTTGCAGATGTCCATTACATGCCCTCCCTTCACATAAGATAGTGCCTTCCTAGTTTCCTTAACTCCTTCATCATCATAAAGATCATTGTTGATCTATATGCCCGATCTCCCAAGTCCTATCAATCTCTTAATTAGAAGCAAGATAAGTCTCATTCGCCAGCTAAAAAAATTTAAAAAAGTCCTCATGGACTCGGGTCATCAACCATTGGTAAATATTTTTAGGATTTCCAAAATATGGGAGCTCATATAGCTGCAAAATCCCACACTTGACATTAGTTACTCACTTGCATCGTCATAAACGACCATGCCATTTTCTGTTCGTAGTGCTATTTTCACCACCAACATCTTGCCTAATTCATCCTTATTATCCTTCGTCTTATGATTGTAGTCACTCACTTTGCTTCTCTTGTTGTGAGACTCCTAATCATGACCCATAAACACACCTTTTGGATACTGCATCTCTGAAAAATCAAATTTTAGGGGTGTCTTCAACCTATGTTTCTAATTCCTTTTGCTTCATGCCCCTTGTAATTGCTCCAGGTGCTCACTTAGGTGCCATAATGACTATTAAAGAGTGTTCTTAAAATCAAATCGAGATCTGAAAGCCTAACATGCGTTCCCTATCTTCAAACTTGCGTGCCCTAACTCTTCTCTAAACCCAAACTCATGGATTTTCTTCCCCATACACCTTTGCTTCATTCCAACACTCTCTCCAATGGAGCAAAAATCAATCCCATGTAAAAATAAATCTAGTTCAGTCTCTTAGCACAACTCTGTCGTACTTTCTGATGTAACTCACTCAAAAACTTCTTCTTCAAAATGCAAGGTAAAAATTATTTCACAAACCCATCTTTTATAACCTTTGTAATTTTTTCCACACTTATTGCTCCCCACCTACCAACATACTCAACATTGAATGATGTTTCATTCCTTTTTTGCACCCGAGTCTTAACCTTTTGGTGTGCCCACTACTTCTCGGCCACATATTACCTTATGTGCACCTTCATGTGCCAAAGTGCCTATCCAATATGCCTCAAACCAAGTAGTTTCCACTGCTGTAACCTACCTGGCATTACATTGTGCGTCTATTCATCCATATGTGGCCTTTATGCACGAGTACATTTTATTTATCCACACCCTTACTTCAAGAACCTGCACAATATTTCCCTATGCATACCCATTTTGAAGAGAATGTTCAAACTTGATCCATCTATCCTGTATATACTTCACCCCACACTAAAAGTATGTGCGATCCTCTGTGCATTAATTCAATAGATAATAATCAACTTCTAGCTCACAAACACGCTTATTACACAAAACATTGAACTAAATGGAAAAATAATGACACCAATGAAAGGAAACAAATATAAAGAAAATGCATTAAGGAAAAACTAATCTAATGGCAATACTGCCTTATTTCAAACACCATGAAGACTTATTTATAATAGGGCTTCAACCTACTCCCATCGAAATAACTAGACAACCATGTCCGGTCCAACACCTATAACTGACAGGCATCTGAATCAAGTATGTAAGTCAAAACATACAGTCCCAACCAATGCACTTGGAACTTTCTAGGGTGACACAATTTTTTTGAATCATATAGAAGAACCATCTGTCCAACTTCTATCTTTTTATGCTTAATATGCCTATCATGCCATGCATTTTGCCTTGCCTTTTCTGTCTTATGACTCCAACAAGAAATGGTAAGCCTTTAATCTAACTGCATTAGTTTATCAATGCACTCTTCAAATGCTTTTTCATCATCTAGACCTCCTGCACACACAATATGTAAAGAAGGTAACACAAATTTTACCTGCAAAACAACCTCCGCACCAAGCACCAACTGAAAGGGTGTGGCTTTATTCAATATTTTATAAGTTTTCATGTATGCCCAAAGTAGAACAAATATTTTTTCATCCCAATTCTTTCTTCCAACATCACAAATATTAGTCAATGTTTTTCCTAATATCTTGTTGAAAGCTTCAATAGTTCCATTATCCTATGGGTGATAGGGTGTTGTTTTATGGTGTCCCACCATAAATTCTGCCAATAATATCCTGATACTCTCATTAAGAAAATGAGTACACATATCACTTTTCAAACTCAATGGGCATCTGTTGATCATAGAAAACTTGATAGAATGCACATAAGAAGTCCAGGTAGGAAAACATGCCAGGTTTAAGGGTGTGAATGGATAGGAAGAACACACACACAGAGCAGAAGTTCAACATTCAGGACTTAGCCGATTTTGAGCATGAAGACCTATTTTTATAAGAGGGCATGTGGAACACACCAACGATGCAAAGACATGCACACCACACATTGTCTATCTTTGGAGGATCGGATCAAAGCATTTCGCATGGAGACGAGCTAAGAATAGGATTGTCACTTCAGTTAACTATAAGAGGTAGATAACACACTTGCATGTGTCTCTATGCCTATAAATGGTGCATGGCTATTAATAGCATGTGGCCTATTTTTGGAATAGATAAGCAGTGAAGGGAAAGTCCCCACCATATATATATGTAGTGAATTACCTGAGAGAGGGATGAGAGATATATAGGTATATGAAGAGTGTAAGAGGTAAGCATAAAGAGATATGTGCATATGACTAGATTACTGTATCAGATCCATGCACACATTGGTATAGAATTCCATTATTATAAGGAGCTTCTATGTTTTTCAATAGATGGAAGTTATTGGCTAAATCTAAGTGTCATTCCTATGTGTAATTGAGTAGTGAATGTTCTTGATTCAATCATGATTATTATTCAAGTTTTTTCTTTCATAGATCTGAATATGGCATCCATTGTAGAATGATGGATTAGTTATGGATCTATATGTTTTCTCCTTCATCACGCTAACATCCTTCTGCAACAACCCTAAAGAGGGACCTGATACCTTTGTGTGCTTCGGGTGAGAGCTCAGTCTAGGCTGAGTGATGTGCCAGTGCATCTAGGGTATTATCTGAACACACTTGCATGTGTCTCTATGCCTATAAACAACGCGTGGCTATTAATAGCATGCAGCCTATTTTTGGAATAGATAACCGGTGTAGGGAAAGTCCCCACCCTATATATATGTAGTGAATTACCTGAGAGAGGGAGGAGAGATATATAGGTATATGCAAAGTGTAAGAGGTAAGCATAAAGAGATATGTGCATATGACTAGATTACTGTATCAGATCCATGCGCACATCAGTAGATAATTCCATTATTATAAGGAGATTTTGTGTTTATTAATAGATGGAAGTTATTGGATGAATCTAAGTGTCATTCCTGTGTGTAATTGAGTAGTGCATGTTCTTGATTCAATCATGATTATTGTTTAAGTGTTTTATTTCATAGATTTGAATATGGCATGCATTGTAGAATGATGGATTAGTTTTGGATCTATATGTTTTCTCCTTCATCACGTTAACATCCTTCTACAACAACCCTAAAGAGGGACTTGATACCTTTGCATGCTTTGGGTGAGCACTCAATCTAGGCTGAGTGATGTGCCAGTGCATCTAGGGTGTTATCTGGTAAATTCTAGGCTATATCATTAATTTCGTTGCTAAGACCTTTTTTTTAGTTATTTTTAGGATGGTTCATGATGAAGACGTACCAGTTAAATTTAGAAAGTATTGAGGAGTGGATACATGATTTGGAGGAAGAATATGCACGATGGTTCAACATTGGATTTGAATTTAACACACACACTTGGGTAGAACAAAATTTGTATGATAGCTTATATGAGATATTTTTCACCATCTTTCCAGTAGAATTATACGAGTGGCTGATTACTTATGCATCTAAGCAGAATTGGAGGTATCAAACACTTTTATGGACACAGGAAGAATTTCATGCCATTTATGATGCTGATCTGATATGGACTCGCACTATGGATACACGGTTTCATGGTGTTCTAAATAGTTATATTATGGAATATTTAATTTTGACATATTCTTGTCTGGAGGTAGCTAAATTCCAATTTTTGTGGTATCCTAGAGGATCATACCTGTAAGGTATTCCACTAGCGATCAAGATCTTGATGGTAACTTTGAACCTAGAGAGTAAACCGATGGATAACTAAACTTCACCACGCATGAGGGCAAGAACAGGTTTGGTGAAAGCTGGAAGACCTAGCGGCAGAAAGGCAGAGAGAGGAAAGGTGGCTTAAGTATAATGAGGCACATGAGAGGGAGATAGAGAAGCAATGTACCATTGCAAAAAGTATGGCTTTGAGGAGAGAGATGGCTTGTGAAGCATTTGAAGCTCACGTAGAAGACATGGAGCCAGAGTATTAGGAGCTCCCCCATCTTGGAAATCATGACAAAGATCCTCCTTGGCTTCACAAAGAAGTGCACCATCAAAGACTACCTAGGCCATGGGCACGCATCTTAATCCACCTGGTGACCTAGCCCTTGTGCTTGGTTTTCTAGTAGTTAGTATGAAAACTAACCAACAACCTAACTTGGGAAGTAGGAGAGAAGGAGTAAGTCAGGGAGTAAGTACATCAATGGCAGGACAGATGACTTTAATGTTATTTGGAGGAACATTCTTAGGCACATCATCTGCATAGAACGTGAGTGTGTAAAATATTGGATTCACCTCTGGAAGTGGAACTACCTCATAGACTATAGGGGTTCAATATAGTACTACGATTAGAGCACAAGGGAGTACATCTACATGTCCTATTCTAACTACAGGTGGAGGATCAAGAGGTATAGGTGGTTCTAGTTCTGGTGGATCTAGTGGTTCTGGAGGCAGAGGAAACACATGAGGTTCTAAATTAGGTGGTCAAGGCACACAAAAACCAAAAAATATCTATATGGAGATGTCTCTTCATCTCCCAAAGTATAGAGGTATAGAGGATGCTGCTAAAATGTGCATATGCGTGAAATCTTATGGCACGTGAAAGGGATCATGACTTTTGAGTGTAAGGAAAGTCAATTTACTACTACATTACAAGGACGTGCACACAACTAGTATAAGAAGTTTGAACCTGATCAAACTTGCGTGGATTATGCAACATTGAAGGATGATTTCTTAAAAGATTTCTATATCCCAGAGTTTGAGCAGAAGAGTATCAACGTGCTCAAAGATATCAAGCAAAGAACTACTGAGAGTGTACGTGAGTATGATGACCATTTTAAGACACTTCTATCTAAGTTGTCTTATGATATTCACGCCAGCCAACATGCACAATGGTTTATTAGAGGATTGATTACACCATTAAGAAGAACAATGTCACATAAGACATACACTGATCTGCGTGAAGCACTAGAAGGAGCTTTGCATGATGAGGCAGTTAGGAGCATTAACACTAGCATTAGTCCATTCTTAGAGGCACAAATTGCAACTATGGAAAAATAGTTAGAGAAGCTATCAGTGAATTTAGCCCATGAAACGCGCTCAAGAATTTGGTGTACAGATTGTGAAGTGGAAGGTCACACCAAGGATAGTATCCCTCGTAGATCTATATCTTCATTGTTGTTAGAATGTGAAATCTATCATTTGAATCATGATGCTAGCCAATGTCCCTTGTTATAGCATGTGATAAGGAAGAATGTATCCTACTTTTCTAAGATTTGCAGATCCATGACCCATGATACCAAGATTTTTCAATTGTGTGGTCAGAACCATGATGCTATAGACATTGGGGTATGACAGACAAGTGTAACAGATAACTCTAAGAACAAGAACGAGCACCAGAATTGGGATCATAATCAACCACTCTATGATAGGAATGAGGGCCGTTTTGAAGGAGGTCATGGAAGAGGACATGGATATCAAGGTGGATATGGAGGACGAGGTCGTGGTGGAGGAAGAAGTGATTTTCCTTGAGGAATGTGCTATACATATGGATCCCTTGTTCATTATAGGTGCGCATGTCCCCATAATATTATATGTTTTTTCTTTGGAAAGAATCATAGCTATTAGGAGTGCCAAGACTTATATGATCATCTTAGTAAACAACATAAGCAAGAAAACAAAGGCACAGGGATGGTTAGGATCCAACTTGCAGAGGAAAACTAGTGGATGCCCAAGATAACACTAGAACATAAGGCCTTAAATGTGAAGATTACCACACGTACTGAAGTGGCATGCACAAGAGAGACATCGTACCAGAAGCCTATAATACTAAGGAGGAGGTTCTGCATGCAAGGTACCCAGATCCTGCCCATCAGAAGGAAGTCTATCAAGAGACCATGGAGGTCCTTAGAAATATTCAAGGTGAAATACAAAGTTTAAAAGAGCAGTCTAGAAAGATGGAACAAAAGAAAGAAGTAGGGAAGGTCCTCTCTGATATTGATGACATTAGAGAGGTGTGTAAAATGCTGCACCAAGAGAATATTATTCCATTATTAGGGAATTGGTTGAAGGGGAATACTCTACACGAAAACACTGAGAATGAATGGCAGATCTTACATGTAAATCTTCCCCCTGATAGCATTGACTATGATAAAGAGATCACTCTGAATGTTGTTGTAGATGGATGGTTGTTGAGAAATATTTTGATTGATACATGTGTGAAAGTCAATGTGCTTACTTTAGATGCATGGGTACAAATGGGGAGACCTCCATTACAACCATCATCTAATGTGTTGTTTATGGAAAATAAGACTAAGGCCACCCCCATAAGAGTTTTGAAGGATGCATCCATAGCTATACAAGGGGCCAAATTCACTGGGGATTTTGAGGTATTACCACTTGCAGAAGCAGACAGTTTTCCAGCCTTGGTTGGACGCCCTTGGTGTTATGCGAATAATGATGATTTGAGATTTAATAAGGGGTATATCAGCTTTGAGAACAAAGAGGAAATGGTTATGATACCATTTACAGATGGGAATTCTACACTGTATGTTGAGCCTCTAAGTGAGGATGACTTAAACAGAATCTATGTACGTGCTATTCAGGACCTAGAGGTCAATGAGCCATCAAAGGAAGGCATCCTACAATGGGAGGATTCTCATTCTATTAGTGATACTATGAGTATTACTTATGACAATTGGGCTCATTGTACATATGAACTAGTAGGAAAAAGTGTGGTTGTGCCCAAGAATGGACTTCATTTTGTTCAACAGATAGGTGGTGCAGTACCTTGGTATACAGGAGCAGAAGATCTTACTGTATTTTTGAAATCCATGGAAGCAAACTGGACATATCAACTTAAGAGAAGAGACATGTTAGCATATATCTTACATGGGAAAGCAACACGTTGGTGGGTAGTTCACAGACATAATCTTAAGGAGTGGAAGGAAATTAGACTCGCATTATCTACCAGGTTTGTAAGAAGAAATGCACCTATGCAGATTTGCACTTATAATGGTGATCAACCTGTTCAGCACCACATTCAACAGTGTGAGAGACTCTAGACAGTAGGATAGGAAACATTACCACCTTCACTCTCAGTGTATAAATTGTATTCTACTCTACAAGGGTGCGCACGCACTTGGTATGTATACATAGAAATACATCAAGAGACTGGAAACTGGCAAAATTTGACTGCAGGAATAATCTAGACCTTTGACTACTTTTCTTCCCAAATGCCAATAGAAGAGGCATTAAAATTTGTCAAGCGGTTAACCATGGGAGATAGTGCAAAGGTGGAGGAGCTCATACAAGAATTATTTGGTGAGATAGAATTAGGAACATGTTTTGAAGAAGGAGAAGAATCCATATTGCTTGAACGTGCTTGCCTTGAGAAAGAAAAAGGAAAGATGGTGTACATCATGGATGATAAGAAAGTTGAAAACCTAGATATTGACCATTCACAGGGGGCGCGTGAGGTCTTGGATAGTGTGGATAAGGATACGCGTGCATACCATGAACTAATAAAGACAAATAAGGTCAATATAGGATCGGAGGATGAGCCTAAGGAGGCCATAATTAGAGACTACTAGTCAGACTCGGAGGTGGCATATATTATTGAGTTATTACAGAATTATCAGTACTTATACCCTTGAGGGTATCATGAACTTAAAGGCATTCATGAATCATTTGGGGAAATGAAGATAAAGCCTAAGGATGGTGCACACCCAGTCAGAAAGTGACCTTATAGAATGAACCCTAATTTGTGGGAAAACATCAAAGAAGAGATTGATAACATGTTGAAATATCGAATTATCAAGCCCCTTGATGAATCAGAATGGGTTAGCCCAATGGCGATCAGTATCAAGAAGGATGGATGGATTAGAATATGTGTGGACTATAGGGAGCTGAATGCTACATGTGTAATAAACCCATTCCCTACACCATTACTGGGGAAATACGAGAAGGATTTGCAGGGTTCGAAATATATTCTTTCACAAATGGGTTTTCTAGGTATCATCAGGTTAGGATTGCTTAGGAGGATCAAGAAAAGATAACTTTTACTACTGAATGGGGTAGTTTTTCCTATACTGTGATGCCTTTTGGATTGAAAAACATGCCTACTGTATTCTTGCGCATAGTTGTTTAGGAATTCAAATATTTTATTCACAACTTCTTACAGGTCTACCTCGATGATTGGACAGTATATGGGCTTGTTAAGGATCACTGTGACAATCTATGCTTAATGTTTGAATGGTGCAGACAATTGACTATCTCTTTGAACATCAAGAAGAGCATATTTTCTATACCTTTTAGAATACTTTTGGGACACATAATTTGCAAGGATGGATTCCTTATTGATCCAACTAAGGTTGCAGTCATTCTAGGCCTGGAAGCACCTACCAGTAAAAGTGAGGTACACATATTTTTAGGTCACATAGGATATTATAGAAAATTCATCAAGGGATATGCAAAAATTTCCACACCTCAGGAGGAGTTACTGAAAGGAAAAGATACATTCTATTAGGGAGAATCGTAACAACGTGTGTTTGAAACATTGAAAGAGAAACTTACTACCGTGCCTATCCTACATTTTCCTTCATGGGACAAACCATTTCATGTACATGTGCACGCCTCTGACATGACCATTTGCGCAATATTATCTCAACTTGGAGACGGTATTGTCGATCATCCTATCTTCTTTGCTTTGATCATACAACTACAGAGCACAAAGCTTTGTCAATTATCTATGCATTACACAAGTTTAGACAGTATTTTCTAGCTACACCATTTTTATTCTATACGGATCACATGGCATTGAAATACTTGGTAAAAAATCCCGTCTTGCAAGGGCACACATGCAGATGGGTACTCTTATTTCAAGAGTTTGATTTCACAGTTGTGGTGAATCCAGGGAAGAGTAACTCTGGAGAGGAAGCACAGATAATTGAAGAAATCATACCAGATGCCCAGTTATATAGGTTACAACACTTTCCATCATAATTAGAAGACATTGATGTCTTTCTTTGGACTAGTGTAACACCAGAAGGAATGAAGACATTAGAAAAGAAACAACTTGCTATACATGTGGCACCATTTTTGTTGATCAGTGATGACCCATACAAGTTAGGCAGAGATGAAGTATCATGCCATTGTGTATTAGAGCATGAGCGTAAGGATATAATGGAGGAGGCATATGGTGGTATTGCAGGAGGCCATTATATAGGTGATGCGACTGCCCAAAAGATCCTACTTGTTGGATTATGGTGGGAGACACTGTATAAAGACTGTAAAGAATATTGTAAGGTGTGTGATCATTGTTGGCACCTAGGAAAACTAGGACAAAGAGATGAAATGCCACTGAGACCTATTATCAGTGCAGAACCATTTGAGAAATGGGCCATTGATTTTGTAGGACCTATTTCACCAGCTGTGTGTAGAACTGGGTTTTGCTATATCATTACTTGTACATATTATCTCACTAGGTGGGTAGAAGCAACACCTACGAAGGACTGTACAAAAGCTAGGTTTCTATGGGAGAATGTTCTTACAAGATATGGATGTCCGTTAAGTTTAAAAAGTGATAGGGGTACACACTTTTTAAATGAAACCATAAGGATCCTATTAGATGAGTTTATGGTTGCACACCATAAGGCTACACCTTACCACCCTCATGCAAATGGAATTGCTAAGGATTTCAACAAGATTTTGAGCCAGACATTAACAAAAAATTTTGATGTTGGAAGAAAGGATTGGGATGATAAAGTGCTAGCTGTTATTTTGGCATATAGAACAACTTATAAGAGATTAAACAAAGCCACATCACTTGAGTTGGTGTTTGGCGCAGAAGCTGTTCTCCCTATATAATTTATGTTACCTTCTTTGCACATTGCTCGTGCTAGAGGTCTAGCTAATGAGCATGCTTTAGAAGAGCGGATTGAAAATATGATTCAGTTGGATGAGTGATGAGCCATAACATGTTGGAGTCAGAAGCAAGAAAAGGCTAGGTAGAAAGCATGGCATGACAGAAATATAAAGGAGAAAAAGTTGGCGGTTGAACAAATGGTACTTCTTTATGACTCTAAGTTCTTATGCCATCCAGGAAAGCTCAAAGTACATTGGTTGGGGTCATATGTCATCACTTACAGACTTGAATTAGGTTCTTTCTAGTTAGAAGCACTTGATGGAACATGGCTACCCAGTTATTTTAATGGGAGTAGGTTGAAGCCCTAATATAAATAAGTCTTTTTGGTGTTTGTAATAATGCAATATTGCCATTTAGATTAGGTTTTCAATTATGTATTTACTTCATTGTCGTTATGCTTTGTCAATTTAGTTGTTTTTATTGTGTAAATAAGCACACTTACACACATGAAGCTAATTACTATGTGAAGAATGTTTATGCGTAGAGGACTGCACATATATTTAGTGTGGGGTGGTTGTAGTTATCCAAGTAAAAGACTATGGGAATTGAAAGGTGAAAGTAATAAGCCACTATGGGTGTGCTTTAAGTCAAAAGAAGATTGCTTCTTAAAAGTGACCAAGGATGGAGATGAATGAAAGGACAATATAACGCGAGGTAAGTGAAGGCCATGATAACTACCAGGAGAAGGTACAGTGACAAGGTACTCAGGTGCAAGGGCACACATGAAAGAGAAGTTTGTGACTAAAGGATAGGAAGGAACGCTAGAATATTTTAGCTGGGGCACAAATATGTACCATTTGGAATGAATGAATTTAGTCAATGAATGAGAGGATATTTGGTAGGTGAAGGAGTAATAAATGCATCCAAAATTGAAAAATTATATAAGGATGGGATGTGAATTCATTTTTACCATTGCGACTAAGAGTATTTGAGGAAAGAGCTAAGTGTGAAGAGCCGAGTGATTGGGTTAAGGCACAAAGGGTGTGAAACCAGGCGTGACAAATAGATCTATGTGAAAAGAATCTTGCATCCCCAGTGGTGAAGGGTTTGAGCTAAGCAAGCTGACATAGAATATTTAGGGCACAAATTTTCCACCTAGGGCATGATTGAATCGAGCTATGGTTTGATTCTTAAATTACAGAGTTAAAGAGGAAACAATTGCAAGGTAAAAATGCCACCCAAGAAGGCAGATGCAGTAGGAGCAAAAGGAAAGAAGAAGGTGGTCATCGAGGAGGAAGAGATGGCACCCAAAAGTGATTTTTCAAAAATGCAATATCCAGAAGGAGTCATCATTGGCCATGAATGGGATTCACCCATCAGAAAGAGAAAAGTAAGTGAATACAATCACAGGACCTTAGAGAACAAGAAGGATCTCAATTCCTTGCTCACTACAAGGACAAAAAAACATATGATAGATGACATGCTGGTTTATGATGATGTAGGCGAGAAGCTTCTGAAGAGAATTGGGGTCTACCAATTATATGAGCTTCCATATTTTGGGAAGTATGAGCCCTTGTACTAGTGGCTCATGAGTAGAGTGCATGTTGACTTCTTCTACTTTGTAGGACATAGAGTTAGAATCTCATATGTGCTTATCTCAATGGTGATAGGTTTGAAGGCCACATGAGAGGATATAAAGAATGATCTCATAGATAAAGTTGTGATCTTAAAGACCAGACAAGATTTGGGGTACCTGAAGGGTCCTTGTGGTATGGATATAGATAAGTTGAAGAACTATTTGGTTGTGCAAGCAACAACACACCTTGTTACAAAGTTGAACAACCAAGAGTGGTGGTCATAGGTAAATACTATGTGATTACACATTGCGTGCAAGATGTCAGAGGGAGTAGTCTACAATATTATAGGCTACATTACAAAGAAAATAGTCAAGGAAGCACACACAAGGGAAGATCAACTTTGGGGCTATTCTACTAACACTGGTATTCATGGAAATTGGAGTACCAGATGGGCCGAAGGAAAAGATACGAGAATACCCCATGGAGAATAAGTCGCTAGATAAAAGGTTCAGTAAGTACCTATGTAAAGGGTCCATGATAGATGACGTCAAGAAAAGGGTGGAGAAATGGTAAGGAAAGATCCACGCGACATTTGGAGAAGAGTGGTGCATCTTGAAGGACCTACCATAAGTAGTAGGGAAACAAGTCTAGTTTGCTATATATCAACATTTCTACATCGTGCGCTTCCCAATGAGAGATGGAGTCTAGAGCCCTTGGTGTAAATTGCCTTACGCATTCACTACAAGTTATTTCCAAGGTTTTTTTCATATATTCATAGACACGTGCCGACTGGTATTTAATGCAGATAAGGTAGACTGTGACTACCACACATTGAGGAAAAAATATGTGTATCTAGGAAGAAGTGCCTCTATCAAGAGGCTCATTTCGGAGGTGTTGAATATTAATCCAATAAGTCTAGTTATAGCAGATATAGGGGCAACATTAGTGTATCTTCATTTGAAGCCCAAGATGGAGAACAATAAGCATATGGAGAATGAATTTGCACTCCCAGGGCCACCAAAGGGTAAGCACACAATAGAAAACATACCAGCGCAAAAGCCCATATAAACTGTTGAAGTAGAGGATGAAGAAGAGGAGCATGAAGATAGTGGAGGTTTGGAGTGTAGAAGAAAGCAACCATATGATAGAGAAGAGTCACATCACGTGACCACTCCACCTTAGGGACATGACGAAGAGGAAGATACAAAGGTTGAGTAGGGGGGGAACATATTTAAGAAAGTGTTCAGATACACAAGTACTCAATGGAGAACCCCAAAAATAGTAAGGAAATCACCTCGTATCTCTCCACTGAAAGAGGGATTCATGAGAAATGATGTCGAAAAGTGATGCACCACAATGAAGTTGCACTCCAATGGTAATGTCAAGCCAACGCAATATGCAAGATTGGAAACAATGGAAAGAAGATTGCAAGTAAGAAGAATGGGTCTGCTCATACTCATAGATAGAAAAAGAGGAAGTACAAATACGGGTGTTGTGTAACCCCCATTCCTAAAAATGGAAAGAATCTCAATGAAACCATTGATGCATATGATGCCACTAGAAGAGGAGTTACAATTCCAAATAAGGAATGTAACTCCTATGACGCATTGACGCAAATGACAATGTCAGATTCTATGACAGAATCTGACACTTGTCATTTGACTTCCTAATACCTATGACTCTCGCAAGGTGAGATGACTCACCTAGGTGATGTGGACGATGACTGGATAGTCACACACACCAACACCCCCCCTTCATCGAAGCTGAGGAAGAGGTCAAGGTAAGCCAGAACAGAAAAAGAAGACTTCCCTAGACAACTAAGAAATATGTGTCAATGGACCCTGGTAACTAAAGGCCTGATAAGGTGCCCATGTACAAACAAAATCTTTCTGGAAAGAAGAAGAGGAGAAGAAGAAGGACTATATAGCTCGAAGAAGCTGGGTGGCTGCAGCAGATCTCACCCCAAGAAGAGACCGCAAGAGAAGAAACTTCACCTCAGTGAAGGGCTTGGTGAAAATGTTTGTAACCTGATCAGCTATCTGAAAATACTGTATGTCGATGATTTTTTCATGTATCTGCTCCCGTATGAAGTGCATATGAATCTCAATGTGCTTCATCCACTGATGTTGAACTAGATTTGTACAAATCGAGATAGTGCTCATGTTGTCACAGTAGCTAATGGTAGGCCGCCGAAAGTGGATGCCAAACTCTGTCATGATACCTTGTAACCAAACAACTTCTGTGGCAACGTTAACTGCTCCTCTGTATTCTACTTCTATTGATGATATGGAAATGGCATGTTGCTTCTTGTTGGACCAACTGACAGGACCTGAACCAAGAGTGAAACTGTATCCTGAGGTATACTTCCAATGATCTAGATCACCGGCCCAATCTGAGTCTGTAAATCCAACCAAGTCAATCTCAGTCCCTCCTAAGTAATGAATACCATCTGTGTGAGTGCCATGAACATAGTGAAGGATCCGCTTTACTGCTTTTAAGTGCAGCTCATGAGGCTCCTGTATAAATCTGGACACAAACCTGACGGCATATGATAGATCTGGCTGAGTGTGAGTAGGGTAGATCAAGCTTCCCACCAACTATCGATAAAGGGTACCATCAACCAAGGGGGAAGAACAATCATAAACCAACTTAATCCCGACAATAAAAGGAGTAGGTGAGGACTTGCAGTCGGACATGTGAAATTGAGCAAGAAAATCAAGAGAGTACTTAGGATGCGTGATCATAATTCCTGAGTCAGATTTTGAAATCTAGATCCCAAGAAAGTAATGAAGCAATCCTAATTCAGAGATGGAGAACTTGTTGGCCAAGGAGATATTCACATAATCAATGATAGAGGAAGAGCTACCTGTGATTAACAAGTCATCAACATAGAGAACAAGAATAAGCATGGAGTCATCCTGTCATAGAATATACACATTTGGGTCAGAGTAACACCAAGTGAACCCTAATGCAAGTAAAAATGAGTCCATCTTGGCATACCAAGCCTGAGGGGCTTGTTTAAGGCCGTAGAGAGACTTCTTTAATTTATGAACGAGGGATGGATCATGGACATAAGCTGGAGGTTGTTCCATATAGATCTCCTCCTCTAGGTCCCCATGAAGGAAGGCACTCTTAACATCCATCTGGTGGACTTCCCATCTGTTAACGGTAGTGATGGCAAGGGTCAGCCGAATGGAAGTCATCTTTGCAATTGGAGCAAAGGTTTATGAGTAATCAACCCCAGCTACCTGGGAGAAACCCTAAGATACAAGTCACACTTTATACTTATTGACTTCTCCATTAGCTCCATACTTTGTTCGATATACCCACCTACACCGAACAATTTTTCTTCCTTTCGGAAGAAGGGTAAGATCCCAAGTGTCATTATTTATGAGTGAGGAATACTCCTCATCCATGGTAGAATCCCACTCAGGAATCCCAAACGCTTCTTGGAAATATGGTGGATCAAAAGTAGAGGTGAAGAAGGAGTGAGGTCTAGTGAATTCTGAGTGAGTACATCTCTCATCCAAAGGATCTCCAACTAAATCTCTAGTACTCTGTAAAGTTTTCCTGGCCCAAAGAGGTCATGAAGGCTCAGGTTCATAGTCGGAAGATTATTCACTTGATTGAGAAGGGACATAGTCCTCATCATCACTACTGATAGAATCATAAGACTCAAAAGTTTGAGGATTAGAAGGAACAAGGAGAGGTGGAACTCACTCAACAACATCATCATCTGAAGAGTCAGAATCTGAATTAGTGGGCAAAAGGACCTCAGTGGAAGTTGAAGTCAAGGATGACTCATCAAACTTCACACTCTTCTTAATATAAAGCTCATGGGTGTTAGGGTTCAACAATCGATATCCCTTCACGCCATCAGGATACCCGAAAAAGATACAAGGTTTGGATTGTGGATCCAATGCCTTGCATTTCTTTTTGGGAATCCAAGCCATAGCCTTAGATCTAAAGACTTGAAAGTGCTCAACATCAAGCTTTTGTCCAAACTAGGCTTCAAAGGGTGTCATCCCTCTTACTGCCTTGTGTGGAACATGGTTCTGAATATAACAAGCACAATTCACTGCTTCAGCCCAATACTGTGGAGGAAGAGATTTTGAGTGAACCATACAAGTAGCCATCTCCTTTAAAGTTCGGTTCTTTCTTTCTGTAACTCCATTTTGGGAAGGGTTGTAAGAAACTGTACGCTACAAAGCAATCCCCTCATAAGTGCATAAATCCTCAAACCTGTTGCTCACATACTCACCTCCATTGTCGGTTCGAAGAACCTTGATAGACCATTCCACTTGTTTCTCAGCAAGAGCCTTAAAGTTTTGAAAATGCTCAAAAACTTCAGACTTAAGCTTAAGAAAATATACCCAAGTATAACGTGAAAAGTCATCAATAAAAGTTAGTATATATAGAGCTCTAGTAAAAGAAGGAGACGGAAACAGGCCAGAAACGTCACTATGAACAAGATCCAAGGGACAAGTAGCTCTCCAGGATTTTCCCTTGTCAAAGCTTTTTTCAGGGTGCTTTCCAAGGGTACAACCCTCATAAAGACCCTTAGAAAACTTAACTCGGGGTAGCCCATTGACCATTTCATTTTGGCTCAATTGTTCAAGGTAATGATAATTTAGATGCCCAAAACACTTATGCCATAACTTGCTCACCTCATTTACATGAGTGAGTAAGGCATTGGGCATCGAATCAGAAGAGAAGTGGGAAAAGGTATACAACCGTGAACAATGATCTGCCTTTCCCTCAGCCACAGTGCAGTCAGAGTTAAGCTCATGAATAATCACCGAGTTAGGACCAAATTCCACTCGCATTCCTTCACCAAGGTGGGTGATTTGGTAAACCGATAGGAGATTGGTAGAGAGATTGGAAACACTAAACTCTTGATTAAATGTTCCACCTTTTATCTCTATTGATCCACTACCAGAAACCGACACATGAGTGTCATCACCCAACGTGATTTGGGACATGCCACATGGTTCAATGCTAGAGAATTCAACCTCTGAAGAAGCCATGTGGTGTGAGGCACTGGAATCGATAATCCAAGTTGATGATGGAGCTGATCTAGCTACGAGGGCCTTACCTTTATTCTTTTCATTTTTATTCTCCTTTGCATTAGAAAACTCGCCTTTCTGAGCATTTTGTTTAGCGGATTCAAGAACACTTATTTTATTTTTCTCAAGTAAATGAGTTAAGTGATCAATTTGTTTCCAAAAACAATGCTGCTCATCATTTCCAGAATTCTTACAATAGCAACATTTATACTTTTCCTTCTTTGCTTTAGGCTCAGAAGTTGAAGTATGAGTGATGGGCTTAACTGGGGGTTGGTTGGTCTTGGTTTCTTTCTTAGGTTGGTCCTTAGTTTCTTTCTTCTTTTCATTTTTCTTGCCATTATTCGCCACAAGGGCATGTGACTTGGATTTTAGAGTCCCCATTTGAATGATTTTGTCTTGTTCTCAAATGAGTTGGGATGAAAAACTGTCAAAGGAGGGCATAGTCGAAGTACTACCCAAGGTGGCTTTCATGGCGTGGAAAGTTGGAATGAAAATAGAGTATTCAGGACCTAACTTAGAAAGAATCGACAAGATCAATTGAGAGTATTTCTTATCCACTTTACATTCCTTTAGAAGCATTCTAGTGCAGACAAACTTTGAGAAGAAGGCCTGTAGGTTTTCAAAGTCACTAGGATTTAACCCTAGTAGTTCATTCTCCAACTCATGCACTCTCATGTCATCTTGCTTCCCAAACATATCATCGAGCGTTTTCCATGCTTGATCGGGTGTTGAGGAAGTTTCGATGTGGAAGAGAAAGTCGGGAGAGACGGACATATAGATAAGACCTAAGGTTTCATCACAAGGGTTGAACCATTTAAATTTTTCGGGTTCATCAGTAGGTTCGGTCTCTAACCCCATGGTAACTCGGTATAACCCTTTACTTCACAGAACCAATATAATTTTAGATTTCCATTCGAAGAAATTAAAAGGTGTGAGTACTGGTACTTTAGAGATATCCATAATGAAGAGATAGAACAAAGGAAGGCAGAAGGAAGGAGAGAGAAATGAAACCAACACCCCAGAACAAAAT
This sequence comes from Taxus chinensis, assembly GCA_019776745.2. Classification (NCBI taxonomy): domain Eukaryota; kingdom Viridiplantae; phylum Streptophyta; class Pinopsida; order Cupressales; family Taxaceae; genus Taxus; species Taxus chinensis. Next base: position 218,279,268 of record CM034148.1, read on the forward strand.
TACACCCCCTGAGTTTGGCACTTTATAATTCAGTGTGTTAATTACAACCAGATGTGACTGTGTTCTGAGAACCAGTTTGTCACTCACCTTGTAATTAGCGTAATAACGCGTGATGGTGGAGACAACAATCAAGGGTCGTAGGGCGCAACAGATCGACACTGCAAGCAAGCACAGAAAGAGAGAAGAAAGAGGGGGAAGAAAGAGATTTTTGAGAAACAACATCTCACACTGCATGAAAGAATCCCTTTGTCGTAATACTATGGTAGATGCGCTCACAATTTCACGAAAAAAGAAGGAATAGAACAAAGCTCAAGAAAAAATGAGCTGAATTAAGCAATACAAAGACGCCCCAGAATGCGGCACTTTATAAAATTAGTGCGTTTACAAAGCTAATGATCCCATCATCTAGAGTGCAAAAAAACATGTAACTTTGACTAAAGAAGTGCTTAAAACCGAGCAACGAGTCAAAAGTTATAGCAAAAACCAATTCCCGCAACTGATGAGAAAAAAGCCAATAAGCCTGCAAACGGATTAAAAAATTTCCCTAAACGTGTGCAAAAGGTGTCGTATGTATGCCCATTAGAAATGGCATGGAATTTGAGATAGGGTCTATTTGTATTGCGAGGGGGGATTAGCCACCTGCCAATCCCGGACCTCACCCTTCATCTTCGGCACTCGACGAAAGGTTAATAATACAACAAGCCAAGGAACCAAATTTTACAATGCCAATAAAATGAAATGTTTTTACCTTATACCTTTTAAAAGTAATGAAACAAAACATTTTTAAGAAAAGTGATAAGGTAAAATGTATGCAAACACGTTTTTTTTAAAGGTGAATAAAAAAACGTATTTTTAGAAAGATATTACCTGGCAAAAAAATTGTAACTGTCCACTGCAAAAAAACGTAACTATCCAATACAAAAATACGCTAGCTGAAAAGAATATCTCCATAATAGAATAGTACAAAAAATGCCAATAGGTAGAAAAGTGTAGGAAAAGGAAAAGAATAGTGTAGAGCTTAAGTGTAAGAGAAAATGCCTGAACAGTGCAGAACCGAGTGTAGGAGAAAACACCTGAACAGTGCAGAACCGAGTGTAGGAGAAAATGCCTGAACAGTGTAGAACCAAGTGTAGGAAAAACACCTGAGTTGACCACATGCAGGTTCCAATGAAGAAAATGGCGTATAGACCAGGCACGGCTGGAGGGAGCACGAGCTGATGGCAGTGGTTTGGAAGCTACAACCAAACAAATATCTCGAACAACAAGCAAACCATATGATTATGATGCCAACAGCAAAAAAAAGGGCCACGTTCAGATTTCCATGCCAAAAAAAATGAGGATGAAGAGGATGAAGAGCTTGCAAACCATGAATAGTCTAAGTGCAAGGTAAAACGATGCAGAGAACCAAAGCCATGGTTGAACTCAAGGCAATTAAGCAAGCCACGCCAAAAGACAAGCATGCGCTCCACATAAATACAACCAGTGAATGAAAACAAGATTATGGGTAGAAGACCAAACCATGCGCGGGTAGCAAGCAGACAATAAGAGCCAGTAATCACAGGTCCATGCCAAAAAACAAGCTCTTCTTTTACCCTGCAGGCACTGAATCTGAACACAACCAGCAAGAAACACACAAACAACCCAGAAACAATAGCCACAAAGATCTAGAAATATCCAAATACGAACTCAGCTGATAAGCAAACCAACCAAATACCTTAACTTGCAACTGTTGAAACCTCAATACAAGGTGAGCAATAATTCCAAAATGATAATAAAAAAAAACTTGCACACGAGGAAATGAGAAGAAACCAAAAGTAATAAACAACTGAGAACCGAAGAGTGCACGTTTACCGAAACCAGCTCTGATACCATGAAAGAGGGATTCGCGAGAACCGATGTCAAAAAGTGATGCACCACAACAAAGTTGCACTCCGATGGTAATGTCAAGCCAACGCAATACGCAAGATTCTAAACAATGGAAAGAAGATTGCAAGTAAGAAGAATGGGTCTGCTCATACTCATAGATTGAAAAAGAGGAAGTACAAATAGGGGTGCTGTGTAACCCCCATGCCTAAACATGGAAAGAACCTCAATGACGCCACTGATGCATATGACGTTGACTGATGCATATGACACCACTAGAAGAGGAGTTACAATTCCAAATAAGGAATGTAACTCCTATGACGCATTGATGCAAATGACAATGTCAGATTCTATGACAGAATCTGACACTTGTCATTTGACTTCCTAAAACCTATGACTCTCGCAAGGTGAGATGACTCACCTAGGTGATGTGGATGATGACTGGATAGTCACACACACCAACATCCACACAATGAGACCTCTGAGCCAAAGAGGAGAAGAAATTTGAAGTTAGATGAAGAAGCAGAGGAATCAAGGGAGAGTGAGCGTACATCTCCTACCCCGTTCGAGAAATAAGACGAGCCACAAAATGAGGAAGAGAAAAAATATGAAAAGATGAAGGACGTAGAAAAAAGAGAGAAAGAAACCTCTGGATCTGTGCATGTGACTGTTCAAGGTGTAATGAGACAGGCTCCTAACCTTGAATATACAATTCCCAAGTAACCTAGATCAAAGAGGATGAGTGGAGAACGCAGTGCACCAATCATGGGCTATGCAGAGGACATCGGAAAAATCATCCGTGCATGTTTCTAAAGCACTGTAGAAAAAAATACTTTATTTGGATGGGAATTAATGGATGGGGATATGGTGACCATTTGCACTAGAAAGAAACTCTTATGGTCAATGCATACCCACATGGATGAGCCTAACTTTGATGTATGTGAAGAGTCATGCATGTCAAGATGGCTGAAGAAGGCACCCCAAGCTAGACAAATGACAGTAAAGCCTACTGTCATATCATATGAGTAGGTCAGCAATGCATTGGTGAAGGTTTCTACTGAAGTTGCTAGAATAAACATGGACAAAGTTGCAACGATAAGAGTGTTGCGCGAGGAGCTAAAGAAAAAGGATACAGATATAGCATGCATAACGTAAGAGAGGAACTTAGCACAGAAGAAGAACACAGTATTTATTAGTATCACAAAGGAGATTGGAGATAATGTCATAAGAGCTAGACCACTCTTGGAGACCAAGGTACCACAGACGTTTCCCTCAACGATAAATTATGTAGGAAAGTTAGGCACCAAGGAATTTAGAACAAGAGGAAGAATGAGAGAAATCTTCAGTGATGTGAAAGATTGCACCATATGAAGGGATGGTGCAAGTGCTACAAGAAGAATTAAAGAAAGTAGACTAGGATTTGAACATCTGTATAGCTCTAGAGGTGCTTATCAACATAAATACCTTGGAAGAAAACAATGAGGTCTAGAAAGCAATGAAGGACAAAACATTGGTCCGCACAGAAATATTTTTAATGGTTAAGCAGAAGTGTGAGGCCTTGATAGCAGCATAAGTGCTGCAGAAGACTCGAATGGAAGACCTTGGGAAGCTCATTGCGTAGAAGATGGATCTTCTAGAAGGAAGAATGACCTCAATGTCCAGTGTTGTGTTGGTTCTACAAAATGAAAAAGGGGAGATTGCAAGGGATGAATTGGAGTGCATTGTTGTTGACATTCCAAAAAAGTAGAATAAGCACTCACTGAATGACATGTCTTGGAGGCCTCAATAAAGGAGGAGTATCCAAAGTTGATACTTCAAACTAATACAGAGGAAGCTGCCTCATAAAAATTCTTTGTTCATCTACATTATTTCATTCTTATTCTTTCAATTCTTCTATTCTTTACTTCAATTTTTGAAGATACCCATTGTCAGGGTGACAATGAGATTAGTGTGGGGTAATGTTGATCAGAGAACACTTGACAAAACTCACACAATAAGTCCATGCAGGAAAACAAGCCAGGTTTAAGGGTGAGAATGGATAGGAAGAAAGCACGCATGGAGCAGAAGTTCAACATTTAGGACTTAGCCTATTTTGAGCATGAAGACCTATTTTTAGAAGAGGGTGAAACACGCCAACGATTCGAAGACATGCACGCCACACATTGTCTATCATTGGAGGATCAAGTCGAAGCATTTTACACGGAGACGAGATAAGAATAGGATTGTCACTTCAATTAACTGTAAGAGGTCTATAGATAACACACTTGCATGTGTGGCTATGCCTATAAATGGCACGTGGCTATTAGTAACATGTGGCCTATTTTTGGAATAGATAAGTGGTGAAGGGAAAGTCCCCATCCTATATATATGTAGTGAATTACTAGAGAGAGGGAGGACATATATATAGGTATATGTAGAGCGTAAGAGGTAAGCATAAAGAGATATGTGCATATGATTGGATTACTGTATCAGATCCATGCACACATTGGTAGAGATTGCCATTATTGTAAGGATATTTTGTGTTTTTTAATAGATGGAAGTTATTGGCTAAATCTAAGTGTCATTCCTGTGTGTAATTGAGTAGTGCATGTTCTTGATTCAATCATGATTATTGTTTAAGTTTTTTCTTTCATAGAACTGAATATGACATTTATTGTAGAATGACAGATTAGTTATGGATCTATATGTTTTCTCCTTCATCACGATAACATCATGCTATAACAACCCTAAAGAGGGACCTAGTACCTTTGCACACTTTGAGTGAGCACTCAGTCTAGGCTGAGTGATGTGCCAACGCATCTAGGGTGTTATCTAATAAATTCTAGGCTGCATCAACATCCATATCTGCTAATTATATTATCCCATAAGAACCTTACTTCTGTAGCTACCATGAAATCCTTTGTAGGAGCCACTTTTTCCCACCTTATATGATAATATGTACAATTTATAATGTAGCATGATCTAGTCCTATGTGTGGGTGGGGAAATAGGAGCCACAAAGTCAATTTACCACTTTTCAAAAGGTTCTGAACTAGCGATAGGCCTCAAAGGCATCTCATCTCTATGCACAAGATTCTCAAGGTGCTGATAGTGATCACACACCCTAGCATACTATTTATAATCCTTATAGAGTGTTTCCCACCACACACTAGTCGTCAAAATTTTACACGCGGTGGTGGCATCCCCAACATTATGTCCACCTGCAATCCCACCATGAGATTACTTCATAATAGCTTCACGCTCATGCTCAAGTACACACCAGCCATCATGACCTAGCTTGTATAAATATTCACTATTCAACATGTAAGGTGCAACACGTATGACAAGATGCTTCTTTTCTATACTCTTCATTCCTTCAGGTTCCATGCCAGTGCGTAAAAACACAAAATTATAGTCTAAGTTAGAGGGTGTGTAGTTTAATTTGAATAGTTGTACATCCAACATCATATCGTCAATGCTCTATGCATCCTCATCTAAATCAATCCTTGATAAATGATTTGGTCCTAAGTTACTCTTTCTTGGCTTTACCACTATTGTAAAGTCAAATTCTTGGAACAACAAAATCCACCTGCATATGTGCCCTTGCAAAACAGGCTTATTGACTAGATACTTAAGTGTCATGTGATGTGTATAAAATATAAACAGAGTTACCAACAAGTATTTTCTAAACTTATGCAGTGCATAAATCATGGATAGGGCTTCGCGTTCTATAGTTGTACAATTCTACTTAGTCAGGGTCAACTTCTTGCTTGAAAAATAAATGGGATGATCAAAAATTCCATCTCCATGTTATGCCAACACTGCGCCAATGGCCATGCCAAAAGCATCAACATGCACATGAAATGGCTTATCCTAAGAAGGAAATCACATAATGGGTGTAAATGTAAATTTTTCCTTTCAATGTCTCAAATGTTGTCAGCTGCGCCTCCTATAATAAGACAATTCTTCCAAGGGTGCGATGATCCTCACATAACCTTTGATAAAATTCCTATATTAAATTTTGTGTCGTAAGAATCCACACACCTCACTCTGATTGGTAGGCTCCTCTAAGCCTAAAATTACTACGACCCTAGCAAGATCTACCGGTAAACCTTCTTTGCAAATAATGTCCCAACAATGTTTAGAAAAGCATAACAAAGATACACTTCTTAATATTCAAGGAGATGCTTAATTGCCTGTACCTCTCAAACATGAGTCTCAAGTTATCACAATGATATTTTACTAGCGCATACATGGTCTAATCATACAAATAAACCTGTAAAAAATTGTGTATGAAGTCATTAAAATCCTGTACAATAATGCACGAAAAGACTGTAGGTGCATTTTTAACCCAAAGGGCATAAATGTGTATGTAAAAATTCCCCACTTAGTGGTGAAAGTTGTCTTCTCTTGATCTTCCTTAGCAATTCTCACTTGATGATATCCATAAAATCCATTGGTGAAGGAGTAGATCTCACGCCCTGCAACACATTCTAAGATATCTTCTGTAAAAGGTTTGGGAAAAGGATCTATGAAACAAACAACATTCAACTCTTTGTAGTCCACACATATCCTTATCCTTCTATCTTTCTTGATACTAATCACCATAGGGCTAACCCACTCTGATTCCTCAATATGCTCAATGATTCCATATTTTAACATCTTATCAATCTCTTCCTTTACCTTGATGCACAGATTAGGATTAATCCTATAAGGCCCCTTCCTAACTGGGTGAGCACCTTCCTTTAACTTAATCCTCATCTCGCCCAAAAATGGATCCACTCCTTTTAACTCATGATAATGTCTTGGAAATAAGTCCTGGAAGTTGTACAGTAGCTCAATTATCTTAGAAACCTATTGTTTAGACCAATAATCACCAGTAATCACCTCTTTGGGCTATGCATGTGTCCCAATGTTGACATTCTTCATTTTCATAGGCTTGTGATATTTGTGTGCCTTTGCATCCTCACTATCCAAGACCTCACGTGTACCCATAGTGTGGTTAACATCTAGATTCTCAAATTCTTCATCATTAATCATGTAAACCAATTTAACTTTCTCTTTTTCTAACCAGGTGTGCCCAAGTTATACTTCATCTGTCTCTTCCTCTTCATCAAAGTGCACCTCTAAGTCCAACTCTCTAAACATGTATAACATGATTTCTTCAATGTTTGCACTATCCCCCATTGTAAGGAAATTTATAACCTTTAATGCTTCATGCACCAAAGGTTTTGTAGAAAAATAGTCAAAGGTATGAATCGAACTTGAATTCATCTACTGCCAGTTAACTGTTTCCCTTGTTAATTATGCATGAAAATACCATGCACACGCACAACCATTAAGAGTGGCATAGAACTTATGTACCCAGAGTGATGGAAGCAAGGCCTCCTACCCCTCCATCTACAGTCTCTCACACTTTTGAACGTAATCTTGAGTAGAATCCTTGCCATGAAATTCACAAATTTGTGTATGTATATTGCTTCTAAGAAACCTAGTAGAGAAATTGATTCTCACTTCTAGCCACTCCAAAAGGGTATATCTATGTGTATTCCACTAATACACAGCTATTCCGTGTAGGGTATAACTCAACATATTCCTTTTTTTTCTTGATCTTTCCATTGAGATTCCATGGTGAGTAGAAACACGTCGAGGTTTCCTTCACTAGTGTATCGAGGTACATGGGTATGAACCAAATGCATAACCATGCAAAACCTGATCACATAAGTAAACATGTTCCTTATCTCCCTTCCGACCATTTCATATGTTCCATGTGCCCAGTTACCACAAGATACACTTGTAGTATCACTCATGAAATGAGAATCATCCCATTGAATAAATCATTCCTTTGATGGATCAAGCACTTCAATATCTCTAATTGTCTGTGTGTATATTTTGTTCAAGTCCTCTTCAATCAAAGGTTCCACATAAGGTAAAAAAAAATGTTTGTCACATGGATGATCACATGCTCTTCCTTGTTCTCAAAACTGATATATCATTTATTAAAGTGCAGATCAACATTATTTTCACAACACCAAGGGCACCCCAGTAAATTTGGAAAACCATTTTCCTCTGCAAGTGTCAAGACCTTAAAGTCCCCAGTAAACTTGGCCCCTTGAATAGTAATAGTGGAATATTTAAAAACTCCAATGGGTGTGGCATTAGTCCTGTTTGCCATATACAACACATTCAAAGAGGGCTGTAATGGTGGTCTCCCCATTTTATTCCATGCGTCTAAGGTCAGTACATTCACTTCTACACCTGTATCAATCAAAATGTTATTTAACATCCATCCATGAACAACTGCATTCAAAGTGATCTATTTATCATACTCAACACTGTGAGGAGGTAAGTTCACATGTAATATTTGTCTCTCATGCTCAACTCTAGTGTGTAATGTCTTCTCTCTTAGCCATTACCCTAACAAAGGAATGATGTTCTCTTGGTGCAGTAGCTTACACACCTCCTTCAAGTCATCAACATCTTTCTGGGGAAGCTCAACTTATTTTTCTTGCTCTATCTTCTATGACTCCTCTGTCAAGCATTGTATCTTACCCTACAAGTTCCTAATAACCTTCATAGAATCTTGATAAAACTCCTTCTGATGGGTAGGGTCTAGATACTTTACATGCAATACCTCTTGTTTTGTAATAACATGCCTCTTCTTTAGAACTTCCCTATTGTGCGCCACTTCAGTGCATGTAGTGACTAGTACATGCAGTATCTCAAGATCAGGTACTACCTTTAACATCCACTAATCTTCCACAATGAGTTATACTATAACCATTCCCAGGCCATTATCCTACTTTTGCTGCTTGCTCATGTGATCGTACAAATATGGACATTCCTCAAACTTTTGAACCTTTCCACACTAGGATAAAATAATGTTACAAGGGCATTCACGCTTATAATGATAAGGGGATCCGCATGTATAAAAGGTTCCACAAGGGAAGTCACCTCTTCCACTGCCGCGACCGCGGCCTTTGAATCCTCCATGATAACTTCTACCTCTACAACCTCCATCAGAGAACCCTTCATGGCAATTATGATTATGATGCTCACCTTGTTCCTTAGATTTTTTTACAACACTAGTATAACGTACACCAATATCAATGACATCATGAATCTGATCAATCAATTTGCAATTTTTTGTATCATGAGTTGTAGACTTACAAATCTTACAATAACATGATACATTCTTTCTGATTGCACTGTGTAACATAGGAGCCTACTTAAATCATGATCCAAATGATAGATTTCACAATCCAATAACATGATTCGTACCAATTTATGAGGGAAAATATCCTTGGTATGTCCTTCCACCTTGCAATCCATACACCAAATACCACTATGCATCTCATGGGATGAATTAGCTTACAATTTTTCTAACTGTTTTGCCATAGATGCAATCTAAGCTTCCAAAAATGGGATAACTCTAATGTCTATGCTCCCAACATCCTCATTGCGTAGAGCTACCTCTATTTCCTCGCATGGATATGTAAATGTATTATGTGAGAACGCACACCTGAAAGGTGTGATCAAGCCTCCAAAAAACCATTGAGCATGTTGATTGGGGTGAATATCATACAAAAAAATTGAAAACAAAGTTTTAAAATGGGCATAATACTCCCTAACACTCTCAGCCATGCCTTACTTGATATCCTTTAGTGCTCTTTCTACTTAAACTCAGGTATGTGGAATTCATCTAAGAAAGCATCATGCAATGCATTATAATCTACATAAGTATGGTTTGGATCATACTTCTTATACCAACTATGCATCTTCCCTTACAAAGTAGTAACAAATTGACTTGTCTTACGCTCTGGGGCTGTAATCCCCTTAGTGTGCCATAGTATCTAACACTTATACATGTGCTTAGTTGCATCTTCAATTCATCTATACTTTGGTAGCTGAAGAGACATCTCATAATAAATTTACTGGGGATGGTGCAAACCATGCCCACTTGATCCAGAACCTGTATTACCTCTAGTGTTACCTCCTCCCCCAGATCCACCAAATCATGAACTAATAGATCCTCTTGATCACCCTCCTATAGTGGGCACCATACCAGAGGATGTGCTGCCTTGTGTTCTAATAGTTGTAGAAAATTGAACTCCAATGGTCTGTGAAATTGTACTACTCCCAGACATAATAGTAATATTCTGTGTGCCCATGCTTTGTGCCGATGGCACACCAGAAAATATACCTCCATCCAGACCCCCAAATAACACAGACAAAATTTACGCCACTATAGATGAATGTGCTATTTGAATGACTCATGAATTTAAGGGGAAATGAAATATACCTTTCACTACTGAAACACCTACACTAGCTTGATTCTTAATAACTATCTTAGAAATTGGAACACCAAGTGTAAGGGCTAGGCCGCTAGGTGGGATCAAATTTGCACCCACAATTCTTAGTCTTTCCTCATACGTGCCTCCTCATTTGAAACTGAAGATAATTCTCTACCATGCTTACCAAAATGGGGGAGTCCTAGATGCTCTGTATCCATGTCTTCCATGTGATCCCCAAATCCTTCACGATCCATCTCTCTCCACAACACCATTTTTTCCACAATATCATGTTGTTTTTCCAATTCCCTCTTGCATGCTTCATTAAACTTAAGTTATTTTTCTTCTCTCTGCCTTTCTACCACTAGGTACACCATCTTTCACCATGCCTGCTCTTTCCCTAGCATGCCTTGCACTCAAAATTATCATGCATTCCCCACACTCAACATCTATATTTATCCCATTGCAACTAAAATGGCTAAGTCCCAAATTCATACTTTCTGGGGCACACCCTTTTCTACTACATCTGTGTGCATCCCCATGAACCCCATGTTTGCGTGCCCAATCCTTATGTGTGTTCAATACTTAGGTTGTAATTCATCAGCCCAATAGGTGGTTCAGGGGTGCGGTTAGGGCAGAGAAGGGTTTAGTTTGGGTTTGTGTGTAGGGGGGCGTAACCCCAAAATAATTTTTTTTTATATATTTATAACACTACAGTGGGGGTGGAATACGACGGTTGAGGTGGGTGGGTTGGCCCTGCCACCCACCCACTCCATATATATATATATATATATATATATATATATTCTATTTATACTATATATATCTACTTTATATTATATAATAGAAACAACTTGTATTATATATATATATATATATAGGTGTAATATATTATATAAAAAAAATGATTTTTTTAATAATAAAACCCTTTTGATTGGAGATTTGAACTGAGGGGTTTTTAGGTCCCCTCCCTTACTACATATGATATATCTATATTTTGAGATTTCAGGGTGGTTTACAAGAAAACCATAGAGAGACCACCCTGATGCAAAAAAATAATCACAAAAACACATACTTATATGAACTAAACTGCCAAACTTAGACTAAGACTTTGACCACCTCGTCTTTCATCTACTTGTTGGCCTCTTCCATAGCCTTGATCTTCCTTTTACATCCACTGGAATGACATGTCACTTCTCCATCCTTAGTATCTTTTAGAAGAAAATTGTAGGAGAATTTTCCCTAGGTTTTGAGCTTAACCACTATGGGTGGAACTGTTGGTGTAGGTGGTATATTTATTCACTTATTTCATGTTATTCTACCTCACTAGGTGAGTCATCTCACTTAGGTGGACATGGATCTAGGTGTCATCTTAGTTATGATAGATTCTCTTACAAAATATTTCATATGTGTAAGTGTGTCATAGGAGTTACATTCCCATTTGGGAAAGTAACTCCTCTTCTCCATTATGGAGGAATCTTCTCTTACATGGGAGTTACACATTCACTCCCCTATATGTACACCATCTCTTTTTGATCTATGATAAGCCAACATAAGCTAAGATAAGGCTTCCATTCCACTCCACTTTTCGAATCTTGAGCTCTCATATGCATGCACATTGCTTTACAAAGCTTGCTTTCTTTAATCTTGCAACTCCTACACTTTGGTGAAGTGTAACTATTCGATGCATGTGAATTCCTTCCAGGTCTTCATCCTACACTCCTTCATGGTATCAGAGCGTGGGAACCAGAATCACATTGCTCACCATCTTTTCTCCACCGTGTAGTTACTTATGCAAGATCTCGCTTTTGCATGTGCTCTACTTGCATATTTTGAGATTCTTGTGGGTGTATTTTTCAGGTGTTTGTGCTCTTCAAGTGCTCAATAGCCTTGCATGCATGCTTTGGAGGCATTTTTAAGTGTTCAAGTTTCAACATATTACAGAACCTGCTTAGCTGCATGTTGCTCTCCTTTCACTCGGGCAATGCTCCATCCTTCGAGTTGAATGATTGCATTCGGTTTTTGGCTTGGTCTAGTCTACGTGTTCGTTGTTCTAGGCTCGTGCCTTGGTTTTTTGACCTCAATTTATAGCTCATGGATCCTTGCATTGCTATGCTTTTGGATCATTATCATGCTCTGCTTCGGGACTTCAGGTTGTGCCCTCTCACTGCTCGTGCCTGGTCGGAGTTCCATAACTGCGGTCTTGGTTTGAACCCAGTTTCTTCCAAGCTCGAACGTGTGTGCATCCCAATCTCGGTCTGAGTCATGGTTCATTTGAGGAGGATTAGTTGTTCATGCTATCCCAATCTCGGTCTTGATTTGTTTGAGTCGTCACTATTCATGCTATCTCGGTCGTGAATCTCTACCATGGGTCTTTGGATTGTGCTGCGTACAGTGCTTTGTTTACAGGTTTCTGTTGGCTCGTGGATCTATCTCACCTCATGATCTATTTACCTTGGAGACCAGGTCATTTTTGGCACCTCATCTCTTCCACCGATCCTATCCCAGCTGCATTGGATTCGGGACCTGTCTCCTACAGCACTCTAACCATCTATCTGAATGTGTCTACTCGCATGTGGCTTCTCCCCTCTCCAGCGAGGGCCGTTATTGTTCGGTAGAACTTCTAACAGCTTGGGCATCTAGTTTTTGGTTATAACATCCTACACACACAACTCCTTCTTGCCTTAACATTTCAAACCTGCGCCCCCATCAATACGTGGCTCCATTAAACTTGGTCTCCATAATGGTGTTTCTAGCATGTCCAGATTGGCTTCCACCACGGCGACCCCTCCAATTGCTCCTTTGAACCACCTCATCCCTATTTCTGTATACCTCTACTGAACCTATAGGCTACGTTGATGGTTTTCTCTAGCTCTCTGCCACGTGGAGACCTGTGGATTCCCATAAACCTTTGACAATTCGCTGTAACTTCAACACTTTTGTTGGTATACTAAACGTGGGCTTGCATCTGATAGATGGACGACTCACTTAGACTACAGATATTTCACTCAACATGGGCCCTCACCTCCTTATCACCTTCTTTTTAATGTTTTAGGGTGATTAAAAAGAAAACATTTCATTTTGGCATTGTAATTTGGGTTTTTGGCTTGTTTTATCAACCCTCCTATGAGCGTTGAAGACGGAGGGAGAGGTCTGGGGTTGGATGGAGGCTAACCCCCCCTTGCAGTCAAAACAAACCCCTACTAAAATTCCATGTCGTTTCCAATGAGTACCCACATGATACCCTTTGCACCCATTTCGTGCACCTTTTTAATGTGTTTGCAATGTCTAGTGCATTTTTCCATTAGTTGCAGGAATTGTATTTATGCCATAACTTTTGACTCGTTGCTCATTTTTTAGCGCTTATTTAGTCAAATTTGTATGATTTTTTACACACTACGTGATGGCATTTCCAATTTTGTAAATGCACTACTTTTATAAAGTGCCACATTCTAAGGGGGTTGCTTGTACTCTTGGGCCTACGCACGCAGACACATTATCGACCGAGTCTGATGTCTTGCTTTTGTGCACCTTGCATCTTGCATTTTTTCATCATGGAGAGTGCTCTTTCCAGATGTGAGCACCATAGGATCACCTTACAACCTCTGCCACTTCTCACAGGGAGAGAGACCTATTCAGCTTGGCATGCTTCCATGGAACGTTACTTTGCCTATGAGGGTCTTTTAGCCTTCTTACTTGGGCCAGTTTCTAGACCCATTGATCATCATCATCTAGAGGATTTTCTTGACACTTGCGATCACATCCATGGTCACATGATGATGTACGTCTCTCGTTCTCTCTGGTTTCACATGGCAGACTCAGATCCACCTCACCGTGTCTGGAGCATTCTTCAGTCCTTCTATGGAGACCCTTCACATACTTCAGTCATTGTTCCTACTACTAATTCAGTTGTCTCCTCTTATTCATGTGATGATAGTTCCACTAACATAGGCTCACTTGGTTCTACTTCTGATGATGAGGATTGTGCACCCAGTTCTGATGTCGAGAGTACTACAAAGGACTCTTCTCCTCTTTCTCTCACTATTCCAGACATTGTTGTCACCCCCCACATCTCATCAAATATCAAGCAGTATCCTACTTAGTCTCACACCGTCATTACACTAGTCTCCTTTCCACTTCCAGTGTGTGAGGCCCATTCCACTCCTATACGTTCATTGGATGACTCATACCTATCTGACATCGCTCTTTTGTTTGTTGAGCTCCCTCATTGGGACGAGTATCTGCCTGACCTTTTTCGTCTTTTAACAGAGTCTACTTGTGATTCTCTACAGGTCCCTCATCCATCTATAGGTATTTCACATGAGTTCTTCATCTCTGTTGTCGGGAGTTCCCCTTCCGAGAATCATGTCACTTCCACATTTCCGGAGACCTTCGTTGATCCACCCTTCCTTGTGGATCCATTTTTTGTCGTGGGGGATGTTTTGTTCCCTTCACATCACTTGGACATCCTTTCTACGGGTGTTCCTCTTCACTCTGATAGTTCTACGCACATGGCATTACCTTCGGTTCCTTGGCACTCACTCGCTAGACCTATGTCACACTTCCATGCACCAGACTCAGAGTTCTTCGTGTTGCTGCCTCTAGTTTCTTTTGTGGAGTGAGTGGACTTCCAACACGTCATTTCTGTCCTTCCTAAGGCCAGGCACATAGTTCATTGTAGGTGGCTCTTCTTTAGTCCAAAGGTAGAGGATCTCGTCATTGACATTCTTTTGGGAGACCTCCTAGAGCTGTAGAGTTCAGATCCATCCATGACATCTTCTGCATTACTCTCATCTTGCTCTTCTTCTCTCTTATTCTTCTTTCCAAGAGATTTCCTCTTTATACATGGGTACCCTTTCAGGCTCATCTATGGACGGGACCCATATTTGGCCTCTTTGTTCTTTTGTGGTGGATGTTTTTCCCATTGGGTTTTCCTTCACTACTTGGGACTTCTTCTTATACATGGGTGCCTCATCAGGCTTTGTGTCAGGACCCATTTCTTGTTTCTGACTTTCCACCTCATCCTAAGTTACAATGAAGGGGGGTGTTGGTGTAGGTGGTATATTTATTCACTTATTTAGTGTTATTCCACCTCACCAGGTGAGTCATCTCACTTAGGTGGACATGGATCTAGGTGTCATCTTAGTTATGATAGATTCTCTTACAAAATCTGTCATATGTGTAAGTGTGTCATAGGAGTTACATTCCCATTTGGGAAAGTAACTCCTCTTCTCCATTATGGAGGAATCTTCTCTTACATGGGAGTTACACAATTCACTCCCCTATATGTACACCATCTCTTTTTGATCTATGATAAGCCAACACAAGCTAAGCTAAGGCTTCCATTCCACTCCACTTTTCGAATCTTGAGCTCTCATATGCATGCACATTGCTTTACAAAGCTTTCTTGCTTTAATCTCGCAACTCCTACACTTTAGTGAAGTGCAACTATTCGATGCACGTGAATTCCTTCCAGGTCTTTGTCCTACACTCCTTCAGGAACCAGTCCAATGGGAGTGTCCAATTATTTTATGTCAAGGGGGGATATGTATGTAGGATCGAAACCCTTCATCCTATATTTTTGATGCACAGTTACTATAAAGCACTAGAGAGTCTTGTTACGCCTTTCTAATTCAGACAAGTATTCCATGGCCACCATATTTGAACCACTAACATATAAAATATGCATGGAGCTTAAGGGCATGCAAAAGTTCCACACTTCTTCCTCCAGGCTAACTGCGTGCCTTGCATAGATGAAAAGGTGAGCAATCTGAAGGGCCTCCACATTGTCCTCCCCAATTAGTAGTAGATTGGTCACAAATATCGACACTATCTCTGCATTCACACACGGCTACCCATGATCCTATAAGAAATTTTCCCTGATGATGCACTCAATTGCTTTTCCCATGGGCCTATATGGGATACAAAAAATAATTTTAATCCTGATAGGGGAGACTAGGCCATAAAAGGCCATCTCCTGAATCTCACCCCTTAAATAAAGATCTAGGTAGGGCACATTTACCATTAAAAAAACATTATCAATGTGCAAAAACTAGAGTAGAGGAATTATATGTCATGAAAAAATAGGCCCGAACTTCCAGTTTAAAAGGAATTCCCACGTGCCTCCTCAATGAAAGTTAATCATGACCTCGGGTGGCTTCACTGTCAAAAATGACATCCAAGCTAGGACATAGGGATATATCATTAGAAGTGATGGCATATATTGTTTAAAACACCCTATGATTTGCAAGGTGATCTAACGCCACATTAGCCTGTCTGAACACATGACCAATGTACCAAGTCTCCAATTTGGCCAACCAAAACATTGTGTTGGATATATAGAAATCGAGATTCCAATTAGCAACTTTACCTAAAGTGGTGGCTTTAGCGATTATTTGTGAATCACCCTCTATGTATAGATGGGTGTATATGCATTTCAATTCTCTTTTGATGCTGAAGAGGAGAGCTTGCACTTATACTTGATTACATGCACCTTCTTGAAGGTGGAAGGACCCAACATTGATTAAGTCACCTTTCTCATTACGAATTACACACCCTGCCCTGAAATCCCGGGGTTCCCTTTGGAGGCCCTGTCGAAGATTAACTTGCAGAACCTAGGGGGTGGGGACCATATGATTAGGTTTCTTATGGTCCTTTTTTTAGCATCTGAATTTCCTTGATTTTGAAGTGAACCTGAAGGGGGAAGCTTGATGAGAGGCCATGCCTTCCTTATCGAGGCATCCCAATTGGATAAATTGTCTAGATTTTTGCAATTGGAACTAACATTTTCAGAGATTACTACTTCCAATTTATGAATTACAGACTCTACCCCTGAGGAAGAATCCCTGAAGAGGTATAAGTTCCTTTCCCACGAGATGTGCTACATGAGAAGGAATGGACTACATACCCAAATGGAATTAAGGGAGTGTTTTTTCTTGAGGATTGGTCAGGATTCCCATGTATTTTAAATTATGGCAGTGATAACCCAAGCCGATTCCAATTTTAAACAAATCCAGGACCAACATTGGAAGGTGAATGGATAATGGAGCATGAGATGGTCTATATCTTCTTCATCCTGTTCAAAGAGAAGGCATCAGGAAGGGCCTTGATAACCCAATTTTCTCCTCCTGATTTTCACTATTATTTTCCCTTTATAAACCAACCAGCTAAAGGCCCTACTTTTGACACGCAATTGGGATCCCAACAACCTGAGCATGTGATGGAGCCTCTACCTTCTTGCAAAAAGAGGGATTCATATCCTAATTTTTTACATGTATAGACCTGGTATATTACCAAACAAGAGAACCTGATCTTGAGAATTAGATAAGTTGGCCTTGAAAGTTTTGAAGATAATTTTGTAGAGGGATTTGGAGACCTGAGAAATAGCTAAGTCCACCATTTTCCACATAAAGGTTTGTGAACCATCCACCATCTAGTGACCGTAATCTTCAACCTTGTCACCCCAAGTTATTTTCATGGCTGATCTGAGTGGCTCTAGCTTGGGAATATTAAGGAGGGTAGGGTGACCATTCCAATATTCCTCCCAGAATTTGGCCAAGTACCCATTCCCTTTATTCCATGAGGTCATAACTGAGAAAAATTTTCTCTAAGAACAAATGAAATTCCATATGTGAGATCCTTTCGGGAGTTCTTAGCTCGTTATTATGCATTCTGGTATAGCCATAGGAAGGTATTTCAAGAGCACATTTTTATTGAGTAGTCTATACAAATTAGAGATCAATTTACAAATATGTTTGGATCTCAGAGCGACCTTTTGAAGGTTTAGATCTAGAACACATGCACTACCTAATTCCTTTGGAAGTTTAACCTCTTCCCATTTTAATAGATGAAATTTTCTCTCTATACCTATGCCTTGCAAAAGGAACGTCCTCAACATTTTATCTATTTTCAGAAAGACCGTTTTAGGAATTCTTAAGATAGATAACATGTAAATTGGAATCACACTGAGAACTGATCTGATAAGAAAAAATATTCCTGTGAAAGTGAGCCACCTTCCTTTCCAAGAGGACAATTTTTTTTAAAAGAAAAGATTATATCATTCCACAAATTAGTTCTCTACCCCATGAAGAGGGGTATGCCCAAATATTTCTAGGGGAGGGGACCACTAGAGAAACCAAGGATCTATTTGATATGCCTTTGCAAAGAAGGGGAAGAATGAAAAAATAAAATCAAGGACTTAGGCAAGTTAATTACTTGCCCTATCACTTGGGAATCTTGCTCAAGGATGCCCCCAATTTCATTGGCTTCATTCGATGCAGTTACTCTAAAAAGAAATGTGTCATTTGCAAATTGATGGTGAGAGTGAAAGGAATGATAACTACATCGTACCAAGCCAAGAACACAAATGCTAATCAAACACCACGATCAATAAGATGAAAGTAATTCGCCAGAATAACTTTACATAAAACTTTTGCAAACAAATGAGAAACAATATCATATATTATTATGGAACTCAATGCAATACATTGAGAATGGACCTTGCTTAAATAGGCAAGGAATAAAATCTAAGAACCAGTCAAGGTCATAGATCAAGCCATAAATCAAGGAAATAACTAGTCATCAAAGAACTAGTCAAGACCATAAATTTAGGAGAGAACTAGACATCAAGGATGTATTCAATACCATAGATCAAGGAAAGAACTATACCTAACAACTAGATAATTTATCCTAACATCTAAATAAGATAAAATAAATATCCACACAGATAAGTGGGTGAGGATAAATGCAAAAGTAAATAAAGTACCTAGGTGAACATGAGCTAAGGTAAATACGTACCCTAACACCCCCCTCAAGTGAAGCTAGGGGAAAAATAGAAGTGACATGTCCACAGAATGAGTCCTGACAAGTAGGCCTGATGAGGAACTCATGTACAATAACTGGGAAAAAAGGGACACCGCAAGGTACCCAACACCAGTAACAACAAACTAAAGAGACCTAAAAACCCGCTCCAAGGAATCCCAAGAAGCTCGGCTCAAAAATCTTGTACAATGCTAAAGAATTTTGGTGTGCACTATGGTCTGAATCCACTACTTGATCACAAAAATAAAAAAAATGACACTGGGTTTCACCAAAATAGCTCCATACAAGGAGACTATCAATGGAGTGATGTCGAAAGTGCAAAAAAAAATACCAAACATAATTCGATCAATTGCTGCAAATAGGTGTGCCACGATCCAAAAACAATAAACAAAACAACAAGGCAAGGACACAAACTCCAGAGTGTCACAATCCAAGAAAAGCCAAGGTAACAAGGCAAAGACACGAAACCCGAAGAAGCATGATCAACACCACACCCTCTCATACTACTGAATGGGTGGAGTGACGCTACAAATTTGTATGAGTTTCCCAAAATCAACTACTCGAACACTAACAAAATAACACTGGGCTCCACCAGAATAGCTCCCCCATAAGAGAGACTATCAACATGCCAAAAGTGTCAAAAATACAGATACAAAATCTCTCAACAAACAAGAGATAAACACTACACCTACAAAATAAAAATGCTCAAAACAAGAAGCATCACAATGCATAAGGTATAGAAAGTGGAGCAAGAGGCCTAATGGTGGAGGAGCCATGCCTGTAGAGTCCTATCAACAAATTCATATGTCGCCACCATGAGGTGATCAAATATCTACCCCAAATCAACATGGATGGATGAAGAAGATGCCTGCATATGACTTGGTGCAAAATGCACAATGGGTGCATGCAAAAGAACATCAGAATGTGTATCAGGTTGATCATGTCTGACAGCTAAAATCTTAGGTTTCTGAATCTTGAGTGAAGGTGCAGAACTCATGTGTTGCTCATGATCCTTAGAAAGAGTTGAGAAAACAAAAAAAGGATCTCTGTCAATGTGTGATCCCAATGAATTATCTGCTTGAAAACCAATGTCATGATGAGAATTCTGCTTAACATGTGGAATAGAGGAAACAAATACCCTGTGAATGTCTGCCAATGACTCCGCTAGTGAGACGCATAGAACGGAGCCATGCGAGAACTGAATGTAGTGGTATGCTTCTCAAAAAATCCATGTAGCTGAGTAGAAGTAGGATACACAACATGTGCTACTGTAATAGGCATAGATGTGGAAGACCATGCAGTAACAAGCTTCATATGTGTATGAGCATCAAGAGTAGGAGTAGACTCAAATACTGATAGATCAATGTCGATGGGTTTAGAAGCAATAGCTGCAAGTGGACTAGGAGCATGGATATGGTTGTCCATAATATGATGGTGATGTTGTAGGCTAGCAAGTTTGTTCTGCAGGGAGTGTATTATTGTATCCTTATCATGAATGAGTGATTGTAGAAGATAATTTCACTTCTTGAGTGATCTATTTTCTTCCACAAATTTTACAATATCCTCTTGAAGTCCACATACTTTAGAGAAAAAGCATATCATTCTCAGAATCCATGATAGGTATAAATTGCAACTCCCAAAAATTTTAGGACGTCGAGCTCAACCGAAATTGTATCCACAATTGATTACAAACACTCCTCCATGTTTGGCATGTTATAATTATAGTGAAAGTCTCAAAATAAATAACTCCAATGGAAAGAGCATGAAAAAACAAGCACTTTTGAAACAATGACACTCAAAACTGAGTTACCAATCAAAATATACAAGCTTTTTAATATTTTTCTCTGTTATTTATTTTAGTTGCCACTGAAACAAAATAAATTGTTGTTGCCTTCACCACACAAATAAAATTAAAGGGCACTGAAGTTAAGCACCTACTAGTAGGAGTCACAATATTTAAGCACTAGAAAATTTTTCATATGACCATGCCATATGACAAGGGCTAAGGATTTTAACCGTGACGACCGATCAGCTATGGTTAATCCTTGCAAGCGCCCATCCTAGATTTTTGTAGACATATCCCTGCTAAGAGTATCCACTACCAGAAGAAAGAGGAATGAAGATAGGGAGTCACCCTATTTGATCCCTCTATTGCCAATGAAACTTCCTTCCACTGAGCCATTTTCAAGGATAGAGAAGCTTGGGGTGATGATGTAATTAAACACCCAATCATGGAAGGCTGTATTAAAACCAAGCTTCAATATCAGTTGAATGAGAAATCAACAGTTCAATCTATCATATGCTTTACTAAAGTCTAGCTTTAGTAACATACTCGGGAGATGATTTAGACATAGATAATACATGAGTTCATGGGAAATAATGATGCCATTGAAGATTTATCTCCCTGACAGAAAACTGCATTGCTATTAAGAAACGATACTCTCCAAAACCAATTTGAGACAGAAAGCAATGGCCTTTAAAATTATCTTATATGAGGTATTACATAGCGAGATAGGTCAAAATTCATCTAGGGATTCTGAAGGAAGTTTATTAGGAAACATGTAGATGAATGTGTGGTTCAATGCACCAAGAATTTTACTAGTGGATATGGATTCTTCCTCTAACTCCCAAACGTCTAAACCCAAAAGTTCCTAAAATTCTTGGAAAAATGATGTAGGGAAGCCATCAAAGCTTGGGGATTTATCTCACTTCCTGGAAAATAGCATTGATTTAATTTCTTCAAAAGAGAAGGGGCCATGAGCTTGATATTCCTAGCTTCATAAACCAATTTTAGAACCAAGGATATCAAATAATCTTGTGAGTCCTGATGTGAAAGGGTATTACCGACTAAAAGGTTAGAGAAAAAGGATACACAAACCTCCTTGATTTTTTGTTTCTCAGTGATCCAATCCCCTTGAGATGAATTTAGCTTTTAAATGTAGTTGGAACTTATCCTTGCCTTGAGGGAGGAATGGAAAATTTTCATATTTTTGTCCCCTTCTTTCAACCATGATTCTTTGGATTTTTGCTTCTAGAATATTTCCTCTCTCAGAAGAATTTCTCCTAATTTTGAAAGCAAGGAATTCTCTTTCAGGTATTCAGCTTGACCCATACCATTTTTTAATATATACTCATTCAAATATTTAATATTTGCCTTAACTCTCTTTTTTGCCATGAATATTATTGTTGAAGTGACATTTTTTCCACTTAAGAAAATGACCTTTGAGTCTATCTAGTTTCTGGGAGAGAATGAACATCTTTGTACCTTTTATATTGAAGGAGATCCACCAGTCTTTGATTATCCTGAAAAAAGAGGTTTCCCTTAGCCACATAAATTTAAACTTGAAAGGGGATTTTCTCAGAGGAAGATCTAATGAGATATGCAAGAAAATGGGGAAATGATCCAACCTAGAAACTGGGAGAACCGCACTTTCCAAAATGATATTTTGTTGGATCCAGTTTCCATTAGCCAAGAATCTATCCATTCTTTCCACAATCCTACTAAAACCAAACCTTCTGTTTGTCCAGGTGAACTAACCAAGTTTGGGTTATAAATCCAAAAGGGAAAAGTTCTAAATGAAGGAACACAAATCCATTTTTGAGTGAGGGTTTCTAGAAATGCCACCACTCTTGTTCCTATATGAAGTTATAGCATTGAAATCACAAACAAACAAAATCAAAGCATCTTTGAATGTCTCCAAATCTCTGGAGAGGTCATACTAAAGGTTCCTTTTGGAAATTAAGCTATTTGGATTTTAGACATTACAAAGAATAAATGTGATATCTATGTGTAGAATCTGAACATGACACCATTGTGTGTGTCAGATGTCCTTAATAATTGAAAAACTAGCTTTGTGGGACCTCCAAAATCCCAGGCCTTCAAAAGCACCATTTGAGTCAACAGAAATCACTAACCATCCTTTAAACTAGAAATACTAAAACCTTTTATCTCTGAAGAGTTCATTTTGGTTTCTTGCAAAAGGAAAATGTCTACCTCTTGCTCGAGAATACAACGCTTGACTAAGGGTTGTTTGTTAGGAGCATTGAGGCCCCTAACATTCCATGAAAAGATATTCATTTTTTTAGGAGGGATGGGCCCTCCCTACTTACTTTTGAGAAAGAATCACTAATTTTACCTTGCTTACCTTTAGTGATCTCTTTGATGATTTTGGATTTGGTGCTGGATCTACCCACTGGAGCTAAGGAGCCAACATTGGGGATTTTGGATAGGCCCAGAGTAACAACTAGAGAACATTCTAGAGTGGATCCATCCACTGGAGTTGATCCTACTTTAATCCTTAGTGTATCTACCATCAGAGAGGCTTGAGGGGAATTTAGCATTACTTCCCACCCCTACATCCAAGTTTCTAAAGTCCCAACTAATTCACCATGGCTTGATTTAATCCCTTCTTGCACAAGGTGGTTGGATCTGGTGGATTCTTCCATAATAGTTTTGGAATCCTTTAGAAGGGTTTGGTGAGAAATATTTCCCTTCAAATTTGAGACTGGATCTTTTGGAAGGGTGAAAGGAGAAGCTTATGTGGCTCACTTTCCCGACTGAGAGGGCTTTGACATCCATTTTGATCCAAAAGACTTTGTGGGTGCTTTACATTCCACCTGAAGGTGCTCAGAGTTTCTAAATTTGAAACATTTATGAGAAAAAATTTCATATTCCACATCTTGTGACCAGGTACTCAAGGGTCCTTAGATGGATATTGTTTTGGGCAGTGGCCTAGAGGGATAAAAAATAATGCACACCCTGGCAAAGGCGATAAGTGATCCTTCCAAAGTCCTAGAGTCAATTTGAATGACTTTACCCAAGCTATTGTAGAATTTGGCCAGGATCTTAGGGTTACAATATTCAATGGGTAGGGTGTAGAGGTGGACCCAAACCTATTGGGATTCTACTATGATCTCGGAGGGGTCTATATTTGATACCCAAGCTTACAGGAGTAGCCACCACTTCGTCAGAAAGGAGGAATTATTAAGAAGGAATTCTTCCTTCTTTTCTTCACTTCAGAAAAGGATCAAGAAGAATCCTTTGGTTAAGAACCATATGTACAAACCCGTACCCACTGGTTTTCACACCATGAAGTGATATCTGCTATAGAGATCCATTTCCCAACGAATTTGGCTATGACCGCTCTGCTTGTGAATAGGGAAATTTTCCCTGCCAAAACATCTTCCTCCCAAAAAATCACCTTACCATCTTGAGCCAAACTTGCAGGTGAAATATCTTCCATGAAAAATTACAGACCCTCCCAAGCATTATTAGGATTATCATGTCACGATGAGGAGGCTTGATCTGACCGAGTAGTGGGATGATAATTCCCAGGTAGAGAATTGAAGTTCATTGAATGACCAGGTCCATGGGTATCAGAAGCTGATCTGATCTATTTGTTTCAAAGCCTTAACGGAATGAGAGCTTCTGGGAAAGGGGAGGAGCGGGATTCCAATGATCCAGAATGTTGTTTTCCTTTTGAAAATTCAAAATTTGAATTGTGAAGAGGTGGGAAACTGAGATTTTTCCACCCTGACGAAGTCCATCGAGTACGACTTCTCTGGCCTATTGGGATTTGATTGAATTTAGAAAAAGGAAGGTTGACTCCCCATCGCTTGGGTGGAGCCCCGAAATGGTGATCTTTTGATCTGTCAAGGCATGACCCCATGACGTTGATCTAAAACCCCACTTTGCCGTTTGTCAAACCCTTAAATTCACACTTTTTTTCTATGCCTACCTCCATAACATAAATGACTTATTATATTAAAGAAAAATAATGTATATATATTATATCTATTAATCCTTATATATAAATATTTTATTTATATAAATTTTAAATTGATCAACTAAAACAATTGATTTATTTTTTATAAATATATTTGAATTTAATTAAACTATTTTATTTATATAATATATATAATGCATATAGATTAATCCTTCATATGACATCAATGAAGTATACTATCTTATCATTAAGATATATATAAGTGAATATATACTTATATTACTTCTATACTATCTTATAAGTTATATATATATACTATATTATACTTATTTTGTCTTAGTATTTCTCTTCAGTTTAATCGCAAGGCTGAATACTATAAACATGTAAAATTTTATATTGATTCTTAGTTGAAAAACACAAATAGTAAGATAACTTTTAATAGAAGTAGTTGTAGTCTTATTTTCCCACTTAACAACCCTAGGTGCGCTGACACTTCACTTAGACATATCTGAGCACTCACCTGAAGCACGTAAAGGTATTAGGTCCCTCTTTATTACTATCTTACCAAGGTGTTAGCATGCATGTTCATAATAACCATACTCAAAGTGCATATTCCATTCTAACAATCAGATCCATGAGCTCAATTTGGAAACACACATAATAAGTAAACATATAGATCACATAAGGATTAATATCAAATTCAACATATAGTAACCATGAGTAGAGAAATCAACACTAAATATCCATCCATAATCATCCATTATAGTAATTCATGATAGACCAGTAGCTGAATATACCATGAGCATCATTACAAATTCATGTGCACAAACATACATGTAACATAACTCTATTACAATCCAAATCTCAGTCGCATCTCTAATCTATGCAAATCAATACATATATATAGGGGTGGGGACTTTCCCTTCACTGCCCAGGAACTCTCAAAATAGGCCGCATGCTCAAAATAGCCATGCGATGCTACAAAGATAGCTAAAGAAGCATGCAAGATTCACCTAATAATATATTAACTCTAGATTTAATACTATTATTAGCTTCAAACTCTAAATGATTCTTGATCTTCCACTTTCTTGTGATATTTCCCAAAATATCCTTTTATTAATTCATAGGACTCCATGCATTAACCTATTCTCATAACGTTACTCAAACACGACTCCAACTATCTACTATTTTTTAATCCTATGGCTCAAAAGTAGGCTAAGTTAGGAGTATATTCTTACCAGGCATTAACTAATCCACAAGTCACATGTCCTTCTTCTGTATGCTCCTTTTCGCATACCTCTCGTGGGTAAAAAACTCTCATGTACCTCTTATACATAGAAAACTTCATGGGTGCAACATTACCCCACACTAAAGTTATTTATGCCCTTAATAATTATTCAATCATTTTAAGTGAAAAGTTGACAAAGGAGATAAAAAAATTGAAGGCCCAAAAAGAATTTTTATACCCAAAAACTATTAATGCAGGGATCGATCAGAGGAGATCTTGAAATTCTATATCTATCTCACTTACCACCTTTTTCCATTCCTCTAGCTCCTACAATCCCTAACACTTTGTTAGGAGTGATTTCTTCAAATTTTCTTTGAGCTCATGAATTACCATTGATAATTTGGTGCACACACCCTCAATCTCATCCATGTGGTCTAGTATCATATTCTAAATTTTTCCTATTCATAGCTCTAACTTTTCCCTATTTGTCTTTATCTTGTCCTTCTATAGAGTAGAATCTACTATCACCTAGGTGTGCTCAACCTTATTAGTAATTTTCCTCTCTAGAATTGTCTATAATATTTGTTCTTCATTCACCGACCTAGCGTAAATTAAAGGCTCATAAAATCTGACATATTTTGAAGGCCATATCATCTTTACACTTTTTTTCTTGAGTTGTATAAACAAATCCTCTATCTTAGTGACATGTCCCTCAACAATGACTTTGTTCTCTTATTTCTCCTTGGAAATATCTTCTCCTCTAGGCATAATGCTACTCATTATGTTCACCAAAATCATCCCTACTAAGTCCTCTAGATACTCCATTTGAGCAACATAATCACATCTGGCTTGGCTCACCAAAGATGGGAAATGCCCCAAAATCTCCTTCGCTAACGCACTAACTCTAGTGTATTCACTTATTTTGTTCTCTTCTTATTCTCCCCTTACATGCATTTCTTCAATATCTCAACCTCGCACACCTTTTTCTTCTTATCAGTAACAAAAAATTTAACAATTTTGCTAGCATCCAAATTTAGGCATATGACCTTTCTTGCCATTTTATTCAAGCTAGTTCACGTCTTCTCATTAGTCAATTTTTTGGGATCTATCACCCTATACTTCTTCCTAAGTTATTTCCCTAGTGTCATAGTGTCGATAAGGTGTTCAATTAATTTTTAATTCTGGCTCCTCTCAATGGTTGTGCAAACTCTAGTTAATCATTTTCCTCAGTGCACGAAACCCCTCTATTTGGATCCATCAAGTTCTAGGCATAAAACTTATTTATTTCCAATGTACTTTGAAACCAACCCCATAAGACCTTCATAGGTTCTTCCACGTAGTCCATGTGAGGCGACCGAGGTGTCAAATGCTTCCTCTACAACTTTCTCTTCGTCCTATGTTTCTTAGGAGTGGGCATGCTTGTTCCCACCCCTAATCCTATATCCTTCTTGATAAAAAAAATGTATCACCAGTCTCCTTTTCTACATGCCCTTCCTCATGTACATGTGTACTCTCTTTCACCAGGATCCTACTCCCTTCTTCCTCTTGTACATGCATCTTATGTTTATCTCTGGTCTTTTCCTTTTCCCTCTCTAATTTCTTGAAAAATTATTGTTGTAACTCTTATCTCAAATATTCTCCTCTCTTCTCCAGATCTGATTCTTCACTTGCCTCTGTATTAGAGAAATTTTTGGATTTTGTACGTGCTCATTATTTTCCTACTCTGTGAGCTCCCCTATTATGAGGTCCCTTCACCACTTCTATGCCATTGAGAATAATACATATTCTTCTATGAGTGGTCTAACTTTCCCTCATCTTCATCTCCTTATTCTTTAGGGTCCTCTTCACGTGCCCTTTTCAATGGTGGCAAAATTTTTCTTCCGAGTTGTGGGAAGCGAGAATCTGTAACATCCACCTTAGCTCTTCCTTAAGTCTTAGGTCTCAGTGTATACAAAAACCCTACATATCAAACCCCTGATAGTGACATTGAGCCAATGATGCAATTCTAGCATACCAAGCCCTAATACCTCTAAGTATGCAAGCCTTAATTTATACCTATAAGTCATGCACAAGGTGTGCAAATATGATTTGACCTTATCTACATCAAAGGTCAGCTTTTGCACATCTATTATCCATATTTACTAAATACCTGAGGTATCACACAGTGAAGGAAAATGACAGCTTGCACTAGGGTCCCATCTCCCCCTTTACCATCCTGAAGCATGTAATATTGAAGTGTCGCATCAGTGAAAATTTCATTTTTTCCCCAACTATTATAGACAACTCGTATACAAATGTTCCGTTCATTCTCAAATTCCCCTCTTAACCTGTCATGCCACTTATTCATCTTTTCCTTGCATGTACTTTTGATAACCCCATCACAAGTGTATTCTGTGAATTTTACTACTGGAGATGGATACAAGGGTGGGTAAACCCACATATTTTCCTCTGGTCCATTTGGTACTCTAATCTCCAAAAACACTATAAGGAGTAAAATAGACCCTCACGTTATTTTGGCACCCTCCTCATTATGTACTCACACTTCTTCTATAATCCCATTTCCAACAAAATACATGATTGTGTAGTGTTGTCTTGTGTTCCCTATGTGCCAGATAAAAAAATACTTTTATTCACATCCATCCACCACTCAAAAGCACCTAATTTGTAGCTTATTGAGGAAACCTTGGTCAGGAGGGTCATCCAAGTCTATAATTGACATTTCCCTACCACCATTCTTGTAGCTCAATTTTATGGCCATCTCATCTATATCTTTCTATTTGCACAAAGATCCAATCTCATAACTTCTCCTATGTGCTCCGGAGACCTATAACTCACTAAATGAACTGAGAATTAATCCTCATCCTTCTCCCAGAAAAGTAGAATTAATATTTATGTACCCTTGACATAAACCATTGGTAAAGATGTGTGGCCTTTACAAAGAAGGGGAGCTCATAGAACTATAAAACACCGGTCTTCTCCAATTACCTTCTTACGAGAGAAATCAATCAAGGGATTTCCTTCTACATTTATTCCTGGGATCACCTTTTCTAAATCATCCTTCAAACTCTTCTCATGCCCATTTTTTCTATGGTTACACTCACTTATCTTGCACTATGGGAGCTTCAAATTCCATATTTCAACCCTATACACACCAAGGGATACTGCATTTCCAAATAAATTTCCTCTAGGGTTTCCTCTGTTTCCACCTCCACCCTTTTTGTCTCGATATTTCTTCCTTTCGGGGCCATATTTATACAAATTAGCATGTCCTAGGTTCTCTACTACATAAGCTTCTCTTCTACGAGCAGTGCTATGAACCCTAACTACTTAAATTATATGTAAACCCTTCTCTCCATTCCCTGTTAATGGTTTGAACTTTCCCTTCCACATGGATCTACATGCAACTCTACATGCACTAATCTTGTGATTTACTTCAATCTTTTCACACTCAAATGCTCGATAGCTTCTTTTCTAAAATTTATCGTCGAAGGTAAGGTATTAAAAAGAATACCCCTTACCCCTATTTATACTTTTTCAATGACCCACATTTTCCTTTTGATCCATGCTTTTAATTCACTTTTTTAATAAATTACCTTTTCTATCTTTGTTCACTTCCACAACTTCATTTCTAGTGTTGCAATCGTAACCTTCTGGCATGATATAATACTTCTTATCCAAAGACCTCCTCCATGAACCTACCTGTGCTGAATTACATAACCATTGCATCATCATCCAAAGTAGCTTTTCATGCCACTCCCTACCTAGCATTACAATGTGCGATCATCTTTACCACATGGTATTTAATCAAAGCCAATTTTCTTCAATCAATTTACATCACATCTGTAATACCTTTTCTTTCACACCAACCTTCTAGGAGATACCTTCAAACAAGCTGACCTACATCAAGATGGAAGTTGATAAATTTTCATCCCCCTACTTGATCCACCCCACACTAAAAGTATGCCTGGTCCTCTGCATATGAATCCACTAGATAATAATCAGCTACTAGCACGAAAGCACGCTTATTAACACAAAACACAAAACTAAATTGAAAAAACATAGCAATGATGAAAGGAAACACATGAAAAGAAAATGCATGAATGAGAAATCTAATATAAGTGGCAATACTAACCTTATTAAAAACACCAAGAATAATTATTTATAGTAGGGATTCATCCTACTCCCATTGAAGTAATTGGGAAATAAAGTGTCAACTAGCGCCTGTAACTAGAAATCACCTAATTCCAATATATTCGTTACTAAAAATGGTCCCAAAAAATGAAATTTCAACTTCCCAAGGTGGTGTGAAAAATTTGAATAATACAAAATAACCATATTGCCAACTTCAAAGTCCTTATTCTAAATATATCTATCGTGCCATGCCTCATGTCTTTACTTTTTCTGTCTTCTAGCTCCACCTAGGCAATAACACACCATTCATCCAACTGCATCAGTTTTTCTATGTGCTCTTTATAAAACTTTGCATCATCCAATCCTCCTACATGCAACACACATGAATGGAAACATGAAGTCCACGGGAAATATCAGCCTCAACACCAAACACCAATTGAAAGGGTGTGGCTTTATTCAATCTTTTATAGGTGGTCATGTATTTCCAAAGTATAGCAAAAATCTTATCATCCCAGTATTTCCTTCCATCATTAAAGGTTTTTTTTTAGTGTTTGTCCTAGAATCTTGTTAAAAGCCTCATAATTACCATTATCTTGTGGGTGATAGGTTGTTGTCTTATGGTATGCCACCATAAACTTAGACAAAAGAATTTGGATGGTATCATTAAGAAAAGGAGTTCCCCTATCACTTGTTAAGCTCAATGGACATCCATACTTGCTAATAATGTTTTCCCATAGAAATCTTCTTGTTTTAACTTTCGTATGATACTTTATAGGTATTCTTCTACCCACCATGTCAAATAATCTATATAATTTATAATGTAGCATGTGTGCACCAGTCCTATGCGTGGGTGGGGAAATAAGACCTACAAAGACAATATCCTATTTCTCAAAAGGTTCAGCACTTTCAAAATCCCTTAGAGGCATCTCATCTCTAGATCTAGGATTCCTAAGGAGTTGAAAATGATCGCAAGCCTTGAAATATTATTTAATATCCCTTATACAAAATTTCCCACCATAAGGCCAGCCATAAAAATCTTACGCACGGTGGCATCTCCTACATAATGACCTCCTATAATTCCACCATGAGCTTCTTCTATTATTACTTTGATATCATGCTCTAGAACACACCAGTATAAAAATTCATCACGATCTATATTACACGAATCTCCACCTATCAACCGGTAAGGTGTCACGCGTATTACAAGTTGTTTCTTTTCTAAGGTATTTATTCCCTCAGGCGCTCTTGTCCAGTGCACAAAAAGAATGCAATATGTTCCAAATCAGTGGGCACATCATTCAATCTAAATACTTGTGCATCTGAAATTTTGTCCTCAATGCTCTATGTATCCTCAAAAAAATTTATTCTTGACAAATGATCAGGTCTTGAGTTGTTTTTTCCAGGTTTCACAATTATCGTAAATTGAAATGCCTGAAATAATAGTATCCACCTATAAATGTGCCCTTTTCAAACAGGATTGTTGACAAAATACTTATTTGTCATATAATCTGTGAAGAAAATAAATGGGGTAGCTAATAAGTATTTTCTGAACTTATGCAGTGCGTAAATTATGGAAAAATCTTTGCACTCAATAGTTGTATACTTTTTTTCACCTGGTGTCAACTTCCTACTTGCAAAACAAATAGGGTGGTCTATGATACCCTCTTCTAGTGTCACTGACACTGCACCAATAGTCCATCCCATAAGTATCCACATGAACATGAAATAGTTTGTCTCACCAAGGAAAGCATAAAATAGGTGCAGTGGTCAACCTTTCCTTCAGTATTTCATATACCTACTGTTGCGCCTTCACCCCAATACAATTTTCCTTTAGCCTTCAAAATTTCCTCCAGGGGCGCGGAAATATTTTCATAGCCCTTAATGAATTTCCTATAATACCCTGTATGTCAAAGGAATCCACCCAATTCAATTTGATTGTTAGGTTCTTTCCAACAATGAGATCACAATGACCTTGGCTAGATCTACCAACAAGCCTTCCTTCACAAATATTATATTCAAGCAAAGTGCTAAAAGGTTTCACAAAGCTACATATTTCTTAATATTCAGAGATATTCGCAACTTGTTTGACAACTCTCAAACATGATCCTCAAATTGTCACAATGATCCTTAAAAGCAAACCATACACTATCTAATCATCTATATATAACTATAAAAACTTATGAATAAAGTCTTGAAAATCCTTCATAATAGTGCACGAAAAGAACATTACAGGCAATTTCTCAATCCAAAAGGCATCACAGTGTATGAAAAACTTCCCAATTCAGTGGTGAAAGTTATCTTTTCTTGATCTTCCTTCCCTATATACATTTGATAATAACCTAAAAATACATCTATGAAAGAATAGATCTAATGCTCGATAACTCCTTCAAGGATCTCCTCTATAAATTGTGGTAGGAAAAGGATCAATAACACATGAAGCATTAAACTCCCTATAATCCACACATACATCCTTATCCTCTCATCCTTTTTAATACTGATGACCATGGGAATCACCCAATCAAATTCTTCAATGGGATCAAATATTCCAAACTTGAGCATTTTATCAATTTCTTATTTTACCTTAATGCGCAAATTATGATTCATCCTATTTGGAATCTTCTTAATTGAGTGCGTACCTTCTTTAAGTTTGATTCTCATCTCACCTAAATAAGGGTGCACTCATTTTAATTCATGTTATACCCTTGGAAACAAATCGTGAAAGTCACACAGGAGTTAAATAATCTTAGCCACCTCCTTCTCAGACCAATAATCACAAATAATTACTTCCTTAGGTTTTGCATCAGTCCTAATATTAAAATTCTTTTTTTCATAGGCACATGATATGTGCATGCCTTCTCATCTGCTATGTCCATGCCTTCTCATCTGCTATGTCCATCACCTTGTGCATACCTTCAGTGTGGTTAGCATCTAAATTATTATCCTCGTCAGAATCATCGTTTACTATGCACACGAGTTTACGCTTTTCCTTTTCTTCCCAGGCACAAACCATTTCTTCTTCTTCACTCTCTTCAAGGTCAATGCATGCCTCTAAATATAGCTCGCCAAACATTTCTAATAGAAATTTCCTCAGCCTTTGCGCTATCTCCCAAAGTAAGGCACTTCATAATCTATAGTGCTTCATTGACCAGAGGTTTAGTAGAAAAGTAATCAAAAGTATGGATCATACCTGAGGTCATCTCTTGCTAACTAATTGTATCCCATGTCAATTCTACATAGACATACCATGCATGTGCAACTACTTAGGGTGGCATAGAACTTATATACCTAAAGTGATGGTGGTAAGTTCTCTTACCCCTTCATCCGAAGTTTCTCACATTCCCGTACATGGTACAAAGTAGGGGACTTCCCATGGAATTCACATATATTTGAAGGTACATTTCTCCTTAGAAACCTAGTAGAAAAGGTGATTCTTACCTCGCGCCATTCCAATAAGTTGTCTCTATGTGTAGTCCATCGATGTGCTACTATCTCGCGCAAGGCATAAACCAGTAGCATATTTCTTTTGTCACCTCATCCTTCCACTGGGCTTCCATGGTGCATAAAAATACATTAGGATTCCATTCACCAGTGTATCAAGGTACCTTGTTATGACTCAAACATTGAACGATGTGCGGCTTGATCACGCGAGTAACAGTATTCTTGATCTCTCACCCAAATACTTCATACATTCCATGCACCTAGTTGTCACAAACAATACTTTTACTATCACTAACTGAATGTGCATCATCCCACTCTATCACTCCTTCCTTATATGGTTATGTTACCTCTCTGATTGTATGTGTGTATATCATATGTAATGTCTTCTTCACTCAAAGGCTCAAAATATGATGCAACCTTTGCATCTGTTAAAGGTATAATGATGCAGTATTCTTTGTTCTCAAAGCTAATGTAACCCTTGTTGAAGCACAAATCTTCATTATTCGCATAACACCAGGGGCACCCAAGTAATTTAGGGAAACTATTTTCTTCAACGAGCTCTAATACTTCAAAGTCCCCTATAAAATTTGCACTCTAAATCATAATAGTCGAATATTTTAATAGCCCAATAGTATTAGCCCTAGTTATGTTTTCCATATACAACACATTTGAAGAAGGGAGTAGTGGTGATCTTCCCATCTGATTCCAAGAATCCAATGTGAGTACACTAACTTCTACACATGTATCTATCAGAATGTTTCTTAGAAGCCATCCATCAATAATTGCATTCAATGCAATCTCTTTATCATACTCATGATTATGGGGAGGTAGATTTGTATGAAGTATATGTCCCTTGTGCTCCTTACCTGCATGTAATAATTTTTCTCTCAACCAATCTCCTAATAAGGGGATTATGTTCTTCTGGCACAACATTCAACATACCTCCTTTAAGTCATCTACGTCCTTCTATGAGAGCTCAACCTTATTTTCTCGTTCCATCACCTACACCTGTTCCTTTAAGATATAAAGCTCTCCCTACAAATTCCTGATAACGTTCATAGTTTCTAGGTAAAATTCTTTCTGATGTTTAGCATCAGGATACTTGGCATTAATCACTTCTTTATTTGTTATAGATAGCTTATACTTTGGTAGTTCACGAGCTCATGCAACATCAGTGAATGTGATAACTAACACAGGTTGTAATTCAGAATTCACTCCAACCTTCAGCATCCACTTATCTCCATCTACGCATTATATCTTAATCATAGCAGCTCCCTTGTCTTGATTGTGCTAATTTATGATATTCTCATAGAAGCTAGGGAATTCTTCAAACTTATGTTATTTTCCACACCGTGAGAAACCCATGTTTTGAGGGCACTTGTGCTGACAATGATCAGGAGATCCACAAGTAAAATAATTTTCTCTAGGAAATCCTCCTCTTCCACTGCCATGACCTCAACCTCTATATCCCCCACGAAATCCTCTATTTTTTTATCCTCATTACCACACCCTTCATTATGCTATTATCATTATTCTTTAGATCCACTTGCCACACCAGTCTGGCACACACCAGTTTCAATAGCTTCATGTATATGATCTATCACTTTGTAATTAAAAGTGTCATGAGTATGAATATTGCAAATCTTACAATACATAGACACATTCTTTCAGATCGCACAATATAAAAGAGGAAATCTACTCATATCATGATCCAAATGAAAAATATCACAATCCAACATCATTACATGCACCGAATTACGAGAGTATATATCCTTGACACATCCTTCAACCTTATAATCTATACACCATATTCCACTACACGTCTCATGAGATGAATTAGCAGAGAGCTTCTCCAATTATTTTGTCATAGGTGCAATATTCACCTCTAAAAATGGACTCACTCTGGTGTCGATACTCCTAACCACCTTAGCGCTCAAAGATAACTCCAAAACATCACACGGATCCACAAAGGTCTTATGAGATAACTCCCTTATGAATGGAGTCAATAGCCCATAGAAAAACCATTATGCATGTTGACTAGGGTGTATGCCATAAGATAGATTTGACAACAAAGTTTTAAAACATGTTTCATACTCTTGAATGCTTTCTGATAAGCCATGTTTAGTGTCCTTAAGCGTGATGATACTCTTTTGTTCAAATTTAGGGATACGGAACTCAACTAGAAACATAGAGCATAAAGCATCATAATCCACCGCAGTTTGATGTGTGTCATACTTTTTATACCAGATATGCATGTGCCCTTGAAGAGTAGTATAAAAATGATTTGCCTTTCTATCTAGAGTGGTGATTCCTTTAGCATGCCATAACAACTCATAATTATGCACATGCTTTGTAACATCTTCAATACCTATATATTACGAAAAGTGGAGAGACATATCATAATAAAATTAATGAGGTTGATGAGGGTGGAGACCTTGTCCACCAGATCTAGAACCAGAACCCCCACAAATATTTCCTCCACCACGAGAACCACCTAATCCACTTGGTCCCAAGCCTCCGGATCCTCCTGAACCACCTTCTGTAGTGGGTGTCGAACCAATGGATGTAATTCCTTACATCCCAACATTAGTAATGAACTAAACTCCCACAATCTGAAAAAAATTAGTACTTCCAGACGTTTTTCTAATGTTCTACGCAACCACACTCTATTCGGATGACATTGCAAAAAATATTCCTCTAATTGGACCTCCAAATAATAAATATGATGTTTGTGCTTCCATACATAAATGTGTTTTCTAATGCACTTATTTATTCAAATGAAAATGATATCTACTTGAAGCTTTTGGATTACCTACACTCACTTGTTGATAAATGATTACTTCTGAAACTGGAACACTATGTGCAAGGGCTAAGTTGCCAAGTGGGATCAGATGTGCACATGCAGTCGTTACTCTTTCCTCCTTTAACACACTCTCATTACAAGCCAAAGGGGATTATCTATTATGCTTTCCTAAGTGCGGGATATATTGATGCTCTGGATCCATGTCTTCCATGTGAGCCTCAAATTATTCATGAGACATCATCCTCTGTAACTCCACATACTCCTAAATATCATGTTGCTTTGTTAATTTCCTTTCATGTGCTTCATTGTACTTAAGCCACCTTTCTTGTCTTTTACTTTATTCCGCAAGGTCCGCCATATTTCACCACAATTGTTCTTTCTCTTGTGCATGGTGGTATGTTTAGCTAGCAATAGGGAGGTGCTCTAAAATAAACACCACCATCAATATTTTAATTTCCAAAGGAATAATGCAGATGTAAGATCCTCTGGGATCGTAAAAAATTCAAACTTAGTAACTTCCAAGGACTAATACATCGAAACATTATATTCCAAAGTACACCTGCACACAATACCATCCCACCAATGATCTACAACATGTGTCCAAGGTTCATCTACATCAAACAAAGCCTGATGCTCTTGCTACGTCCAAGTCCTTGGTCTATAAATCCAAATTTTCTTTGATGCATACGCAAACAACCACTCATACAACTCTATTGGAAAGAAGTAAAATAATGTCTCATAAAGCTCATGATAAATATGTTCTTTAACCCACACATGTGCATTGCAATTAGGTCCAGAATCATATCTTTGCGTAAACTTATCTTTTCCTTCAATCATCCAATCTTCAATATCCATAAGAGTCAACTGATACGCCATTATCATACAACATTGTGGTAAACAATTTGAAAAAGGTCCTAGAAATAGAACCAAAGTGTAGTCTTATTTTCTCACTCAATAATCCTAGGTGCGCTAGCACTTCACTCAGATAGATTTGAGTGCTCACCTAAAGTGCACAAAGGTACTAGGTACCTCTTTGTTACTATATTACTAGGGTGATAGCATGCATGTTCATAATAACCATACTAAAAGTGCATATTCCATTCTAAAAATCATATCCATGAGCTCAATTTGGAAACACACATACTAAGTAAACATATAGATCACATAAGGATTCATACCAGATTCACCATACAATAACCTTGAATAGAGACATCAAAAATCAATATCCATCCATAACAATCCATCATATTAAATCATGACAAAACACAGATGCTAAGTACACCATAAGTATCATCACACATTCATGCACAAAAACATACCAAAAACATAACTCTATTACAATCCATATCTTATTCTTGGGTCCCTCAAAACCGTGTAAATGAATACATATATATATATATAGGGGTGGGGAATTTCCCTTCACCTTCCATGTACTCTAAAATTAGGCTGCATGCTCAAAATAGCCATATGCTACTACAAAGATAATCAAAGAAGCATGCAAGCTTAACCTAATAATAGATTATCTATAATTAACTCTAAATCTACTCCTATTATTATCTTCAAACTTTGAATGACTCTTGATCTTCCTCTTGCATGTAATATTTTTAGAAATAGAATTTTCTTCATTCATAAGACTCCATGCATTAACCTATCCTCAAAACGTTGCTTAAATGCTACTCTAACTATCTGTTGTCTATTTTTATCTTGTGGCTCAAAAGTAGGCTAAGTCTGGAGTATATTCTGATTAGGCATGAACCCCCATGTGCTGACTGTCCTTATTTTGTGCGTGCCTTCGCATCTTCCTCTCATGTGTCCAAAACTATTGTGCACTGCTTATACATAGAAAACTTTGGGGGTGTAATAGTAGTTTCGAATCACTACATTAACTATATACATAACTTCATGGTTTTTATAAACAAAAGGCGACTATGCTATCCAATGTATTAAGAGATTTAAGATCATGGTAAAAATTGCAAAATTATATACAAGAAAATCTAAATGAGATAATCTACCATTCAAAGCACTTTTTAAAATGTAAGGTATATAAAAAATTGTTTAAGAGAAATATGACTTTCATTCACTCTTTTAGATGCATTAAGATATCAAGGAAGTAGGAATTTAATTTAACAACTATTTTTCCTTAATCATTTCCACCACTTGTTTCAGCTTAATAAAATAATATAACTTTCAAACACTTCATTAAGTTGTGCAAAATAAAAACCATTCTAACTATCTAAATGACAAAAAAATTAACACACATAATCTTTCCAAACTTTCTCAATATAGAATTTAGTTTACACACTTCACAAGATCAAGGTACATCTCCTTCAACGTTGCATGAAAATTGTTTACAAAACATCACAATTTTCCAAAAGTACATCCTTTCCAAGCTTTCAAGATAATGGTTACAAGCTACTTTGCAACTACATATGGATCAAATTTTCCAAACAACAAGGAGGAAGAGAGCTGCAATATAGGAGTCACTAGGTATCCTAAAATTATCCATAAACACACAAGGGGAGAAAATAAACACTCTCCACCAAACCATATCCATTAGAGGAGGGGAACACTTCTAAAATGACACCCAAGCTCCAACAAACATACAATGAAGGAGTCAAAATACTCTTGAGAAACTCAAACTTTTGGTCTTGCTCCATGAGACCCAAAACAAAAACAAACACACAAAGATACACCTAAACATAAAAAATAAGAACAAGGGATTGACACTAAGCCAATTGGGATAGGGATAAATGAAGTTTGGTCTCTTTATCACTCCAAAAGGGTAGTGAATTAGTCCTTAATCCTCCATTATACCAACCCTCCTTATACCTCCACTACACCTTATACCGCATATAGCCACCTTTTTTAGCTCCACCAAAGGCCTGATTCTCATCAACCCCAAGCTCCCTCTAATAAGTCACAATAGCCACTAAAATTTTAACAATAAACTAAGTTCTTTTTTCCTCCACCAAAACCAATTCATCACCCTCCCATCGAACACCCAACCTAGAGATTTATACCCTTCCTAAAAAAACTTTCCAATAGAACTATAAAACAAACCACAAGGGGAAGTAAGAAATCCACCAACGAAATTTTCAAGCCAAAGAAACACCAATGATAATAAGCAATAAAACAAGTTATAATAAAAAGAGCGAAATAAACATAGGGAGCAAGCCTCTACCTTGAAACCATAACAATGATCTGTACTTGCTCCACTTTTTTATCTACTTCCCTAAGATCCTCCAAGGAAAAAAATTCTCAAAATTAGAACAAGAAAGTGTAACTAGCCAACCCCCTTTTCAAAGGCATAGAAGTTATTTATAGAGCTTGCAAGGGGAGTGGGTGAGTTGACTCCACATGGATGCAAACTGAGTGTACTCATTCTAACTTACCCAAAGTACATACCATT
This sequence comes from Taxus chinensis, assembly GCA_019776745.2. Lineage (NCBI taxonomy): Eukaryota > Viridiplantae > Streptophyta > Pinopsida > Cupressales > Taxaceae > Taxus > Taxus chinensis. The sequence continues at coordinate 218,318,955 of CM034148.1, forward strand.
CTCTAAAGAAAAATTTAATTTCCTCCAAAATTAGTCAAAAATTCATCACTTACCAAATCAAGAGTACACCCATAAAATAAAAGAAAACTAAATAAAAACAAAGTAAATTCAAGAAAGTAAACTTATTTCACATCTATCACTCCAAAATCTCAAATCAAATTAACCGTAACACATTCCTGCATAATTAATTTCAACAAGTAAATGCAAGTGCAATAGAATAAATGACAAATAAGACACAAAAAGGGTCAAAATTCATAAATGAGACTTTAAAAATAATCCACCCATGATGGGTTAGGGGTATGATTACTTTTAAGGTTTCAAAGCCAAGGTTAGGTGCATTTAAGGTTGTCCAAAAATTTGATGAAATCAAAAATCTGCCCCTCTATAATTCTCTTGGGTTTAGGGACTCATTAATTGATTTTCACCTACCAAAAAGGTCATGAAAAATTTCACATCATCACATGTGAGAGGAAGAAATTTTATAAAAATTTAAATTATTAAAATGCAAGGGTAAAAATTCAAAAGGGTCCATCAACATAGGACAAGAAAAATTTAATTAGACAACCATAAGAAAATAAAATGCCTAGCCACTTTTTTAAACTCACAATTGTTTCTCAAGGTGGCCAAGGGGTACTAGCTCATGCATCCTTCCTGTGTTGGTCCCTTGGTCCCCATGTGTGTTGTTTTATTCAACTTGTACACCATGGCAAGCTTCACACACACATCAAATCCATACAAAGTATTTCCAAATCATACATTCACATGTAATTAACTTTGCAATTAAATGCAAATCAATACCAATACAATCATCATCATAATTTCATTCGGTATATGACATATGAGCACAATCACATTAGTATAAACATCCAACATACAAAATTTCATGAGATATAAATTTTAGAACATCGTCGTCGTCATCAAATAATATTATACATGAATAAATAAGAAACGGAAATACTATAAATACATGCATTAAAAAAGTTAGCACAATCCACATATACTATATATAGACATCAATGCCATTAGAATAATTTTGTCATGAAGTGCTGAGGTAATAGTGTCCAAATGTTGATGTGTCAAGTATCACATTCCCTAAGAGAATGTTATATGTGATAGATAGCATGTCCAAAAATAAATTCTCTAGTGACATAAAAAGGGTCTAAGGGAAGTGGGCATTACATGCTAGTTTAAGTAAGACACTTGTTCTAGTGCAAAATAATGCGATACAAGAAAAAAAAAATGGCATTTTCCATGTAGTCAGCCATATAATCATTATATTTGTGCAAATGCATTGCAAGCTTAGTCCTTTATGGTTCAAATTTCTTCTAATCAATAAGAACCATTCACAGAAACAACCAAATCTAATATGGAAAGATCTCAGGAAGCTTTCCTTGAAACTAATCTCATGTTCTTTAGGGTTGATGAGTTTCTTGCAATGAATCAAACTGTGGGCAGTTCCAATAGACCTCATACTCATGTTATTGACAATCCAAGATCTAAGAAGAGAGTGTTAGATACTCAACGTTCATCTTCTTCTAATCAAGGTGATTCTCTTCAAAATTAGAAGGATATTGGGGAAGATTTGAGTAAGAATATGCTACCTGATGTTCCTAACATGCCTAGCTTGATAAAAGAGGTTGTTCCCCAACCAAAGGTAACTGGCCCAATGTTGGAGCAATCAAGTAAGGATAATATCACACCTCTTATGCACAAATCCACTAGCATTCCATTCAACATTATTGAGAAGATGAATAATACACATTTGAATGTGGACAATGTGGGATGCCCTAGCCATTCTATCATAGATAGAACTCCTACATGAATACTTAAAGCATCTTCCTCAATCTGATCCAACTATTCAAAAATAACATTTTGCAGTAAAATTATGCTAAGAAAAAAAAACTAAGCAAAGTTATGAAGACTCCACCCTTCTATATGTATTTGACTTTAGGAAAACAATTGGTTCATAATTACATGATTGGCTCAAGGGCTATTACTTATGTAAGGCCTAAGAAAATTTCTGATATCCTAGTTTTTAAATATAATCCTATTTCTAAAGGTGTTCTACAACTTGATGGATCAAGTGTCAACATCTTAGGAGTAATCAAATATCTTGAGTTAACCATTCATACTTGTCCAAGTATAACCTTAACTCAAGATGTTTTATTCATTGAATTGTCTCCTTGGTTTGTCATTTTTCTATCAAGAGATTTTACTGCCAAAGTGGGTGGTTATTTGTCTTCAGATTGGTCTCATATGCTCCTAATAACTATATATGGTACTAGATTTACCATCCAAGATAAGCCAATATTTTTCTATCATGTTGAGTCTTATGAACTCTCTCCTCCCCAATATAATTATCTTATACATAAAGACCAATAAGAAGAGTCAATAAAGCAGCCTGCTCCTCCTTGTTCAATTCATGGTCACCTATTAGATGAATGGGCCAAGGATAATTATGAGTTTGATCCTTATGGCACATCTGTGGAAAATATGATTGGAACCTATTGCATTCGTGAAGAAGAATTCACCACCCCCCCACCACTTAAGAAAGAAGATAATGCTTTTGGATTATAGAAAATGTTCTTTGATGGTTCTAGAAGTAGAAATGGAGTTGGGGCAGGTGGTGTATTAATTTCCCCAATGAATAAGAAATTATTATTTTCTCATAGTTTGTATTTTACATGTTCCAACAACGTAGTATAGTACAAGGCATTAGTTCATGGCCTACTCATTGTAGAGAAAAGACAAATCAAAGGATTACATATCTTAAGAGATACATAATTGATCATACATCAAGTGAGAGGGTAATGTGCCAACAAGAAGAAACTTACGAAATCTTATAAGCATAGAGTTTTGGATATCTTGGAGAGATTTGATGTTGTTAATAAGAAATTGGTGCCAATAAAATTGAATAAAGAAGAAGACCAGATGGAAGCCTTAAATCACAATTTTTACTAGTTGAGGACCTCATCTAAGGAAATAAGTAGAATTTTTTTTTAATTAAGGGAAAATAGTTTTGAAGGGACTATACCCTATATACAAAAGGGCTCAAAAGGTAGATAGCAAAGGTGATAGAAACAGCCCAGAGAAGGGCAAAACGGCCAACCAAAGAGGGCTCAATAGCCAAATATGACAATACAAGTGAAGAGAGGATCCAAATGAACAATGATCCAAAAAGAAGTAGAAAAGATCAAAAAGCAACCAAAAGAGAAACAACATATAAAACTACGCCAAAAAACAACACCAGAACCACCAGATAACATCAACTTCGCAGCCAAAAAATAGCAACACAGCAACCCTTTACTTTATAGCCCTGTCAATCTTGGTCTTGATAGCCTGCAGTGACATGAAAGGCAATGGCAGGCCTGAGAGGAGTCTCTCATATCCTCCTGAGCAATTGTAATATCCCTTTTCTCTTTAGGGCCCCAAATGTCCTCATTAACCCCCACTTAAACTGCAGACACTATGAACATGTTGTTCAATGAAATTATAGATGCTTTTAAGGGCAGATAATATGCAGTCATTGTGACTTTTTGCATTCCCCATTCTACCATCCAAGGACTGTAACTTCTTGAAGACTTCAGCAATAACCCCCTCTTCATCATCACTTTGAAGGATTCCTTTTCCCTTAGCTCTTTCCATATTTTTTATAGTCCCTTTGAGCTCTTGTATCTCCTTTTCTAACCTGTCCATCAATTCCTCCTCCTTGGGCTCCTCCATTGGTTTACTGATATGCAGGAGTTTCTCAGCAAGTTCCAGGTCTTTGTGCCTCCTTAGGACCCATTGGGAATAAGGGATTTTAGCTTTTATGCTCTTGCTTTTCTTGCTAGAAGCAGCAGCTTCAATCTTCCTTTTCAGTAGGGGGAAGTGGAAGCGGTGCGAGCAGGTGGAGGTATGGAGGAAGAAGGTGGGGTGGGATTCATGGGGGGGCAGCTAGAACAGTGGTGATGGATCAGAAGGATAAGCCCCTAGTGCAAAGGGAAAGCCCTAGAGTGGCTCTAAACTTCCCTAATTGATTTCTCCAGCGAGTTTATCAAATAGTGAGGAAAGCTGATGATGATATTTCTACGAAAGTGATTTAGGAATATCAAATGTTTTTGAGGTATAGTCACAAATCTTCCTTCAAGAGTTACATACCTAACAACCATCCTGGATGCCACCTTGATGCCAGAAGTCATGAATTCAAGATTCTCCCCATCGTCCAGGAACTTCTTGGTCTCCACCTCCCTGTCCACCTTCTTATTGAAGAATTTGGTGCCCTCCAGGCTGAGGCCCGTGATCTGGGTGATGAGCTCTTCCGTGACCTTAATCTCAATGTTATTGTATTTGACAATCCGATTCTTCCATCCCTAGGTGAATCTGATAGAAATGTCTTGATCAAATCCTTGAATCCTTTCAATTAAATTAGACAGACCCCCGATTTGAAGGTAATTCCAAAGCACCGTATTCTCTTTCCATGCTGGATTGTGGGCCGGTTCAGTTTTGCAAGGCGGACCCCCTATGTTTCCTCTGTTCCTTTTCCTATTCTCAACGGTAAAAATGCTATCACTATGTGGGACAGGAAGAGCTTTGATGTTGGTTTTTGAATCTTTCCCTTCTGTGAAAGCAGGTTTAATTATTATACCATACTTGTAATTATTGCCCCGCTCCTCGGCTTTCCTCTTATGCCTAGAAATGATGACAGTCCATCTCACACATATCGCATCAATCATCCATATCTTATGTGATGTCATCATATTGTACTTGAGGATCTGCACATTAGCATCCAAATTACAGCCATTAGTGCTGATTTTCACGGCCATGTAGATCATTGATTATGGCTTTATTGATTTGAGTGGGCAGAACGTCCCCCCTAAGCCAAGTTTGAAAGGTATTAGTAACACCGAGGTTAGCCAAACTGTCTGAGACCCTATTCCTTCCCGATAGGTGTGGGTGATTTTAACATTTTCAAAGCTCTTGCATATATCAATAGCTTCCCCAATGAAATCTCTGATAGACTAGCTTGGGTGTTGCTTTTTGTTTAATAAATTGATGATATTCAGAGAATCACCTTCAATTATAATATTCAGAATATTACAATCTCTGGTAAGTCTTATACCCCAAAGAGCTGCCAGGGCTTCAGAGTAATGATTAGTCTACCTTCCCATTCTCCCAGAAAAAGCAGCAACAAAATAGCCTCTTTGATCTCTGATGACTCCCCCTCCTCCAGAGTCCCCCGGATTGCCTTTTGAGGCCCCATCAAAATTTAACTTGTGCCAATCAGTGGGAGGCTTAATCCATCAATTTAAGTTGGTTGTTAGGCCATCAATTTTAGAAAATGAAATCAGCTGGTAGGTATTTTATAGTGATGAAAAAAATGTTCATTTTATCTAGAACGAAGTATAATTCTCCTCTAAAATGCAATATGATTTACATAACAACTATGACACTAAAATTATTTAGCTAAGGACAAACAAGTTTCCTAAATAACTGGTCACCCTTGAACACATTTTTATTCCTGATGATGAATTCTAAGGAGAAGAAAAGAACATAATAGTAAGGCAAGAGCACTTCCAACCTGTTAGTATTGCACAAGGTAAGGGGTTATTTCTTAGAAATATATGTGATGAAAATGAAAAGAAATATTTTGTATCCTTGTGTCAAAGTTTTAATTATGTCTACTCATGGGACTATGAATATCTTAGGGGTTTTGATCCCAACATTGTCCAACATACGATAGATCTTGATCCTAACATGAATCCAGCTAAACAAAAAAAAAGGCCTGCCAATCCTAAGATAGAGCCCCTTATGAGGATGGAATTATCAAATTTGATTAAAGAAAAATAATATTTCTTGTAAAATACTCTAATTTTGTGGAAAATATAGTTCCAGTAAGGAAGAAGAATGGAGAAATCAAACTCTGTGTGGACTTTAAGGATCTTTAAACAAAGATTCCTTAAAATATCATTATCCTCTACCTTCTATGGAACAAATTTTGCAAATTGTAGTAGGAGATGAAATATTTTCCATTCTTGATGGTTAGTCAACTTTCAATTAGATCAAGGTTAGAGATGAAGATTAGTTCAAAACTACATTCACAACCAAGTGGCGAACATATGCATATCATAATATGCCCTTTGTTTTATCAAATGCAGGTGTCAAATTCAAAAGAGTAATGGAAATTACTTCTAAAGGGTATATCAATGAAATCATCCTTGTTTACTTAGATGATATTACCATTTTCTCAAAAGAGAGTAAAGATCATATCAATCATCTTGAGAAATGTTTTGAGAGATGTAGGGAATTTTGGGGTGTCTCTTAACCCCAATAAGTGTAATTTTGTAGTTCCCAAAGGTAGACTCTTGGGGCATATTATTTCAAGAGATGGTATTGCCATTGATCTAGAAATAATCTCATCAATCTTGTCTCTCTCCTTGCCAAGTCATAAGAAGGCTCTATAATCATTCTTTGGAAAAATTAACTTTGTTATGAAGTTTATTCCTAACTTTGCAGGACTGGTCAAGCCTATCACTCTAATGCTCAAGAAAGATTCAGTTTTCAAATGGATAATAGAAGGAAAAGAAAGCTTTTCCAAGATCAAATAGGAAATTGTTCAAGCTCCTACACTTATCAACCCTGACTACTCCAAGGATTTTATCCTATATACATATGGAGCAAATGTCAACATTGTTTTTGTTTTAGAACAAAAAAATGATCAAGGTTTAGAGCATATAATGGTCTTCTTCAGTCAAAAACTAAACAATTATGAACTTAAATTCAACCACATTGAGAAACAAGTATTTTTTATCATAAAAGCTCTCAAGAAATTCAAGAGTATGCTTATCAAAAACCACATCAAGATTCTAGTCTCACATTCCAGTGTAAGAGACTTAATTTTGGGAGCATACATCAATGAGAAGAGAGTTGGATGGGTGACCAAGATCATGGAGTATGGCGTGACTATCAAAGCCAAAAAATTGGTTAGAGGGAGATAAATTTGCGAGAAGTTGAATTATAATGCTCAAGATGATCAAGAAACCTATTTCATAGATGAGGGACTTCCATACAATGTTGAAACTCAACAAGATAAGGAAATTTCACTCATTGATTACATCTAGATTTAGGACATGACCACATTCTTTTCTATTGGTGCATATCCATCTAGTCTAAGAAAATAAAAAAGAAGGAATATGAGATTGCAATCAATTCCCTGTGCATTTATTAGTGGGATCATCTTCAAAAATAATCTTGACAGAGTGTTATTAAGGTGTATTGAAGGTGAGCAGGAAAACAAGGTATTGGTGGAATTATATGATGGTTTCTCTAGTGGAAACTTCTCTACCAAGGTCATTGCTATGAAAATTATTAAGGGACGATACTTTTGGCCCACACTGTTTGCAGATACTCATCAATGGGTCTGTAAATGTAAAGAATGTGCTTTCTTCACCTGTAAGAGGAGGATGGTTGTACTTCCACTTTACCCTATCCAAGAAGATCAGCCATTTTCCTAATCAGGTCTTAACTTCATTGGTGTAGATAAAAAATCACGCACTTGGGTACATGTCTAGGTCCTAAAAGCATGATATCATTTACATGATTCCTAAACAAAAAAAGTAGTAGTTGAAAACTATGTTTGACCTCTTTTCTTTGTCTTCTATTTGGTCTTACGCACTTTACAACCCAATCGAAACTTTACTTACTTATCTTTTATGGCTTCAGACAACAGTGCCCAGCTAGGAAAACAATACCCACGCACTCCTGTCACCCTGGGAACCCCTGAGCCTTTTTATCTTATTCGCTCCTTTTGGGTCTCTTTTATCTTTTAGGAATCTTTTTCACTCATGGGTCAGCCTTCCAGTTGTCAATTACGAAATTCATATAAGGGAATCATATAAATACATAATTATGTGTTCAAAATAAAGGACCAAGCACTAAGCATTACTATAATCACCTAAGCTTACATTCAAAATCCACTTAATGCACTCCAAAGGTATCCATCTAGCATCTATTCAAGGGAAAAGGGATGCATACTTCTACATAAAAAACATAGGAAGGGTAAGTTCATTTTATTCTATCAACACGACTACGTTCTGTAATGCCCACTCCTCTTCTACTCTGTCTGAACCGTGTTATCAATTTTGAATTGATTATAATCACAAAACCTGTTGTTGTATCCTAGTTAGCACACAAATAAAATGTGTGGGACATCTGATTACTATTGTGTTTTGGTTATCTTTTTGATTGTATGGTTGTATTGTGGACTTGAAGGGAAATTAAGGATAAGACAATTAACTAGAATGATCACCTTGTTATAAATTGATTGTGATATCATTACTCCTCGATATTGTGTTGTTATAGTTAATCTAACATTTTGACTGAACACACAGACATTATTGCACATTGTACCTACAAATATTAATAGTTTAACAACATAAACTTATTTTGATATGGGAATCAAAGGATAGACATTACTGTAACTAAATGGATTAACTTTTTGATAGACATTCAGTATGGAAGATAATGATGTGTTGTCAGTATAAATATATGTTGATATTTCAAATTATTCTTGTATTGATTTTTATTATGATGTTTAAAGTTAATTTGTAATTTCTTAGATGTTAGAGAATTTGTGAAATTGTGAACCAGTGAAACTATTGCTTAAATTTGATGACTCGTTGGTTTATGATCTTAATTGGAAACTGATGTATTAGCAGAATCAAAATGTTGGAAGCAAGGAGTAATTATTGAATCACTTGGTCTTAGCAATAGTAGTTATGACATTTGATGTTGAAATTAATATTTACATATAAAAAAAAATTTATTAGTTTTATATCACTAATATGGCCATGATGTCAGAAACGTATTGTGTGATTTTGTAGGTAATTATTTCACAACAATAAACTACGTGGGGTAGGAGACTAACAATGAAGGAATGTGGGGTATTGGCAACTAGCCACCATGGAAACTTGTGTTTTGTTGTGTGTGTCTTGTTGTTGTTAGGGGGTCCCCATGGGGGGATTACCTCCAATTGTGACCAAGGGGTTTTGTGTGTTGTTCTTTAATTTTATTTCCTTTATTTAATTTTAGTATGTGATTTTATAGTGATGTATTTCTCTTTTATCAATTAATTAATTTGTGCCTAGATTAGTAAATTAATCATGTTATTAAACTAATTATGGATGAGACAAAAGAAGTCATTTATTAGATTAATATGTGGCTCTGTGGTTTATGTGTTTTATGTTGAGTGTATATGATCTTGAGTATGCTATACTCTACCTCTCCTTAGAAATTTGGATTTGGCCCTAAGAGAAAATTTTAGAGGCTTGTGGGACAAGTTAAACTTGTTCAACACCTCTTAAATTATTATACCAACACTGCCTATTAGTTTGTTGGTCCAAAAATCTATCGAGAGGGTAGATCTATGGATAGACAGGCCAACAGTGTGCAGGGCATAGCCCCTCTTTGAGACAACAAAGAAAAATTGGTTTATTGCTATTCTACCAGCAGGAATCTGCGCAAGTTCTATAGTATTCTACGTTCAAGGGTTTGGGATCTCATCCCAGTAAGGGTATTTATGACTTTGGATAGAAAGGAATGAAGGGAAGGATGGAGATAGGATAGATCTGAAGGGAGAAAATAAATGAATTCCAAAGCAGAAAGGTCAGAGGGTTTATGTTTTGGGTTGATAGTAAACAAAGCCGAACCTACTTGCATAAACGAACAAAGCAATATTGATGAACAAATGAAAAAAAAGTAGAGATAGATCCGATAGAAAAGAAACATAGATCTAACTTAAGAGAGATCTAATACATATAACACATCCATTGAGCTCAAAGTCTTAATTTCTGTATTAATATTTTCTGTTTACAAAAAAGTACAAAGCCTTTTTCTTCTCACTTCTAATTTTCATCTAAAAAATTTCCACCCTTGAATACAAAAAGTATCCAAGTATATAGAAGGAGAAGGAGAAAGATGGCCAAAAGGAATCAACAACTATTTACAAAATATCTAAAAGTAAACTGTTGACTTTGGGGTAATTTGGTGGATGAAAACATCCCATGGTGCAACATGGATGATGTTATCATTTGTGCCAACATACTTTTAAATAATTTACAAAAATGGGAACAATCCCAAGAGGAAGGAGCATATTCGTCGTCATCCCGCAGCTGGAAAGGAGTATCTTGCTTCTGCTTAAGAAAGGAGATGTGAAATTCAGCGTGATACTCCATGAACTTGTTAATCATCAGTTGAAGTTGATCCTGAGCAGGGACCTTTGGTGTGATCATTGATGACCTTGCAAGTCTCCCGTTCATCTCTGAGTCTCTCTAGGAGCTTGAAGTATTCATTACCTACCTCCATTAGGTATCCAACAAAATCATGGCAGGCCAAAAGGTTGTTGATAGACTTTGCATCAGAAGTGGCTTCTGACCCTAAACCTTGAGACGTGATCTCCTTGAAGAGCCAAATAGTGTCATTTGCCTTCCTTAAGGCATATGATGGGGTGAGCAAGCCCAGGGACATCCTTAAGATGATCTGCTTCATTTGATGCATTACATCCAAGGCTTCCTCCTTGATTTTATCAATCTTCTCCAAGACAAATTCCATCTGGTTAACCCGATAGTCCAAAGTAGCAAGGACTTTGTTGGGTGCTCTTGGATGATCAAAGATGTCGAATTTTATTAAATCATTGACTGGGTAGTCGAGCATCTTTTGGAATGTCTCATGTTATAACCTAGCATGGTCCAATTCTTCAAAGATAGGCCCTGCAAACACCTGGAGTTCCTTTTTATCTTGATCAATATTTTGATATAGCTCTGTGAACTTCGTAATTACTTCCTCACTATCCTTGAGGATCTAGTCTCTCCAAGTAGATACTACCATACCTTGCTCGCCAATCTTGGCATACTCATTTATCTTTTCCTGACTAAGGGCTTCAGGAGTTTTGGTGGCAGCTATAGGAGGTGCACTGCCCATTTTCTGCAGGGCTTGGAGAAGATGTATGTTCTATTCTTTTAGTATCCTCTTCTCTTCCTTTGCTTCCTATAGCTTTTCGCAAAGGGCATCCACTACAGATAGGGCCTCTCCTTGCAAGCTTTCTGAGGATGTCCCCATTGTGACATGTGTCACTGTATAATCTGTAGGAGATAAATCTTTCTTATCCTTTGTGGGATCAAGGTATGTGATCTCCATAACCCTTTCACCTGAAGCGCTTTGAGAGAAGATGGTTATTGGATTTTGCTTCTTGTCTCCTTTTGTTGAGATGCCAGAGAAGTCCATAGGTGCAATGGGGACTTTCCTCTTATGATGGCTTATGTGCTTGGAGATCCACTTTGGACTTAAGGGAGTGTGACCAGAGGGAGAAGAGGGAATGGAGGTAGAAGAAGGAGAAACTACAGTGAACTTGGGGAAATGTGTCGAGACGCTCAGTGTTGGCATTGTTAAAGAAGCCGATCCTCCAACACGCATGGGGGTATGAGTCACTGTAGGAGAGGAAATCATTGGGGTGGAAGGGATCTAAGAGATGAGGGAAGAAATGTTGGGGGACATATCTGCAAGGGAAGAGAAGATGGAGGAAGAGGAAGGGGGAACAGTAGAAGATGGGGGAGAAGACACAACCAAAGGAGTGGTTACTTGAGTGACGTGAGGAGGGGAAGGAGGAGCGGGAGATGGGACGGTGGGAACTTCACTGGTTATAGTAGTGACAACATCCTGAGTGGATGTACCCGTTGGAACACTTACCACATCTTATTTTTCAGGGGATACAAGGCTTACTACCTATTCTTGGGCGGTGGAAGGAGGAATCTCAGGAGCTTCCTCTTGAACAATGCTTGATTCTCCCTCTTTGTCTTTCCCTTTGCCCTTTGGTAAGTGCTTTGGCTTAGCAGGTGCATCACTCAAAGGAGACGTGGTGAAGTCTACCCTAAGGTAGATGAGACCATTTTTCCTGCATCAATGCTTTGTACACTGCAGAGTGCCTTTAACCCTTTCTCGATAGTCTAACGTGCCTTTTTTCTATCAATCTCAGCAAATGGCCAATTGTCCCCATCCGTATCTAGATAGACCTGATCAACTTCTTCATCAGTCACTTGGAAACCTTTCAGGACAATGGCCACACCATATTGGATGATCTCTGCCAGGGCCAGGCGGGGAGTGATCCTTTCTTCTGAGCTCAACCTCGTGATACAAATCGATATAGATATTTTCGATCTATAGGATGTGGATTGGATCGAGCTTTGCCCTTGGAAGGCTAATTGCAAGGATTAAAGGTTGGCCTTGCTAGGAAATTGTGTTTCAAGTTGAGAAACTCCAGCTCTGCAAAAATTTCCTCAGGCTTTGGTGTGAGAAGTGTAGGTGTACTTGCCCACTTTTGAGGGGGAATGGAGTTCCACCCTTTTTTCTTTTCAGGCACTTATTGTGGTATGTGATAAGCTATCTAGATAGCTCCAATAGAATCAACTTGGGTCCCGCATACCTTGGTAATTTGGTGGGCTCCCTCAAGAAGTTGGTAGCTCTGAGATAAGTGAAAGTGGGGAATTGTGTAAATAACACCCCCACTTCTCTGTGGTAGTCACCACACTCTTGGTCATCCGACCGTGAGTCATGTTGGGCCTCAAGAGGTAGATGATGCCGTAGAAGAAGGCATCATTGATCTTTCTGAATTGTGCGATGTTGTTTTCCTTGTCTCAACTCTAGATAATACTCATATATTTTTACTCAGGGCCACACCCTACATCGACTTAGTGTTGGGTAGTCTCTTTTAGAGGTAGTAGCATATACCACGTAGAAGTTCATGTAGAACCTCCCTGTTGTCGAGAGTTGTTGAATCTGCTCGGACATGGTGCTACTGATAATCTCTGCACATTCAAAATGCTGATTAGGAAGATTTTTAATCATCGTTTCTAGGTATCTGAGCATCCATTTGTGAAAGTAATGGGCATCAGGAAGCCCAAACACCCTACTCAGGAAGGTGATGGTTTCGCTCAGCTCCTCTGAGAAGTCGCTGCAATGAATAACATGTGGCCACCTGGTTATTACCTTCTTGTTCTTCAGATATACTTCATTAATCAACTACATGCATTTGTCTTCATTTTCATCCCATGCCTTTACGTAGTCTTCTTGGCTTATTGCCACAAAATACCTGTGGTGGGGGATACCCAACATAATCTCAAAGTGCTGGGAAGTGAGCTTGATTATTACCTCACCCTTCTCATTCTCGACACATCTTGTGTGCTTATTGTAGCAACGGCCCACCACCATCATGAACTCGTCGTTTACTACACTCACGGGTATTCCTGTAGTGAAATGTAAACCACTGCCGACCAATTTTTCCATCCATGGACTGCCTGTGACCTCCCTAGTTCTAGCCCAGAATTCCTCCATATCAATATGACCAAATTTTGAATCCCTGATGTCCAGGTCACACTTTGCAATGGATTCACGCATCATGACCCTTTGGTATTTGTATTTCATTACTTCTTCTGTGAGTTTGGCCTTACCATTAGACTTAGTTGGCTTCTTACTTGATGAACACATATGTGAATCTGAGTTCAGCTACTGATCTACAAGAAGAAGTCAGGGAAGTCCATCGCAGAAGAGCCATGTTAGCTATTATATCATCCATCAAAGCTTTACAGAATGAAAAATTATTAATTTACAAGCCTCTGGGTGTAAGGCGCAATTCTATTGCAGGCTGCAGGGTCAAAAAAGCAAGGCGCACTGCTGGAGAGTTTTGGATGAAAGAAAACAATGCAAAAAGGGTGTAGGGCATAGAAATATACACAAAACACTCAGATGTTGATGTCAATGTATGTTCGCCTGCACCATATGAAGGGTTTAAACTGGGCACAGATTATTTTGGTTTTGCAAGGCTTCAAGATGCGTCATTGGCACAAATGTGATACATGTTGCAGAACATTAAGATGCACCAAAGGGCGGAGGTTTAAAGGATGCATCATTGAGGTAATGTGCGCTAGTATTTTAGCTTTTGGAACGGCGCGGGAAAGGTCTACATGACACTCAGATTTTGGTGTAGGCAGAGTTGCTCTTGCGCCTATGTTAGGTTTTAGGAATTTTTAAAGGGCACAAAAAAGATGCATGTTGCATGCGGGGACAGTGCGCCTCTTTGGCATGACTGTGTTTAGTGTAATAGTGATGGCGTTTGGGCTAAAGAAAAACTGTGACTTCTGGATTGTAATAACTTTATATTTTTTACCCTTTTTGGATTGGTTTGGGGTCTTTTTCCTCTTTCAACTAAGATCTTTCAGTGAGGGGAATGGAGTAAAGAGGGTCAGGGATTTTTTTTTAGACAAGGCCCTCCAGGCCAGCAGATTTGGAAGGATGGGTAAAACTGGTTTGGAGGTAGGTTGATTTGTAAAATGGGAAGGGGTTGTATTATTTCTTAGGTTCATTTTCTTTGTTTTTAATAACAACAATCTCTCAAAAACAACACAAAAATCCCACAACAACAACACAAGAAGAGAAAGGGCCACTTACCAGGAATATACATATATATATATAAGCTGGAAGAAACGACGTGGGGTCCATGAATACGACAAAAAAGTGACACTCGGGGCTGACAGGAGTGCTAACAAATGCAGAGGAATAACCGTTTTCCACATTTTTTCAATCGTGAAAATGACGAGGTCAGATGCACCTATTTATAGCAAAAGGTGTAATAAATGCACCACCCACTTTTTACAAGGCGCACTCAGATGGACGCCAACAAGAAAATATTTGTGCCTTTGGCGCAGATTTGGGACTGTCAACATTACTTTTTTAGCACTTTGGCGCACCATTTAGGGGCACAACATTTTTAATGTCGACAAGATGGCACATGCACCTCGGCATAGCGCAACATGGAAAGGCACATCATTTTTAATGTCGACACTCTAAAGGATGCGCCAAAGGAATAGAAAGGGGTGCAAATTCATTTGGTGTTGCATGAATAAAAACTGCGCCTAACCAAAAAAGGACCAAATGACTAAGTTCGAAAAACTAGATTTTCCGGAAAGGGATTTTATGCCATCCCGAACGTTGCTAAGCGACCTCAACGGAGAACCAAAACAAAATTTTGGTCTGGTTACCTACAAAATTTCCCTTGTCAATTTTACAGGATAACAGTTGGCTCTTTCTAGGGACTATCTTTAAGTGAAGCTTAAGGGTAGAGAACCCAGATCAACATGTGCCTATCCATTGTGTTACATATTCAAAAACAAGGGCAATGAAAAGGAAAACACACAACCAACAAAAGTGAACACACGACAACAAACAAACACACAACTAAAGCAAACTGTACAAAGAAGAGAGCAAGCTCTACTTCCTGAATATTTTGAGATGTTGCCCGCTATAGGGAAGTGGGAGCTTAGTTCCGTTCAGATATGAGAGATAGAAGCTATTCTCTCCTATTGAGTTGTTTGATCTTGAAAGGCCCTCTCCAAAGAGATTCAAATTTATTGTGCATGCCCTTTTCCTTTCTTCACTTGTCCCATAAAAGGATGAGATATCCAACCTGGAAATATCTCTGCTTAGCCTTTTTATTAAATAGTCTCTTGACCTTGATTATGATGTTTAGTGATCTTGTTGACCACTCTTACTTTCTTTTCTTCAAGTTCTGTTAGATACATGACCCTCTTTTCAAGAGAATTCTGGAAAGTCTCATCTTCGATCGCTTGTACCAAGCACAAAGCAGGAAGTTCCATAGAAATGGGAAGCTCAGCGTCGATTCCATATAATACTTGAAAAGGTGACATACTGAGAGACCTCTTTGGAGTAATACGGTCTGCCCACAAAGCATCATACAATGACTTGTGCCAGGACCACTGATTCTCATCGACTAGCTTCCGTATGATGGTTACTAAGTTCTTATTACTGGATTCTGCCTGACCATTCCCTTGGGGTTAATAATCTGAGGCATGGGCCAAGGTTATCCTATATTCATAGCAAAAACCAATAACTTCCCGTGAGGAGAATTTGGAAGCATTATCAGTGAGAACCTTGTGTGGGATGCCAAACCTCATGATGATATTTTCTTTGATGAAGTTGCAAATGACTTCAGAGGTGGCATTCTTAACAGGTATGGCCTCCACCCATTTGGTGAAGTAATCTATTGCTGTTAGGACATAACTATGTCTGGCACTTGATTGGGGATGGAGTGCTCCAATAAAATCAATTCCCCATTACCTAAATGGTTCGTCAATAATGACGGGCCTGAGGGGAAAAGTAGCCAATTTTGGTTTGCCAACAAACTGTTGGCAGAGCTCACATTTTTCTACCTAGGTGGATGTATCCTAAAATAGCATTGGCCAGTAGTACCCAGCCCAAATGATCTTATGTGCTGTCACAGACGAGGAGAAGTGACCGCCGTAGGCTGAGTCATGAAAAATTTCAAGCAATTTGATTTGTTGCGGGTTTTCAACACATCGTAAGAAGACACCATCAATACCGCGTTTGTATAAACCGTCATCCCATATGACATATCTGGCTACCCTGAGCTTTACAGTACACTTCTCCTTTGAAGTTAGATGAGCTGGACACTCACCGTAAGTGAGAAAGAAAGTGATATCAGAATACCATTCATCGCTAGTTGTAACAAATAGAACCATAGGTAGAGAATCAACTTTCTTTAGTTTACCCTGCACTCTGTCAGTACAATCAACTTCCTCTTTAGGGACCTCTGACTCTTTGTTTTCAGCCATAAGCTGACATAGGCCCTTGCCTCTTACCAGCTTGGTTGGTTTTATGTCTAGATCATATTCTTGGACCTTTGCGATCCAATTCCCCCGTAAGCTTCCTAACTCTTGTTGAGTTAGGATAGACTTGACTACTGTATCAGGAACCAACACTCTGTATGAGAGTTTAGGATGTAGTACCAGAAGTTCTTGACTGCTTTGATAATGGTGAAGGTGTGCTTTTCTAACTGAGACATCTTCAATTCATGAGGCTTGAGAGGAGAGCTCATGAACGTGATTGGAGATTCAACATCCTCAGAATTCTTTTGCATTAAGATGGCTGATACAGTATGCTCAGATGCATAACTGTACATGATAAAATCCTTGGAGAAGTTGGGACATACCAGGACTGGTGCATGAGCAACAGAGGCTTTTATATCCTTCAATGACACCTTTCCTTCTTCACTCCACCAGAAAGTTTGTGACCCTTTCATCATATTTGATATGTGACGAGTCTTTTCGGAAAAAGTCGGGAACAAAGCGTCTGAGAAAATTTACTTTTCCGAAGAAGGAGTGAACACTGGTCTTGCTTGTAGGTAAGGTAAGGATCTGAATAGCCTTAACCCTTTCTACATCTATCTTTGTCCCTTCCTTGCTGACAATGTGTCCCAGCAACTTTCCTTCAGTGACCCCAAAAATAGACTTTTTTGGATTTAAGGAGATCCCGTGTTCTCGGCATCTAATCAATACTTGCTCCAAATGATCACAATGATCATTTCACTTTTTAGAGAACACAGTTAAGTCATCTAAATAAACTACGATGACCTTTCCCATCATACCTTTGAATGCGAAGTCCATTGCTCGCTGAAAGGTGGCACCGGCGTTGGTCAAGCCAAAAGGCATCCTGCTATAGGCGAATGTGCCCCAGGGAGTAGTGAACACTTGTTTTGAATTGGTCTTCAGGTGAGACCTCAATCTGATTATACCCTGAAAACCCATCAAGCATGGACAACATCTCTGACCCAGTTACTGCTTGTAGAACCTGATCCATTATGGGCAGCGGGTAGTTGTCCTTCAAGGACACCTGATTCAGGTTGCGAAAATCTACGCATATGCGTATCTCACCATTCTTCTTTCGTACAGGCATGATATTTGTGACCCAAGGTACTGTGATGAATAGGAAAGATAATCCTTGCATCCAGCATCTTCTGTATTTCTACCTGGATGGTACCCGAGATCTTGGGATTATAGTGCCTCTATTTCTGGTGAAAAGGTTTGACATCTGTGTTTTAATGGAATGTCATGCTAAATGTCCTTTGGCTTGAAAGACTTTAGATCGGCATAAGACCATGCCAATACGTCCATATATTTCTTTAGTAATTTGACAAACTTCCACTTTTCTTTGGGTGTGCAACATTTCCCGATGTTCACAAACTACAGGTGTTCCATAGTACCCAAGTTGACCGGTTCGGTATTTGGAGAGGAGTTAGGGTCATCTTGCCGCTTCTTCTTGAAAAAATGATCATGTTTGTCAAACAATCATTCCAGAGAGACTAAACCTTTTGGGATTTTATTTCCCTTGAGCTGACATATGCCATCACCTTCTTTTGATTCGTTTTCTTGATCAGTAATAGATTCACGACATGCAGAAGTAGATCCTTCAAAATGAAGCTCTTTGAATTTTTCTACTTTATCTAGAAAGGAAATAAGCTGATTGTCATCATTGAATACCTGCCAGTGCTGAGAATTGTCTGGCACGCTTGGGTGGAAGACTACCTCAATGGTATATGTGTCTGTCTTCAACCCTGGGTGAGGGAGCATGAGAGACGCTGAGATGGCCAGTGAATCGGCCATGTCATTCTGAGCTCTTGGAATGACTTTTATTGAGAAAGGCGTCAAATTCCTCAATGTTTTCCCATACCGCGTTGCGGTAATGCCTGAGCCTTTCATTCTTTACTTGGTATATTCTTTTCACTTGATTAACGATCAGCTCAACATCACCCTGTACTTTTAGGTTCTTAATTCCCCTTTCTTTTGTAGCTTGCATGCCAAGTAGCAAAGATTCATATTCAGCAGTATTATTTGTATTGAAAAACTGTAACTTGAAAGAGAGAGGAAAAATCTCCTCTTCAGGAGATATTAGCACAGCTCCAGCACCGCATCCGCTAGTTACACAACTACCATCAAACTGCAGTGTCCATATCTTGTTAAGGTCCTCCTCTTGGATGAGAACATCCATTTTATCAGACTCAGTAGATAAGAAGTAGTTCCCCATCCCTGATGATTCGAAGAGAATTTGGGCTTTGGGGTCGTCAGAATTGGTGACCAAGTACTTCTTTTGTGATTCAGGCTCTAATGTTTGCATTACACCCTTGACGGGGATTTTGGATTTGGACCAGTCCATATGGATCTCTCCACCAACCTCTCTGCAAAAGCTTCTTCCTAGTAGAATTCCATATGCCGCTGGGATATCAACAATGAGGATGGTCATCTTTACTCTTTTCTCTGGGAACGCCACAAAGGTGAACTGTGCGTCTTTGATCTGACCAATCAATGGAACCTGTTTGGTTTCCATGGAGTAACATCTACCGAAAGGCTTGGTAAGAGTGAGGCCCAAAGCATGAGTGACCTTTGCCGGCATGACATTATCAGAAGCCCCAGAATCAATTATGTAGTTGCTTAGCTTGTGACCATTGATTAGGAGGGAGAGATAAAAAGGTTCAATTTTTCCTGACATGGAAGTCGAGGCAACATTTATGCGAGATGCAGGAGGAGTGGAAAGGATTCCTTTCGGGGAGGCATGAGAGGTTACGGTAGCTTGGCTTTGGATATATTCAGTCAATCTTACAAGCTGCTCAGGGTTAGACTAAAGATATTCGGCTTCAGACATTTGAATCTTGGTCTTTTTAGCATGATCGATTATATCGAATGCGACCAAGGGTTGCGTTGATGAAGGAATGAGTCCTTCACTTCATGACGGTAGGGTAGGGTTACTAGTCTTTATGGGAAAAGAAGAAGGCTGATTTGGAGGAGAGATGGGAGGAAAAGATTTCTTCGTAAAAGGCTTAATAGGAGGTTGAGCAAGAAGAGGATTACCTCTTTTAGCAATGGTTGGAGGTGTGTTTGACACAACCTTCTCTTTTTGTATCCTGGCAGCAACTTCTGCTTCTTTTCCTTGGGAGCGGGTGAAAACAACATATGACTGTCCACTTGCATACCCTTGGGTACCCTCTTCTTCATCAGATTCTTCATCTTCAAATTCCATATACCCAATTGTAGAGTCACCAGTCGGTTCACTGACATCTTGATCATCTTCGCCTTGAGATGAAGGTTCTTCATAATTTTTCTCCTCTCCTTCGACCTCGACCAGGGCATTGACCGGAGGGGCCTCAAGTGCCAACCGTGGAGTAGTTACAGGTAAATGTGGCCTTTGTGGGGCGTTGTTGGAAGTGAAATTTCTCCATGGGATATCCCAGTATGAAGTGCTAGGAGAAGCTTGAGCTAATTGCTTCTTTAATGCGAGCAAGTCGTTCGCCATCTTCTGGAATATCAGATCTGATGAAGTGGCTTGAGAAGGAGTTGAAATTTTAAGCTTGGACGACTCTCATTTTAACTCGCCAGATATAAGCAAGTTATCTTCTATCTAAATGGCTGCAGCTTGAGCGAGAACCAGGGTGGTGATTTGTTCTTGTAAGAGTAAGAAACTTACTCTTGAGCTCATGGCGTTCACAAAGAAACACTTCTGATTTTCTGGTGTGGGCAATATGGCAGGCGGCACATGGTTAATTAGTGAATTGAAATGAGTGATAAAATCACACATGGTTTCATTGACTTCCTTCTTTAGGTGAGTGATCTTTGATAGTAACGCAAATGCGTCTTCTGAAGGCTTATACCTGTCTTCAAATGTAGTTCGTAATGTGGCCCAACTGGTGATAGATCCGGCTGAGAAAATGTTGGAACCACTCTGCTGCGGGTCCTTGCAAGGTCTCTAGAAAGAGGCATACTGACACATCTTCATGGGTCACATCCAGGATGCTGCATGACATAATGAATGTAGATATATGTGAATCTGTGCTTTGGTTTCCACTCCCATCAAATCTTGGGAAATTCTTGCGGTTTCCATGAGGGAGTACATGAACAGGATGTGGCAACGCAAGAGGGCCCATAACGTTTCCCCATGGTACTGCCATTTGAAAAGCTGGAAAGAGGACGCGAGCCGGGAGTGTGGTTCCACTGAGCAACAAAGCACTACAAAGGGATGTGGAGGCTCCTTGTGAAAAATGGTTCTTTCGTGGGGGCGAGGCACTTCTGGCTGACCGATCGGCTGAACTCAGTGATGAGAAGCGTGCTGGTGTAATACTGAAGTTGTGCCTTTGAAGTAGATCGAAAATAGGATCAACTTCTCCACGAGCTCTCCTGCTACGAGTAAATGGCTCACCTGCCAGCGTATCTTTCAGATCTGCAATGTTTTTAGAGCAGATTTTAAAAACTCTTTTTGGTTGTACTTGCTGATTTTCTGATTTTTCTGACAAAAATCAGCAGCATGTACTTTTCTAAATATTTAATTTTATCCCTTCTTTTGAAAACCGATTACGGTTTTAATGACAAAGATCAACGAGGATAAAATGATGGTTAACTTAGTAAGCTGATTTTTGGATCTTAGAGTTGACTTTTTGCAAGGGTTTGAAATTATTTGTAAAACTGTCAGAATCTCAGATCTACGGAAATATATGGGTTTTTGTAAAAACTCAGTGAACTAAAGATCTCTAACTAGCCCAGATCTATGGATCTCTGAAGAAAATTTTCAGTTTGGATCACTTTTGCAAAAATTTTAGATTTTAAGCAAAAAGTTAAGATTTGCAAACAGGTAGTGATTTTCACGATTTTTATTATTTTTCTTAGTTACCTTAGCAACCTTAAAAGTTGTTAGTGTCTTTTAACTGACACAACACTCACATAGATCTGGTTCTTTCCCCAGTGGAGTCGCCAAAAACTGTTGGTCTGAAAATCTGTCGGGAGGGAAGATCTATGGATAGATGAGCCAACAGTGTGCAGGGCATAGCCCCTCTTTGAGACAGCAAAGTGAAACTGGTTTATTGCTATTCTACCAGCAGGAATCTACGCAAGTCCTACAGTATTCTGCCTTCAGGGGTTTGGGATCTCGTCCCAGTAAGGGTATTTCTGACTATGGATAGAAAGGAATGAAGGGAAGGACGGAGATAGGATAGATCTGAAGGGAGAAAAGAAATGAATTCCAAAGCAGAAAGGTCAGAGGGTTTATGTTTTGGGCTGGTAGTAAATAGAGCCAAACCTACTTGCATAAATGAACAAAGCAATACTGATGAGCAAATGACAAAAAAGTAGAGATATATCTGACAGAAAAGCAACATAGATCTAACTTAAGAAAGATCTAATACACATAACACATCCATTGAGCACAAAGTCTTAATTTATGTATTAATATTTTCTGGTTTACAAAAAAGTACAAAGCCTTTTTCTTCTCACTTCTATTTTTCATCTAAAAAATGTTCATCCCTTGAATACAACAAGTATCCAAGTATATATAGAAGGAGAAGGAGAAAGAAGGCAAAAAGGAACCAACAACTATTTACAAAAATATCTAAAAGTCAACTGTTGACTTTGGGGCAATTTGGTGGATGACAACATCTCATGGTGCAACATGGATGATGTCATCATTTGTGCCAACATACTTTTAAATACTTTACAAAAATGGGAACAATCCCAAGAGGAAGGAGCCTATTCGTCGTCGTCCCATGGCTGGAAAGGAGTATCCTGCTTCTGCTCAGGAGAGGAAATGTGAAATTGAGCCCGATACTCCATGAATTTGCTAATCATTGGTTGAAGTTGATCCTGAGCGGGACCTTTGGTGTGATCGCCGATGACCTCGCAAGTCTCCCGTTCATCTCTGAGTCTCTCTGGGAGCTTGAAGTATTCATTACCTGCCTCCATCAGGTATCTAACAAAATCATGGCAGGCCAGAAGGTTGTTGATAGATTCTATGTCAAAAGTGGCTTCTGACCCTAAACCTTGTGACGTGATCTCCTTGAAGAGCTGAATAGTGTCATCTACCTTCCTCAAGGTGAATGATGAGGTGAGTAAGCCCGAGGACATCCTTAGGACAATCTGTTCCATTTGATGCATTCCATCCAAGGCTTCCTCCTTGATTTTATCAATCTTCTCCAAGACAAATTCCATCTGGTCAACCTGATAATCCAAAGCAGCAAGGACTTTGTTGGGTGCTCTTGGGTGATCAAAGACGCCGAATTTTACTAAATCATCGACTAGGTAGTCGAGCATCTTTTGGAATGTCTCATGTTATAACCTGGCATGGTCCAACTCTTCGGAGATAGGCCCTGCAATCACCTGGAGTTCCTTGTTGGCCTGATCAATATTTTGATACAGCTCCATGGACTTCGTAATTACTTCCTCACTATCCTTGAGGATCTGGTCTCTCCAGGTGGATACTACCATACCTTGCTCACCAATCTTGGCATACTCATTTATCTTTTCCTGACTAAGGGCCTCAAGAGTTTCGGTGGCAGCTACAGGAGGTGCACTGCCCATTTTCTACAGGGCTTGGAGAAGATGTTTGTTCTGTTCTTTCAGTATCCTCTTCTCTTCCTTTGCTTCCTGAAGCTTTTTGCAAAGGGCATCCACTACAGATAGGGCCTCTCCCTGCAGGATTTTCTGAGGATGTTCCCATTGTGACCTATGTCACTGTACAATCTGTAGGAGACAAATCTTTTTTATCATTTTGTGGGATCAGGGTATGCGATCTCCATAACCCTTTCACTTGAAGCGCTCTAAGAGAAGCGGGTTATTGGCTTTTACTTCTTAGCTCCTTTTGTTGGGATGACGGAGAAGTCCATAGGTGCAATGGGGACTTTCCTCTTGTGCTAGCTCAGGTGCTTGGAGATCCATTCTGGACTTAAGGGAGTGTGACCAGAGGGAGAAGAGGGAATGGAGGTAGAAGAAGGAGCAACTACAGTGAACGTGGGGAAATGTGTCGAGACACTTGGTGGGGGCATTGTTAAAGAAGCCAATCGTCCAACTCTCACCGGGATGGGAGTCACTGTAGGAGAGGAAACCGTGGGGGTGGAAGGGATCTAAGAGATGAGAGAAGAAATGTTGGGGGACAGATTTGCGAGGGAAGAGAAGATGGAGGAAGAGGAAGGGGGAATAGTAGAAGACAGGGGAGAAGACACAACCAAAGGAGTGGTTGCTTGAGTGACGTGAGGAGGGGAAGGAGGAGCGGAAGATGGGATGGTGGGAACTTCACTGGTTACAGTAGTGGCAACATCCTGAGTGGATGTGCCCGTTGGAACACTTACCGCCTCTTCTTTTTCAGGGGATACCAGGCTTACTACCTGTTCCTGGGTGGCAGAAGGAGGACTCTTGGGAGCTTGTTCCTGAGAAGTGCTTGATTCTCCCTCTTTTTCTTTCCCTTTGCCCTTTGGCAAGTGCTTTGGCTTGGCAGGTGCATTGCCCAAGGGAGACGTGGTGAAGTCTACCCCAAGGTAGATGAGACTATTTTTCCTGCACCAATGCTCTGTGCGCTGCAGAGTGCCTTTAACCCTTTCCTCAATAGTCTGAGGTGCCTTTGTTCTATCAATCTCGGCAAATGGCCAATTGTCCCCGTCCGTGTCTAGATAGACCTGATCAACTTCTTGATCAGTCACTTGGAAACCTTTCGGGACAATGGCCACACCATATTGGATGATTTCTGCTAAGGCCAGGCGGGAGTGATCCTTTCTTCTGATCTCCACCTTGTGATATGGATTGATATAGATATCCTTGATCTGTGGGACGTGGATTGGATTGAGCTTTTCCCTTGGAAGATAATTGCGAGGGTCGAAGGTTGGCCTCGCCGGGAAATTGTGTTTCAAGTTGAGCAATTCCAGCTCCGCAAACATTTCCCAGGCTTTGGTGTGAGAAGTGCAGGTGTACCTACCCACTGTGAGGGGGAATGGAGTTCCACCCTTCTTTCTTTTCAAACACTTCTTGTGGTATGTGATAAGCTGTCTGGATAGCTCCAATAGGATCAACTTGGGTCCCGCATACCTCGGTAACTTGGTGGGCTCCCCCAAGAAGTTGGTGGCTCTGAGATAAGTGAAAGTGGGGAATTATGTAAATAACGCCCCCCACTTCTCTATGGTAGTAACCACACTCTTGGTCATCCGACTGTGAGTCATATTGGGCCTCAAGAGGTAGATGATGCCATAGAAGAAGGCATCGTTGATTTTGCTGAATTGAGGGATGATGTTTTCCAGTCTCAACTCTGGATAATACTCATATATTCTTACTTGGGGCCACACCCCGCATCGAATCAGTGCTGGGTAGTCTCTTTCAGATGCAGCAACATATACCACGTAGGAGTTCATGTAGAACCTCTCCATTGTTGAGAGTTTTTGAAGATGCTTAGAGATGGTGCTGCTGATAATCTCTGCCCATTCAAAACGTTGATCAGGAACATTTTTGCTCATTGTTTCCAGATATTTGAGCATCCATTTATGAAAGTAATGGGCATCAGGAAGCCCAAACACCCTACTCAGGAAGGTGATGGTGTCACTCAGCTCCTCTGAGAAGTCGCTGCGATGAATAACTTGCGGCCATCTGGTTATTACCTTCTTGTTCTTCAGATATACTTCATTCATCAACTGCATGCATTTGTCTTCATTTTCATCCCATGCCTTTGTGCAGTCTTCTTGGCTTATTGCCACAAAATGCCGGTGGTGGGGGATACCCAACATAACCTCAAAGTGTCGGGCAGTGAGGTTGATTATTACCTCACCCTTCTCATTCTCGACACATCTTGTGTCCTTATTGTAGTAGCGGCCCACCACCATCATGAACTCATTGTTTACTGTGCTCACGGGTATTCTCCCAGTGAAATGTAAACCACTGCCGACTAATTTTTCCATCCATGGACTACCTGTGACCTTCCTGGTTCTGGCCCAGAAGTCCTCCATATCAATGTGACCAAGTTCTGAATCCCTGATGTCCAGGTCACACTCTGCAAGGGATTCAGGCATCCTGACCCTTTGGTATTTGTACTTCATTTCTTCTTCTGTGAGTTTGGCTTTACCCTTTGACTTGGTTGGCTTTTTACTCGATGAAGACATGTGTGTATCTGAGTTCAGCTGCTGATCTACAAGAAGAAATAGGGAAGTCCACCATTGAAGAGCCATGTTAGCTGTTAGATCATCCATCAAAGCTTTATAGAATGAAAACTTATCAATTTACAAGCCTCTGGGTGCAAGGCACAATTCTATTGCAGGCTGTAGGGTCAGAAAAGCAAGGCGCGCTGCTGGAGAGTGTTGCATGAAAGAAAACAACGCAAAAAAGGTGTATGGTGTAGAAAGATTACACAAAACACTCAGATGTTGATGTCAATGTATGTGTGCCTACACCATATGAATGGTTTTAACTGGGCACATATTATTTTGGTGTTGTAAGGCTTCAGGATGCGCCATTGGCACAGATGTGATACATGTTATAGAACATTATTATGCGCCAAAGGGCGCAGGTTTAAAGGATGCATCATTGAGGTAATGTGCGCCAATGTTTTAGTTTTTGGCGTGGCGTGGGAAAGGTCTGCATGATATTAAAATGTTGGTGTAGGCGGAGTTGCGCTTGCGCCTGTGTTAGGTTTTTGGAATTTTTATAAGGTGCGGGAAAGATGCATGTTGCAGGCGGGGACAGTGCGCCCCTTTGGCGCGACTGTGTTTAGTGTAACAGCGATGGTGTTTGTGCCAAAGAAAAACCGTGGTTTCTGGATTGTAATAACTTTGGATTTTTCACCCTTTTTGGACAGGTTTGGAGTCTTTTGCCTCTTTCAACTAAGATCTTTCAGTGAGGGGAACAGAGCAAAGAGGGTCAGGGATTCATTTTTGAAACAAGGCCCTCCAAGCCAGCAGATCTGGAAGGAGGGTAAAACCGGTTTGAGGTAGGTTGATTTGCAAAACGGGTAGGGGTTGTATTATTTCTTAGGTTCATTTCTTTATTTTTAATAACAACAACCTCTCAAAAATAACAAAAAAAAATCCCTCAACAACAACACAAGAAGAGCAAGGGCCACTTACCAGGAATATATATAAACTGGAAGAAACAACGTGGGGTCCACGAATACAATGAAAAGTGACACACGGGGCTGACAGGAGCACTGGAAAATGCAGAGGAATAACCTTTTTCCACTTTTTTTCAATCGTGAAAATGACAAGTCGGATGCGCCTATTTATAGCAAAGGTGTAATAAATGCGCTACCCACTTTTTGCAAGGCGCACTCAGATGGATGCCAACAAGGAAATATTTGCACCCTTGGCGTAGATTTAGGATTGTTGACATTACTTTTTTAGCACTTTGGCGCACCATTCAGGGGCGTAACAATTTTAATGTCGACAAGATGGCGTATGCGCCTCGGCGCAGGCTTGAAAGGTGCATCATGGGAAGGTGCAACATTTTGAATGTCGACACTTCAAAGGATGCGCCAAAGGAATAGAAAGGGGTGCAAATTCATTTGATGTTGCATGAATAAAAACTGTGCCCAACCAAAAAAGGACCAAATGACTAAGTTCGAAAAACTAGATTTTCCGGAAAGGGATTTTATGTCATTCCGAATGCTGAGGGACCTCAACGGGGAACCAAAACAAAATTTTGGTATGGTTACTTCCAAAATTGCCCTTGTCAATTTTACAGGATAACAGGGTTCGGGGGTCAAAAATAGACCCCATTGAGTGTTTTGTAAGGTAAAAGGTGAGATTTGAATTGCATCTTCTTTCATGTGTCTTAAATTTTGTCCTTTAGGGTGAGGGTTGAAGTGGTGTGTGTAAGAGGGTTGTCATACCTCTCAACTACCCATTTATTAGGCATTAGGGTTGAGGTTTGACTTGTGATGTGGAGTTGAGGATGAGTGATGTGGCATCCTACATGAAGCCACCTCACCCTCCTCTTCCCTTTTCCTTTATATGCATGTTTAATTGTTGTTTTAGGGGTTACTCTTTTTTTCTTTTGGGGAAATGCTTGGAATTTTGGGAGAGTTTGCTTGAGAATGGTGAATGGAACTTGGAGTGGATGGTGTTTGCTTAGGATTTTGGAAGGCTTGGATGTTATTGTGTATTGATACTCTTCATTCATAAGGTAGATCTTCACCCTTATTCCTACCATGTTATTTTTGTTGTGCTCATATGTGTTGTTGATGATTGCTTATTGCTCATGACTTTAGGAAATAGATTTGATTCTTAGGTTGTGGGAGAAATGGAAATGGGGGTAAAACTTGAGGCAGACATAAGAGAAATGTAATGGGTATTTTTAGGAGGGATTTGAGTTGGGATGTCCACCTTTTTGATAAATATGAATTATGTTCATCTTATTTTCTTGAGTTAGGCATAAGAGTGTGTTGATTTCTTGAGGGAGACATAAGAGTGGTGTATCTTTTTGGAGGGATGCATAAGAGTGTTGTGTGTATGGTGATGGATTTTTTGGAGGCTCATAGGTGGACACCCAAGCCCTTGGGAGGCATAAGAAGAACCCTCATGTTCCTTTCTCCTCTATGGCTTTAGTATGAAGCCTTTGTGTTTTGATATTGTTGTCTTGTGGTAAAATTGGTATTATATTATTGCATCAAATGTCTTGATTGAATGTGTGTGTGGAAGCCATTTTTGAGTTGTCATGGTTGTCTAATAGCCCTCATTGCTTCCTTGTTGAGGCTCGGGGGCCAATGAGGAAGAAAACTTCTCTCCCTCTTTGGATATTTTGGTTGGGTGGAGAGTGTTGCCTACTCCCCCATTTTGTTGCATGTATGACTTGATGAAGATGGTGGAAGAATACATGTGTAGTTGTAACTTGTGCTATTATGATTCTACTACTTGTAAGTTTTACCAATATGATATTGGATGTAATATCATCCATTGGTTAGATGCTTGTAAATGGTTTATTATGTTTTGCATTACTTCTTATGGAATGTGAAACTTATAATGGGTTGTAATAAAAAGAGTAAGATTCTTAAATCAAAGGTTTTCTTGGGAGGTCAAGGTTGAGATTCTTGCATTATGGATGAGTTGTTCTCATGAAAGAAAGTTTAATTTCATTTATTTGTGCCTCATTTTCTCATACATAAATGATTAAGTAAGAAGAAGTGTTGGAAAAAAAAAATTATATTCAAAAGTTATGTAGTGGTAAAGGAAATTATGAGTTTTAAATACCTACATATTGATTTGGAGTAAAACTAATAAAACTTCTATAAGACTAGTTATTTTATAAATGGATATGAAGGATGAAAGTACAAATTTTGGCAACACTAAAGTGTGTGAAAAAAAAAAACTTCATCCCAAAAAAAATCTCAAAATTACAAGTTTACTTTCCCACACTACTTTTGGCAATATCCTTACTAATGGAGACTCTAGTTATTTGCCAAGCTCATGTTAAAAACATGTAAAAATGTATATTAATAACCTATATTGGATTACATATAACTGGGAACTTCTATTATACTCGGAACTGATTTAAAACCATTAATATCTACAAATTATATATATATATATATCAATATATATATATATATATATATATATATGTTCCAGTAAAGTGTGTGAGATTAACATACTCGTGGCCGTGAAAATAGCATAAAAAGTTACAAACCGACTCATGCTTAGGAATCAGGTATAGGCTGAATATATTATACAGTGGCCGCATTTTTTTTTGTTTATTTTTATAGAGAGGTTTTATTAACCGCATGTATTTCACTTTTTTTTTTTTAATATTAAAAGTTGATTATAATTATTTAAAACCAAACTTTTACCTTGGCTGCTTCCAAAGGTATGTCGTAGGATATTAATTCTTTTTTTTTAATCAATTTTTATTGCTAAAACCCTATATATATATATCTGTTTGTGTGTGAGATAAACATATTTGCGGCCGCGAGATAGCATATACCTTTATGCGGCCTCTCCTTCTACAGTCGGTTTGTATTTTTATGCTATCTTGCGGCCGCGAGTATGTTAATTTTCTCCCACCTAATTTTTTGATATTCTCACACACACACTCACACACACACACACAAAATATTCCATGCATATATATCATCTCATATACACCCATTCATCACATATATATATATATATGGATTGTTCATTTTGGTATAAAAAATATTTTGTATTATTATTTTTTATTAAACCCCCTCCCAAAATTTTGGGTATTGCGATGAAATTAAAAATAAATAAATAAATAAATAAATAGGGTTTCTTGTCTACCCAAATGGGTTTATGCTCATCGTATATACATTTAATATGCAAGAAAATACAAACTAAAAACAAATACAAAAGAGGGACCAAAACCCAAAAAGAGAATGGGTAGATCCTTTCCCTAAACACAAAAACTTAGCAAAGGAGAGCTTTCATCCCTCTCTAATGGCCTTCATGGCTTCATCTCTTTCTCCTCCTTCCTTAAAATCCAAACAAGAGAAAATGAGAAAATAGGTCTAAGAAATGAATATATGAAAACCCATAAGGATTTCTAGGGCTGCTTTTGCCAAACCTAAATCTAAGGGTTAAGAAAGATTAGATCTAAGGGTGTAGGATGAACCCTACATCACTTAAGTGATAGGTATTTAGGTGGGAATGTTTTAAAAAAACTATGTGTGTGTGTAATGTTAAAAGGGGGGCCTAAGGGGGTTAGACTTGGATGTGCATCTTGCCACTTTTTAGATAATGATATTATAATAATGTGCATGCCATTAACACTAGGGGATTATTACCCTTGTCTAATTAAATTTAAAATTTCTATTGATCATTTAAATAATAAAAATTGAAAAGGGACTAATGGAGTTGAATAACGAAAAGCTAAATGAGGATTATTTAAACAAAATATTTGAGTCTTGAAGAGAAGGAATTAAATTGTAACATCACTCTAAAATTGAGTTTAAAATATTAATCACTATTTTAGTCCTGAGAGCCTTAAATCGTTAAAGTTTATAATCAGGATTTAATTGAAAACCTGGTTAAGACCTTGTAACCTTAAAAAAAAAAGTATTCCATAATTTTTCGTAGTTTGCTGTCAGGTATAGCATGGGTTTGAAGTGGGAAAATTGTGGGCGTTACACATTCTAGCTATAACCCGATATCAAGTGCAACTTGCACAAGGGCATCATTCATGAACACACATACACACTAGAACTACATGGATTCTAAGATGTAGTCCAACACTCAGTTTTAAATTCACTCTCAGGGTGACCTCAGGAGTCAGTCTAACTCCCTATTCTACATTTTCCCTTTTACGTTTGATGTGGTTTATGGGATTGTGCAGGTGAAATTCTCTTTTGTATGTTAGTTTGTGGAAAAGCTTAACATCAGGAGCTTAACAGAGAGAAATTGTAAAACCCTCGCAGCATAAAAGAAACCAAATCCAAATATTTTACGTTGTTATGGGCAACCAGATCCAGTCATCAGAACCTAGGTACCCCTATCCTTCTACAGGAGCTCCTATCTAGCCTTGCTCGTAAGTTCTAGAATTTACATAGGTCAGTTATAATGCTATCAAAATCCTATTCATCACTTCTCCCTACCCAGATCAGTTCCAAGTTACAAGGATATCAACTAAGTCAGCTTTTCTCTATCTCTTGCTTAGGATTTTATACTTTACATGTTATTTTTCTTGTGTCATTTATGTATTTTAGCATTTATACAATAAGTTACTATGAAATATTATATTTAATTCAAATTAAATTAAATCATTTGGTAAAACCATTGCTTGAATCCAACCTTCCCTCTAGGATTCTCCTTTTATGCTCGTTACTTGTAGTGGTCATTTTGGTTCCTTTGATTACATTGAGCTTCCTCCCCTATTCGTAATTCCTCTAAGTCAATTGTTGAATTTGATAACCCCTTTGCTAACTCAATGAATGTTCCTCTGGAAAATATTGAAACCTATGATAGTAAAAAATATTACGATGAGGACACTAATGTTGATCAAGAACAATTAGAAAGCTCACTATTTTCCGACAAGCTTTACGACCAACCCTTTACATATTTTGCATGTTCTCAATGCTTTACTTTCTGCCAAGAATGCTAGAGATGTTTCTTATGTACCTCTTGTTGATTCTTCCTCAGCTGACATGGCCTCCACCCAACCCCTTAACTGATGTCTACTTCCCTTTCTTTTGCTATCTCTCCCCCCCTTCATCCCAATGGCTTACGGATACGGAACTTGGTTCCTCTTCCGGCACTCAGACCTAATTGGATCTCTATTCAATGATCCAGAATATTCAAATCTGTCCACCACCAACATTTAGCTTTTCTTACATGAGTATTTTCGATCTCTTGATTCAAGATGTCAACTTCTTGTCATGCGATATTTAAGATAACGATTTTTACTTATCCGTTCAACTTGCGCTAACTTTGGTTGCCCCTAAGTTGACCACTTTCCATGGCCATGTGTGACCCTCACACGCTTAGTCTCCATGACCTTTCATAGGTGATTTTTCTCCAAACTTGTGCCTAGGTGATCATAAATGGATAGTCTCACGCTTGTTTCCTAGAAGTTCCTTAAGATTCTGCCATGTGTTGGTATTATGATCTAATTGTTGCATCGGGTGACATTCGTGGATGCATCCAGCATATGCATTTTTACTAGGTGCACGAAGTTGGTGGACAATTCCGTGGACATAAAAACCCGAAATAAAGGTACCGCGAGGTTCTAAAACCGCGATCGCGGTCCTAAAACCGCGATCGCGGTTATTGAATTCTAGGTTCGGTAATTACCGAACCTAGTTCCGCGAGCGCGGTTATAAACCGCGATCGCGGAACTCTGAGACAAAATTTAACAGTCCCGTGACTCGTTATTTTCCTAATTTTCATTTCGAACCGCGACTTTTCCTAAACGTTTTTCACTCGCACTTTCAATACTATCTCAAAATTGCTCATCGGACTTCTGGATAGCGATAGATTCAACCATGCCGCCAAGACGAGGAGGTAAGTCCCCGATTGTAATCATTTTTTTGCATTTTAGGTTGTTTTTTTTGCATTTTAGGTTTTTTTTGGCATTTTCATGGGTTTTGTGAATTGTTTGTTTATGTATACAATTTTATTGTTTTATCAGTTGGTCGGCAAGCTCGGGCTCGTGCAAACCGTCAAAACATTCCTCAAAACCCACCGAACATTCCTCAAAACCCTCCGAACATTCCTCAAAACCCTCCTCCAAACATAGATCCGCCCCCTGTGGCTCCTTCTGTCCCCACTGAGCCAACAGGAACGCAAGATAATATCATTGGAAGAATCCAAGAAAATAAAATTGTCATTGAGAACCTAATTCAAACTATAAGACAAAATCATGCTACAAATCCATCCCGCATGACTTTAGCCAATACATTGCAAACATTGATTGGCGAAGTCGAGTCTGCAACCAACCAAATACATAGATGGAACACCTTTAGAAGTGACTGTAGGCGGTGGTATGCGGATAAACTATCTCATGCGGCCGTCAAAGACAAAAAAATTGGAAAAGACCTCATTTGTGCATTATTTACCGACCCTAGAACCAATGCCCCCCCTGCAGTTACTTGCAAACGGTTCCCAATCCATTGGTGCCATGATGATAGAATCAAAAACAATTTTTGGGACCGATGGTGGATGGTTTTTGATTATCCACCATGCAACAACAATGAGGTTCCTCTTTATTTTTTGAAGAAATTATATTGTGAGTTCGTGCTCAATGAGGTCCCGAATTATTTTGACTTTTCAGACTTTTTTGGTCGAGGAGGTGGCTCTGCACAGAGCAGACCTGGTGCACGCGTAGGTCAGCCTAGGATCCCCCATGCCCCAAAACCCCCACTGCCTTCAGTTATCCCTCCTACAGTGAAGGAGGTTGTGGAGATTGATACATTGCATGCATTGAGGGAGCTCACTGACACTCTCACCCAGCATAGCACCCAGATTGCATCCGGTGATGTTGGTGGAGGCGCCAGTTCTAGTGCACCACACCACTGTGGATCATGTGGTGCCGTATGCACTGCAGGCGAGACATCATTTGCTGGTTCACAGGATTTTTTTTCTATAGATGAGATGCTGGGGAATGTTTTTGGAACTGGAGCCACTGATATTGGTCTTTCACAGGTAAATTTTAAATAAATTTAAATAATATATATATGTACAATAGTTTAATTCACATGTTTGAGATATTAATATATATATGATTGTACGTCATGTACATACATGTAAAAAACTAATTTTTTATTTTATTTTAAATAGCAAGAGCCGGTGAAGGAAACATCCGGTGTCGACATGCTAGCTACTGCGGTTGGGCGTGTTTCAAACGTAAGTTTCAAGTTGTACAAACTTACATTTTTAATAAATCATTTAATTGCACTAGATTATTATTATAATTTGTTTCACGTGTATGTTGTACATGTATTAATATTTTTCTCTTTTATACACAGGAGCCTGGCGGGTCATCATCTGCTCAGGGAACTGAAGCTACTGGCACGCCTCGCATGAGTTTTACGCAGGTTAGTTACAAATCTCTTTACACTTTGTTTCTAATTCTTGGACCTCTGTACATGAATTTCACTTTCTTATACTCAACGTATATAAAATACATACAACAGCTACCATATATAAAGTTGTAATTTGCTTAGAATACCATAGTATCTCACACTTGTACACATGCTCTGCTGCATTTTCAATACCTCTAAAATTTTTGTAATTGGAGATACATGTCATAATAGACTTGAGGTGCTTACTTTAGGTGAAGAGGATTATTAAGTGATTATTATGGATGTGGACCCTATCCTCTAGATCCAGAAATAGAAATCTCATAAGTATTTTTTCTAGGTGGTTACTGACCCAATCCTCTTGATCTTCTTGATCCTCTCGGGCCAGTTGATAAATTCCCTTATGTCTCGTTTGTAGTACTAAACTGGATACACATGGTCTACATGTTCCCAACATCCAAAATAATGACACGTACTGCACTGTCATAGGTATATTATTTGTATGATGAACTTCTCAATCCAATGTAAAATGATATCTTCCCATATCTACTTATTTACCTAGACTATATCTTGATTCTCAATAACTACCTCTAGATATGTAACACCATGTGTAAGGGCTAGGTGGCTAGCCCGGGATCAGATGTGTGCCTTTGGTCCTCACTCTTTCACCTAATGCACTCTTATCCAAACCTGAAGGCGATATCTACTATGATTTCTAAAAGTTGGGAGATCCTGATGTTGTGGCTCCTCATCTTCCATAAGAGCTTCAAAACATTTGTAAACCATCATCCTCCACAACTCTATTGACTCCTCAGCATCCCACACTTGTGTAATTTCCCATTCACGCACTTCAAATTATATACTCAAGCCATATTTCCTCTCTCTCTCTCTCTCTCTCTCTATATATATATATATATATATATATATATCTTCTTCCTGAGATTCCACCATATTTCATCACACTTTCTCCTACCCCTACGTGTGGTGGGGGTTTAGCTAGCCATGGGTAGCCTCTCTAAATCCAGTTCTACCATCAAAATCTTTATTTCCAAAGGGATAACACACAAGTAAGATCCTCTAGGCTCGTGCACCAAAACTCAAACTCAGCTACCTTTGGACACAAATACATATAAATAGTGCATTATAATCTATATATTTGCAACACACTTGCCCACCAAGGATATACAACTCTAGTCTACTCTTCGTCTGATCTATATGTTTGGTCTGGTGATGTTAGATTTAAAAGTTCTTCAAATTTGAATGATGCTCTAATTGTCATAGAAGATGACTATGGGTTACCTTGATTAAATACAAAAGTTTGTCAAAATCTTATGAAGATAGATGGCCTCCGTGCTAACATTTATAGATCCTATGTATTTAGCCTAAATAGAAGATAAAATTTAATAACATTTTTATTCTTTCTTGAGTAACTAAATATTGATTTGTACATGTTTTTTGTATAGCTCTTAAGTAGATTTTAATAAATTGATTTGTACATGTTTTTTGTATAGCTTATGACTGCTAGAGAGACTCCTCCACATATGCAGACTGTGGAGGCTGCTGTAGATACTGCCATAGCATCTGCAAATCCACTAACTGAGGTACACAATTTTTTAAATTTGTTAAATTTTGGAGGTTCATTATTTCTTATTAAACTTAAATCTACAATATCAAATTTTGTAGGTATATATATGTGTGAAATATTTAATTTGAAAATTAATTATTTGTATGTAGCTTACCCCTCGTGAGTCTATTGTTGTCCCTGCGACGCGTCAACAACAAATCGATAGGGATCATGACATTGCGGTAAGATTGCACATGCATTTTAACTAAATTGTACAAGTTTCTAAATTTTGAAGGTATTTTAAAATTTTGGGTGTTAAAAACTTGTTGTTTATGAATGTGCAGGTTAGGTTGCAGGCATGCTTGGAGACACCTAGGACCACACGGATGAAATCCGTAGTGGCATCTCCCTCCACTACATCCTCAGGTCGTGGACGTGCTACTTCTAGCAGGGCGAAGAGAGGGAAGATGTTTCATGAGTAGATTTATAGTCCACTTGGATGCCACATATATGTGGTCATGAGTATCTATTCACAGTCCATTGTATATATATATATATATATATAGCCTTTTGCGACCGCATGTGGTCCCATATGTACATTATGACACGTGCTTAGTTCGAGATGTATACATACATTATGAACTTATACATGTACATATATATTTTCAGAGACGTGCGCGTCTGGAGCACACTTTATTTGATTATATATATATATATATATATATCCATGTGTGTTGGTTATTTATCATATTTATTTTGGTTATTTTGGTATTATTGCTAACTCTGAGAAAGTGGGTTTTGATCTCTGTTCGGTGGATTTAGTGTATTACTTCTAGTTATATATTTTCTAGTATCTTTCTGATTATTATTTGTGGTATATTTCGTGCCATGGGCATTTTGAATTTTTATTTTTCAAACTAAAACAATATTGTTAGCTCTATATCAAGCCAACTTAAGTATTAGTAACTAAAGCTTATTTGAGTACCTTGAAAAAGTTCATTGGCCTTTGGAAAAATTATTCACTTGATACTAGCTTAGGCCCATGAACCCATCCAAGCTTAGGATGGAATCTAATATGAGAGAAGAGATGGATTGCTGAGAGTCTAGAGATGTGCTATGTATAACGTGCATTGATTCTTGAGGTACCAATATGAAGAAAAAGTAATGAAATGGCGGACTTAGAATTTGGGAGTGAGAAAGATGCTTTAAGCATAGTCAATAAATGTGTAGTTTTACATGTTGGATATTTTTTAAATGTGAGAAATATTGCTTCTCTCCCTCTCTTCAATCATTTGTAGTTTTACATGTTGGATATTTTTTGTAGGTTGATTACTTTCTCTCTAAGCATCTCATTATTTTTCTCTAGTTTTTTATTTTGTTTACATGTCACTTCTAAAAATATGAATTATTATATTGATTCCATAACTTCCACACCTTATTTATAATATTGGATGCTCAATGAACCAATTATATTACTATGTTAACAAAAAAGTGGTGTTGATGTAAGGCTATAAATTTGATCTGATAAACAAATATGAGAGAAACAATTTACTTAGGATATAACACCATGCCATGCCATATAGAACACCATGCTGGATATAATGTGTATTTGTGTCAATTTTTAGGATATCTTTAATATATAAAATTCACTAAAATATTCTGATCAAAAGGGTTGTAATTTAATTGGTGCATGTGCAATAGTAAAAGTGTCATGTAGTGTTGAATTCATTAAGATATAAATGTTTAGTACCCAAAATTTGGTTTGGGAACTTGGAAATATAGAATTTTGTACTTATTTTGATATACACTTCATTTATGCATTGTTTTAACAACCATAGGCGCCTTCTTGATCTATCTCGCACCGTATATCCACTAGATAAAAACCAATCTCTAGCTCAACCCTAGATCACACTCATAGCCCTGGATGTATATCATCCTACCAAGGACAAGATGACAACAAGAGATAACATAACAACCAAGTCATTGTAATTTAATTTAAATAAATAAGGAAACGCTGTATTTTGCAAACGGTGGGTCGTGGCACCGAACCGCCTACGCCGGCACGTCCGGGTGGCCAGGTGAACACTAGAGGAGGTGGTGTTTTGGTGCGCGAAAGGGTCGTTGCTTCCGGGCTACTTCGTTCGGGCTTAGTCCCTTAAGAGCCCTGAGACCAAAATATCGTTCAAATTCGACGGGTGACTACTCAGACTCCGTGGCACCTAGAGAGGCCTCGTCTGTGGCACCTCGGCATACGGACCCTCTACAATAGCCTCTCTCATTTTTTTCCTTCTCATTTCGGTGCTCTCGCTGTCCTAATGTTTGCAAACGCGCGAAATAGTGCAGTTGGAGCCAGTGTAAGGTTGTCAAACGCTGTATTTTGCAAACGGTGGGCCATGGCACCGAACCGCCTACGCCGGCACATCCTAGGTGGCCAGGTGAACCTAGGCTTCCGGGCTACTTCGTTCGGGCTTAGTCCCTTAAGAGCCCTGAGACCAAAATATCGTTCAAATTCGACGGGTGACTACTCAGACTCCGTGGCACCTAGAGAGGCCTCGTCTGATCCGGAACACCTCGGCATACAGACCCTCTACAATAGCCTCTCTCATTTTTTTCCTTCTCATTTCGGTGCTCTCGCTGTCCTAATGTTTGCAAACGCGCGAAATAGTGCAGTTGGAACGCTGTATTTTGCAAACGGTCGACTGCCGGCACATCCGGGTGGCCAGGTGAACGCTAGAGGAGGTGGTGTTTCAGTGCGCGA
This sequence comes from Taxus chinensis, assembly GCA_019776745.2. Lineage (NCBI taxonomy): Eukaryota > Viridiplantae > Streptophyta > Pinopsida > Cupressales > Taxaceae > Taxus > Taxus chinensis. Next base: position 218,357,426 of record CM034148.1, read on the forward strand.
AAGGGTCGTTGCTTCCGGGCTACTTCGTTCGGGCGTAGTCCCTTAAGAGCCCTGAGACCAAAATATCGTTCAAATTCGACGGGTGACTACTCAGACTCCGTGGCACCTAGAGAGGCCTCGTCTGATCTGGAACCTCGGCATACGGACCCTCTACAATAGCCTCTCTCATTTTTTTCCTTCTCATTTCGGTGCTCTCGCTGTCCTAATGTTTGCAAACGCGCGAAATAGTGCAGTTGGAGCCAGTGTAAGGTTGTCAAACGCTGTAGGTTTTGCAAACGGTGGGCCGTGGCACCGAACCGCCTAGTCCCTTAAGAGCCCGACCACGTCCGGGTGGCCAGGTGAACGCTAGAGGAGGCCTCTCTCATTTTTTTCCTTCTCATTTCGGGTGTTTAATGGTGCGAAATAGTGCAGTTGGAGAGTGTAAGGTTGTCGTATTTTGCAAACTTGGCACCGAACCGCCTACGCCGGCTCCGGGTGGCCAGGTGAACGCTAGAGGAGGTGGTGTTTCGGTGCGCGAAAGGGTCGTTGCTTCCGGGCTACTTCGTTCGGGCTTAGTCCCTTAAGAGCCCTGAGACCAAAATATCGTTCAAATTCGACGGGTGACTACTCGGACTCCGTGGCACCTAGAGAGGCCTCGTCTAATCCGACACCTCGGCATACGGACCCTCTACAATAGCCTCTCTCATTTTTTTCCTTCTCATTTCGGTGCTCTCGCTGTCCTAATGTTTGCAAACGCGCGAAATAGTGCAGTTGGAGCCAGTGTAAGGTTGTCAAACGCTGTATTTTGCAAACGGTGGGCCGTGGCACCGAACCGCCTGCGCCGGCACGTCTGGGTGGCCAGGTGAACGCTAGAGGAGGTGGTGTTTTGGTGCGCGAAAGGGTCGTTGCTTCCGGGCTACTTCGTTCGGGCTTAGTCCCTTAAGAGCCCTGAGACCAAAATATCGTTCAAATTCGACGGGTGACTACTCGGACTCCGTGGCACCTAGAGAGGCCTCGTCTGATCCGAAACCTCGGCATACGGACCCTCTACAATAGCCTCTCTCATTTTTTTCCTTCTCATTTCGGTGCTCTCGCTGTCCTAATGTTTGCAAACGCGTGAAATAGTGCAGTTGGAGCCAGTGTAAGGTTGTCAAACGCTGTATTTTGCAAACGGTGGGCCGTGGCACCGAACCGCCTACGCCGGCACGTCTGGGTGGCTAGGTGAACGCTAGAGGAGGTGGTGTTTCGGTGCGCGAAAGGGTCGTTGCTTCCGGGCTACTTCGTTCGGGCTTAGTCCCTTAAGAGCCCTGAGACCAAAATATCGTTCAAATTCGACGGGTGACTACTCGGACTCCGTGGCACCTAGAGAGGCCTCGTCTGATCCGACACCTCGGCATACGGACCCTCTACAATAGCCTCTCTCATTTTTTTCCTTCTCATTTCGGTGCTCTCGCTGTCCTAATGTTTGCAAACGCGCGAAATAGTGCAGTTAGAGCCAGTGTAAGGTTGTCAAACGCTGTATTTTGCAAACGGTGGGCCGTGGCACCGAACCGCCTGCGCCGGCACGTCTGGGTGGCCAGGTGAACGCTAGAGGAGGTGGTGTTTCGGTGCGCGAAAGGGTCGTTGCTTCGTTCGGGCTACTTCGTTCGGGCTTAGTCCCTTAAGAGCCCTGAGACCAAAATATCGTTCAAATTCGACGGGTGACTACTCGGCACTCCGCCTGGCACCTAGAGGAGTCGGTGTTTCGGTCGAAAACTTCGTTCGGGCTTAGTCCCTTAAGAGCCCTGAGACCAAAATTTTCAAATTCGACGGGTGACTTACAACTTTTTCAAAATTTACAACTTTTTCAAAATTTACAACATTTTCAAAATTTACAATATTTTCAAAATTTACAAACTTGACTTTTCAAAATTTACAAATTTTTCAAACAATGTTCAAGCTTCTCTTAGCTTCGAGAATTTAAAATTCTCTACTAACGATACCAACCACGTGAAGGTGGAAGCTTTTCTGGCACCACTAACCTAAACATAAAATTGTTAGTCAAAGAAATTTAAGTTTCAAATCAAAACCATATACTAGATCTCTATATACATGACACACAAAATACACAAATTTAAAATAAAATATATTCAAACTTAAATCTAGATCTTTAAACTATATATATAATATATATATATATATATATATATACGCTATATAAATTGAAACTTGAAATTAAATATATACCAGACATGAGCATTGTAAATTCATTCCAATGAACCATCAGGATCGGATCTACTCTGAATAGCAGACAAGATTGCTTCATGATCTGACTCTCGAACCTTCCAAAGAATCTTGTTATTAGGTCTTCCTCGATATCTATACAACTGAATATTTGTCGCTAGAACTAGATGTGAATATAAGAGTATTTTCCTGTGTGTCTCAAAGTCTTCAAACACCCAAACAGAGGAGTTTTTTAATGGATACCGTCGAAGCCAAGTTCCAGTAACTACCACTGACCCTGTAGGATACTCAATCTCTTCGCCATCTATAATAGGAGAAGTCAACTTCTTTCTTTCCTCGATGCAACGACATAAGAAATAGTCTGTTCCTTCTTCATTGTCTTCTGTCGCAATTACTGCAAACACATGTCCTACAAAAAAATAACCAAGGTTGAAAAACTCAAATTTAAATTACATATTAAAATTTCAATGGACATAACTCAATACAAAAATTAAATAAATAACTGGATAAATACCTTGTCGCACCAAAATCGAAATTTCGTTAAAGTCCTTGGATGTTGTAACTTCATCTGCAGAAACAAGTTGTAATGCTTGTGGAGGTTGATAACTAGGAAGCGGAGTTAGAGGCCTACAAATCCATCCTTCCACCCATTCTTGTGAATCACACTCAGCAGTGACAAATTCGATACAAGATGCACAAAAACATGTCAACTTTCTTGTCCATACGGCCCACGAAGTAGCGTCTGAGCTACAAAATGAGTGCATATCACTGGACCCAGTGAGTGTCATACAATCCTCGTAGTTAGCAATATGTTTTTCCTCTATCAACCAAAAATATCTGCAAACTGTGGAATTTTCTTGAGAACCTCGGGCCATGTTGTCAGTACACCATTCCACTATGCTCTTTGCATCTTTTAATTTAGCACCATCTTTGTACTTCAACTCTTCTCTTGCAAGAGCTCTTTTCACACATGCCCCTGCACCGTCATGCTCTCCTTTTCCATGTCCAGCCTCAGTGAAACTCCAAATATGTTGCACACCCATCTTGACATGCATTCTGCTCATCCAATAAAACATTCGTGCATTCTTAAACTGAGACGTGCAATTATCTGACCATATATAATGTTGTTTGAAGTGGATGTCCCTATCAGACAAGTTTCCATAAAATAACTGGAAACACCCTTGCACAAATTCAGTAGAATGAGTACGATCATCACTGATATAAAAGTGGTACTCTCTTAAATTTTTTCGATCATTCTCTGTACTGTCAGGAGAATGTAGAAATGCTATATGCACAAAAATGGCAACTTGTACTGAGTTGTAATATTGCGATTGAACCTCCATTTGTGGTTGCAATGTGTAATTCTCTGCAAAATCGACCACTGAAACAATAGTACCAATAGGAAATGTGTCTTTGCATAGCTTGAATTGTTCATCCAACCATCGAGCTCTATGTGTATGCCTCGCATACTCATAAACAATTTCATCCTTAAATTTTCTCATAAATTGAAAAATGGGCATTTGTTCTGTAACTAGCTCACACCGTTTCGACTCTTTTCCATCTTTCAACTGGTATGCAACTGATTTATATTTATCAAATTCAACTAAATTATGTCCTATTGTACCTTCAATTTGCTCATGGATGCAACTTTCCAATTTAGGTAATCCGCCGCATGTACTACAACTTCCATCTAAACAATCCTGACTATAAAAAAATTGTCCAACTTCTTTTTCACAAAATATAGTAGGAATGAAATCCCTAGAAGATATTGGTGGAACTTGAACACCACATTCAGATAACATAGTTTCAGAATGAAAAATAGAACGAATACGTAAAAATTTAGCATAATGCATCGCAAATTCAACATGTTGCCTACAACAACAAGTGGTGCGAGCATGGTTGATTTTCACATAGAATGGTTTCAATATTTCAAAAAAACGTTGACTAATTTTAATTTCCAGATTCTCTTGTTCAAACTTACGAAAAAATTGAGTTTGAGTCATATCTAAGAAATGCTTTGGATGTGGTTCACGATTAGTAGAACCAACTCTCCGTTTTATAACATCTCTTGTATTAGGTGAAACTCTAGTGTTATCATGCCAAAATTTAATAACAACTTCTCTTATAGCATCAGAATTATTTTTGTCCTTACGCGGTGCTCTAGCAGAAAATGCCCAAAAATCGACATTATTGAGTGATTGAAGGATATTACGTCTTTCAATTGCTTTCATTAGAGTTTTTCGATTAACTTGCAACATTCGACTTGTTTGCGTAATCAAACGTTGTTTTTTTATTGATTCACTTACAACACTAGTAGCAAGTACACGACGCACAATATTACTATCCCTAGTGCGTCTCTTGACACCAACAGTGTGATATGCATCATGAAGGTTTTCAACAATTGTAGAGGTTTGACCACGTATGTTAGATGTTGTCAATCCTAAGGTGTTTAATGTAGGTCTCATTTTAATCAATTTCATCAAACTAACCAACAACTGACATCTTTGGGAATCATTTAAAATTTCAAAATGATTATCCCAAATTTCAGTGGCTTTTCTTCTGATTTGTCGTTCAGAAAGTTTGTCAGACATTGGTTTCAAAATGTTTTCATCAATTTCAATCAAAAAATTAGGTTTCTTATGTAAAATCCTAGGAGGTGTTTTTGTCAAATTTTGTTTGTCTACAGTTTCAACATGAATTTCCTTATTCACATTTTCATTGTCTCCTTCAATTTCAACATTTGCTACATCATGAGTATTTAATTCTTCTTCAACATTGACAGTAAAAACTTCTTCATCACGAGTATTCAATTCAACTTCAACATTGACAGTAGAAACATTACCTAGTTCTTCATTGCTTACAGTAGTTGGGATTGAAGATGAACCTCTTCTAGATTCACGAAGTTTCCGCATTCGCTCAGCATTTTCAATTTTGTTGGCCTCTAATTCGTCTGGTGTTTTTTTACTTAATGACTTCCTTTTTTGACTTCATTTTTTGTCTCCCATGATGTTTTGCTTTCGGTGATAAAAAAACGTGCCTGGAAAAAGACAGAATTTCGCAGTAATTCGTACGGTAAGGTCAGAGAGTAAAAATCACATGGTAATTCAGACATTGGGATGTGTGTAAATATGATTTATAAAGCGCGAGCGCGCTTTATAAACCGCGAGCGCGCTTTATAAACCGCGTTCGCGGTATTTTTACAAAAACCGCGATCGCGGAGCTATTTTCCGAACCTAAGCCTCGGAAAATCTTTGTTTTTCCCCAACCAAAGCTATGGAAGGTCATTATGAAGTGCAAAAGGTCAAAAAACCTCAAATCTGCTCTTCCAAAGACTTGAACCATGCTAAAAAACTGAAAACATTTCACAAAAATGGTGCCATCACGTAGGGTAGACTCTTAGCTTTGTAAAAATATTGTTTTTAAAGTGAATAGAATAAGATAAATATCATTTTATAATTTATTACTAACAATAGGTCCTTAAGACATTTTTTCCCGTGAATGTTCATGTCTACGTTTAAGACTGTAACTTTTGTTTCGCTTATCAAAATATGATAAAAATTATACCATCCCAAGCGTGGACAAATTCTATACACCTTAAAAAAAAAAAAAATTGATTTCGATATTTTTTGATATAGTTATGGCGGGCAAACGGAAAGCGCTCCATTTTCTAAATATTTTCAGACCACTTTCACGGAAAAAATCATAAAAAAAAAATATTGCTAAAAAAAATACAAAATAAAATCCATCCCAAGATAGACAACTACATCTAACGTTTCACCAAAGGAAAAAAAAAAATAACAAGATTTGGTCATCCAAAATGCGGGCAAACGGACTACAATCTTATAAGTTTTTTCGAAAAAAAAAATAAGTCATATAATTTTAAGTGTTTAATATAGCTAAACTTGTCCGTTTTTTACAAAAATTAGTATTTTAGAAACTAGATTCCGAATGCTACGATTCATATTTATATAAATTTTTCTAATTTAGAGTGCATGTATAGCTAATAATCCCTACAAATTGAGATTTCACTGTTTTTTGCAATATGACGTCCACGGATGACCCTATATTTGTCCATCAACTTCCTGCACTTACCCCTCACTTTTTAATCAATATCGACACCAAGATCTCTTATGCACACCTTGCTTAAATAGAACAAATATCTAACAAGCATCTAGCTAACTCTGTTTATCATTGTGAGAATAATCTAGCTAAGATGACCAATGTCCTTGCTAATTCAGAATTGCAAGATCTTTTGTTCAAATTCTTTTACCACCACTTTTGGAGACTGTTATCTTTGAAACATATCCTTCATTTGATCAATTATACCATACATTTAAAATGCACAAGGTCAAAATCCTCTCCATTGGAAAATTGAAAAATCATGATGCTTCATCATCTCCTTCTACTAGATTTGAAGCTAAATCAACATTCAAGCCATCCCCTAAGCCCACTAAAGCAAAGGAAACCGTTAATGTTGTCTCTCCAACTGAAAAGATTGAATGAAAACCTCTAAAGTGTACTTTCACCAAATTTAACTATGCACCTTTGTTTCTATTACTTCAACTCATCAAAAAAAATATCATCACCCTTCCACTGTTGCTCAATCTTGATCCATCTCACCCCCATAGCCACAATTATGATGAAAATTATTAATGTGACTATCACCAATGCATTAGGCATTCTACTGATCACTAATTGAAACTCAAGAATCTCATTCAAGATCTTATTGACAATAATTCACTCAAGCTCCATGATCCTTCTACTTCTAAGCCAGTCAACGATAATAAAAATCTAATCATACATATCAAGATGTACCCCCTCCTTCATTTGGGACCCTTGAATTCCTTGTCGCTTCTGTCGATGCATCGCCACCAGTCATTTAATTTTAAGATCACGATTATAATGCTACATTAACTTATGATTCATTACATATCAACGCTTCTATTGGCCCATATACTGTCAATAACACCATGGTCTATCCAGTAGATCCTATGAGTGTGTGATCCATTACACTTCTCATGGTTATCAAATGTCCACTATTTAATAACACATATCTAGTTCCTAATTATTTTTGCTACATGAAGCTTCCTATTACAGTTGAGCCTCTTACCATGCTTTTTCCATTCGTTGCGGCATCTTTAATCAAAGGCTGTGACATGCTCTTAAGTCTTCCTTGGTTTCTTTCCACCCAATCCATTCCCTCCATAAATAATTTTTGCATCAAGTTCATTCCCAATAAACAATTTATCACTCTTAAATGTGTTCCACCATGCACACCATTTCCTAAACCTAGTCTTGTTGATATCTTTACACCAGTTACAACATCTAGGATTCATGGGCCTCTCAAAACAAATAAAAACTCTACACCTAATTCTCCTATTCGCACATGACCTAGTTCATGAAATTTTTATCCACATCAGTCCAATAGCTCATCTCATCAACCCAAGTACCTTACTTGGGTAGCCCCTTCACATAGGTGTTCACAACCTCCTTCTCCATATAGGTCTCCTGCACATGTATGTCATTACTCTCATACTCCACATATCTTATAGCATCGTCACATGCATTTATCTCCTTAGATATCAAGTGGAGGGCCCTTTCCCTTTACTATCGTTGGATAGCCTTGTATCCTTCTCACACTTGGGGGACATCATGCTTTCTTCCTCCTCCCCCCCCTCTTAACATCACTAGCTGGCTATAGTTTCTTCTATCACACTCCATGCTTCATGCTTAATCTTTCTCAGTATTTTTACTCATACACATCCACTGGGGGGCACACTAATCCTATCATCTTCACACTTTACATACCATCCCGTCAAACTCATACATTACATTTGCATATCTTGGTTGCATTTACTCTTGCTAGCTTATTTTATTTACATGTAACACTTTGTTTTCCATACTAAAAAAATATTAGTATGTCATTATCATTTTGTATATACATATACGTGTTCACTTGGTATTTGGTGGTGAATACAAATCTCTTATAGGTTATTACATCCTGCATTGATGATTGGTACTATACCTTTTACCAATCCCACCACGTCTCCTTGTGGCATCTACCTTTACTACTCGCACAGATTACAGGTGCTATTGTTTTATCATTTACTACAAATTTATATCACATTAATTTCCATTGATACATACATGCCTTGACATATTATTTATCTTTTTAACATGCTAATGGGTGCTTCATGTGTAACATTGGCCTTGTAGGACTATATGCCACCATGGTTATCTGATACACTTTTCTTGCCATTGCTTTCCATTGTATGATATTGTCTATGGGTTATTCCCTATGTCTTATATGATTCTTGTATGCTTTTGGCCACTTCAGCCCTAATTGTCTTGTGACATTGTGAGCAATGTCCCATGTTTGAAACCATCTTTTTGCGGTCCAATTTGTTTACATACTTGCTTGTTAAATTTCCTTATATTGCATGTTTGCTACTTTTTCTAGTAACACATGTTACTATCCAATTTTTTCGTGTGTGCCTTGGTTTCTACCATGCACATCCCCTACCCCTTATAGGTATATACTTCATATTAACATCATGTCCTCTCCTTTAGGCCACATACTCCTAACATCATGACATGCACCCCAAATGATAGAGGGCATACATTGGGTGAACAAATCACCCCTACAACAACTCAGAGCTACAATACAGAAAAAGAACAGGAACACAGTCATAGAATGAACCATAATTTGACTTGGTTCCAATGTACATTATAGACACCAGCGCCTAGACTTAGACAATAGTGCCTGGACACTTATGTCTTCCTCTTTGCGCTAATTTCCTGGGGGCACATAGAATCACCTTCTCATATCAACGCAATTAATAGAAGTCTTCAGATAATTTCTACAGCTACATGTTTAGTCTTCCAGTCATAAAATGCATTATCGGTACAATTTAGAACTAATTCAGAACAATCAAGACAATAGGAACAACACAAACAAATCAAGACGTATCATCTACAGTGGTGCTTATTGGGTAGATTCATATAAGGAGAGTAAAAGTAGACCTCTCTCTGTAACACTTGCGTGAGATCGCCCAAAAACCTCACTATCGGCGTGAGACTGCCGAAAAAAATCAGTCTTCATATCATTTCAGGACACTTTTCTATCCTTTACACTCGTTTACATCAGGTGCACACTTTCCTTTACTACTACTTTTACACACTTTTACATATTTTGCTCAATTTTTTCATATACAGGACTTTGACTACTCTTTTTCTCTTCTTTTATAGGTCCATTCTTTATACACAACAAGAAACAGCCCACAAAAACAAATAAAAGCACAAAAATAGGTACAAGAAACGCATATGCTTCACCCCTATGGTCACTTTCCTTTCCTAGTCTCCACACTTCACTTTTCTACTCAACTCGTGATTCGTCACACTCTCTACAGGATCATAAGGTATACATATCTTACCTACTTTATTTTATCAAGTATTCACTCAACAACATAAAGTGGGTGAAAATGCAGACACAAAACAACACACTTGGGTACATTTCTAGGTTCTAAAATCATGTTAGCATTTACATGATTCCTAAGAAAGAAAATGAGTGGTTGGAAACTATCTTTAGCCTCTTTTCTTTATCTTTTATTTGGTCTTACACACCCTACAACCTCGTCAGAACTTTACTTGCTTATCTTTCATGGCTTCAGAAACCCATGCTAACAAGGATAGCAATGCCCAAACGCTCTTGTCCCTTGTAGGTTCCCATGACCCTTTTCTATCTTACTCACTCCTTTTAGGTCTCTTTTATCTTTTGTGTATATTTTTCACTTATGGGTCGGTTTTCCAGTTGTCAACTATGAAATTCAAATAAGGGAATCATATAAATACATAGTTATGTGTTCAAAATCAAGTACCAAGCACTAATCATTACTATTATCACGTAAACTTGTATTTAAAAGGCACCTAAAGCACTCCAAAGACATCCATCTAGCATCCATTCAAGGGACAAGGGGTGCATACTTCTACATATACAACATAGGAAGGGGAAGTTCATTATATTACATCCACACATTCTACTACATTGCTACATTCTAGCTACAACCGTAGAAACCTAAAATTAACACCGCTAATCCCCGTATCCGCGTATGCTAGCACACATTCATTATCACATCACTATCAGATTATACATTAAATCCTTATCCTAAGTCTTATTTCTCCCCATTATATTTACTCCCTGTAAATATCATTCTACAACTGTAAAATCCTATTTTATTCTTCCTAAAACTAACCACAACCACTTACAAACAAAAATTAAATAAAATAAAACAAAATCAACAAGCTCTTAACCATTTAAAACCCCCCTAACCCGTATAACCTCTTTCTAACACATATGATTTCGTCAAAACAAACAAAAACCTTTATTTGGGAAGCAGTTTCAACCTTTTCCCACAAATCCTGGATCACTGACAATTCCTACTAATCACTGGTAATTCTCTTTGAATGTCATCGACACTATATAAGCGAGTTTTAGGATTTCATTTCAAGCTAGCTGATAGCCTGTAAACTTAGATGGGAACTTCCCCCACTTCAACTTGTTGGCTATACGTTCTTCAAAGCCTTCACATTGTAATCTTGTTGTATCATAGCCCTTCATCACAACAACATTTCAAGCCATCAAATATATTTTCTTCAGCCTTTGGAGGTCACTCAAACACCCAGGTAGTAATTCAACAATATTTATGCATCTACAATCTCCCTCTCTCCGGTAATGTCATTTTTGTGTATTCATTTATCAGCTCAGACAAGGTAAGTACCTTCCCACTTGTACTATTTCCTCCTTTACTCATCATTTACAAACTTCAGTCAATATTATCTTATTTATTATTATCCTACATATTTCCACAACAATCGTCGGAGATTCCCTTAATCACCGATGATTTTTTTCCAATTGCCAGTGATCAGACCTAATCGATAGCGATTCTTATTTGTTAGACCATCTCAACCTTAATCTAGTCCTTCAGACATCTATATCCCATCACCTATTACTACTCTCCCTTTGTAGGTTCCTGCCAAACCCTATCAAGCTCCCTTGAGCCATCTACATCACTCTATCAGCTTTCTTAAATCCAACATATTACTCATCTCACCTTTGTGAGTACACAACCATCTATATCCTTGCTCCTTTGAGCCATTTGTGATTCCTAGACTACCTTTGGATCAAGTATCACCATCAGACCATCATATAACCATGGACCGTGTCAATCCCTTTGCCTTTGCATTATTGGTTATATCATATGTTCTATAATTTTATTGTATCATTACCAAATTGATTCTTGAATGAGGATTGACATCCTTGCAAGGAAGTCCCTTGACTTCTGGGGACTGGCCTTTTCCAGGAAAGCTACCATATATCTATTTAATCTCATATTTTTCTGAGTGTTTGTGCATTGCAGATAGCTTATACCATTGGAAAGGAGTTGTGCGCACTCTTGGATCTGTCGAGATCGATCATCCATTAGTATTCAACATTCATCCTCGCGGGTGTCAGTAAACTCTGTCATCTCCTAAGGTCGATTTTATTTTTGTTGTTTCACTTCAGTAATTTAAAGTAGGAAAGAAAAACATATCTGAGCATTCATGCACACCCGGTGGGATCCTTGTCCCTTTCTTCATTTTAATTTTATTAAAAATTCAATTTTTGGCCTTCTTCTCTATAATCATTAGCGATCCAGTTAAATCACCAACAATTAAGTGAATCACTAGTGATTCCTGTCAATTTTTGATGATCTCTGTGATTATTTCTAATTACTCAGTCACTCAGCCTCTAACATCATTTTATTTTTTTGTCTTTTGCTAACCTTTTTGCAGGTTTTTGCTTTGGTGGCTTTTGTTTGCTGCATTGCTAAAAAAATATAAAATTAAAAATTAAAAAAGAAGCATTTCTCATATGATCCTTCTATTCTTTTCATTTTCAAAGCAGTGTATCTTATTGTCTGTCCTCATTGAAACCAACCATTCTTTTGGGCTTAAAAATAACCCTTCATCCTAATTGATCACATAGTTTAATTAATGGATTAATATATTACATTCACTTTATATCCCTCATATATAAACAAACCACATTAAACACAATTTGTATCAAAACAATCCTATCCATGTGAAAATATTAGGATTTCATCACCCAATAGAAAAGTTGACTCAAATTTCTGGCTGAGTATAAAAAAGTGGTTGTCGGTATATAGGTTAAGCACCCAACTCCCTTATCACTGCGGGATCGTGAAGTGAGGGGATAGGCCCCAATACCAGGCCCTGTACCGACACCATAGATTTGAGACTCACGTACCTTTTGGTATTGAGCACTCTAGCCTTAAACAAACCTTAAACCAACCTTAGAAAAACCATATCATTAGGTTCCCTTTGAGCCTCTTCCCCCACATATAAATTCTAATCAAAATAATTAAAATTCTTCTTCTTGACTTGGCTATTACATTTGTAGCTCTCTCAAGGATTTTTTGTATCATCATCAGTTAACTATCATTTAATATGGTTCAACCCTCTACATCATCATATTATTTTACCCCTTATTCGTCATTTTTACAAACATCGTCAATTGCTTCATCTACAACTTTTTATCCCAATCAATCTCAAAACATCCCCTATACAGGACCTAATCCTTATTAATCTCATCAACCTATCATATCCCACTCAATTCCATTTAGCTCTGGTATATTCCCAGATCCGTCTAGACCATATTTTGTTCCCTATGGAACCTCTACCTCTTAACCAATCCTACAACCCTACAACAACCCCATCTAGCAACCTGATGAATATTTTTTATGCCCAAACTATTTCCAAACTATCACTCCTCAACCCATGTTAAGTGTATCCCATCAATAAATCCTCACTGCATCCCCTCCTTCATCGCAACATCATCAGAATCTTAACATCCCCTATCTTTTATCTAATCAACATATCTCAACTTCAATACATTTCTCAATACCTCAGACATCCCAAACCTATACACATACCTACTCAGGCACAATCAACCCCTCTCATCCGAAAAATACAACAAATCCAATGTACCTACACTTCTTCCAACATCCATTTATCACAACCTACTTTACAATTGATACCTTCGCAATATACCCCATATCAACCTCCATATCAAACCCATCAACAACAGAACCATCCTACTCTCCACTATCATCAATCAACTCAACCACACTCACATGTTAATTCCCTCATTCATAATGCCACAAATGATCCCATGAAATCTCTGTTAAACAGATTGGACAGTTTGGAAGCCACTACAGTAGGATCCAAACATGCCATCACTTATGATTACATTTGTAATAAACCCATCCATCCATCCATCCATCAGTACCATATAAATAATATCCTCCACTTTGTAAATTTCCTGAGTTTACCATGTTCCATGGTTAGGAGGATCTGCAACAACACATACTATCCTTTAGACACTCATGTTATCTCATCATCCAAAATCAAGATCTCATGATTAGAAACTTTCCTATGTCACCGATAAGACTTTCCTTGGATTGGTACAAATCCCTCACTCAAAACTCTTTATTCTCTTTCATGCAGTTATCCCTATAATTTCTCGAGAACTTCAACATCAATGTTAATTGCAAAATAACCATTTCTGATCTCACTACCATCAAACAATCTAAAAATGAGTCCATTGTTGATTTTGTCACTAGCTGGCAGAGCATTATCAATCAATTGACCTCATTATCTTAATCAGAACTAATAGATTTATTTACTTGATCTTCTTCCCATCACATCTCATCTAATTTTCAGATCCACACATTCTATACTTTTGAAAAATCTTTCACTATGGCCAGAAAGTTATAAATCCAAGGCCTTAAAGAAGGCCACCTTGATCCTTAATCTACACATGTCCCATCTAATTCTCATAGATCTTCCTATGAGCCAAATGAAACTACCACACATGATGTCATTACTTGTCTTCCTGACCCAACACCCTCAATATATTCAGTCCATATGGATGTTGTGCATCCCTCGAATCATATCATCAACACTATTACTTATGATCTAAGCCATGAGGAGACCCTTTCATCACCAATGCTTCACTTTGAAGACTCAGAGCCCTTAGATCCTCTTTTTCGATAATCCTCACACATTGAAATCACCTTCACTTACTATCCATTCACCTACTACCTCCTTGTGGCCTTTAGACTCCACCTCAAAAACCATTACAAAGAGGCACCTTTAATAGATGATCTTGAAATATAACCATATTGTAAACCAATTGAAGAATTGGGTAGCCCACATAAATGTAACCCACCTCAATCATGTCTAGAAACCACATCTCCCTCATCTGAATAAGAATTAATCATGTCCTTCACTCCTCACTTACCATTTGGTCTATATACTCATCCTGAATCAAACACTATAAAATTAAATCCCATCACATCCATTGCCTCACCCTTGTCATCTGATGTGATACCCTCTCCTTTATCTAAAGAAAACATTACAAAATCCAAACCTATCACATCCATGACCTCATCCTCATCATCTATTGTAAGACCATCTTCCCTACCTAAGATTGACATTAAAAAATAAAAACACATGTCATCTAGGGTCTCACCTTTACCATCCATTATACGACCCCATCCTTTATAAAAATCCAAATCCATCACATCTACATCTCCACCCTCATCATCTATTTTAGGTTCCCATCCTTTATCTTGATATTCTTTCACACAATCAAACACCATCTCATCCATAATCCATCCCTCCTCATCCATTTTGGGACCTCATATGTCATCCAATTGTTATCCATATTTCGCCCCAAGCCAAATATTGGATCAGCCATAACCCCACATAGAAGGAACCTGAGAAAACAAGCTCGGAACTGTAAATGGTTGTAGAGGAACTTGACAAATGAGGGGGCCAGGGGCCAAGAGAGACTAAGGGACCCTATATAATAGAAATGACCCTTTCAGGCCGTTTCCACGTCTTAAATCCATTCTCCAAGTTACAAGTAGACTCAACTATGAGATAGCAGGGTCAGAGAAGAAGGTGCGATGCCGTAGAGGAACCAGAAACAAGAAGGGGAAGAAACGGTAAAGATCCGAAGTCCTCAAGCTCAAAACGATTCAGGAAAAATCCCAAAAAATTACTAAGTATGGAGGAGGCAGTGGAAGGAGCCACATGTCCTAACGATGCTTCTCCAAAGGTGAATCCAAAAAGGGCAACCCAAACTTGCACTAGGCTTCCACGTGTCCAGAGCCCCAAAGAAGATGCGGGGTGTTGAAAAGTCTTCAACTAAAAAGAAGGCACCAGGTGTCAACTCGGTAGAAATTCAAAAAGGAAGCCTAGGGTGGAGACTCAAACTTGCACCAGCCCTCCACGTAGCAAATGGTCAAAATAGAGTTAAAAGGCAGGCTTCAAAATTGGCTAAGTAAAGATGTATCAGCGGAGAATACCAAGTGTCAGTTTGGCGCATCTCCAAGAGTTGATCTCAAGGTGGAAACCCAAATGAGCGCGAGCTTTCCATGTAGCCCAAAGTCTAAAAAGTAAGAGGGACCATTGAAAATTCCACAGATCAGTGGAGGCCGACAAGTGTCAACTCAACGCTCCTCCAAGGGAAAACTTTGGGTCGGGTTATCAAGTGAGCATGGTGCCTCCACATGTTATTCCATAGGGGCAGAGTCGATTGAATAGTCAATACATGAGCCCAGTAGGCGAAGGCTATCAAGTGTCTTAATGGCACTGATTCAAGGGTTGAATAGAGAAAAGGTTTCCAAATGAGTGTCACACTGCTGTGTGTCCCAGGGGAAAGCGGGCTGTCAAGGGAAAATTTGGGTCTTTACCCCTTGTTATCTCAAAAGGGATAAAAGTTGCAAATGGCCCGCAACTTTGCCCAAAGAAATTATTCAGCGTTTAAAGTCGAGTCAAAGCCAAAGCGGGGAGTTGGAGGAAAAAGTGAAATTTTTCCTTTTGTTCAAAAGGCATAAAGATAAAGATATAAGCGCATTCCCCAGCCAACCAAAAGGATCCACATGTCTAGGAAGAGCTTCGGGGATGTGGGAGTTTTTTGAGTTTTACGTTTTTTGCGCAAAAGGGCAAAAAGATAGATTGCGGACCCGTAGACCTGATTCTTTCTCTAATTTGGCTACCACGTGTCCTATATCAAAAAGGGGACCCATTTTTCAAAAAAATTTCCCACCTATTTGTACGGACCTGATACAAAATTTGAAGTGGCATATCTTTCGACTCAGGGCTTGAAATATTACGAATCTGACACCATTGGAAAGATCTCGGCCTCGCCCATGCCATGAAGGCTCGAAACTTTAATTTTGAGGAGGTTAGGTGAATAAAATGGAGGAAACGTCTTTAGGATTTCAATGCAGGATCTTTTTGCCTCAATAACTAGATCAGATCAGATTTGTTTCTCTGTTTCCTCTTCCTTAAGGCACTGAACCAAGGATTGATGCAGTAAAGATGGATTTTGGGGCATATTTTAACAGAAGCATTAACAACAGTGGTTGATATTCGACATACTTTTCCCACTTCTCTCAGTCTCTTTCTTCCTCCGATCAAATATATAAATACAGGGGCATGATTCATTGTAAAGGGTTGGACATTCTTTGTTTTATAGGCTCCCTTCTCCTTCTAGCAAAGGGATTTGTGGGGTTTAGGCCTTCCATTAAAATTATAATACGTTTTTTCCTTTTGGCTATTTTGTAATGAACTGTACTAATCCACGAAGCAATAAAACACTTCTGTGATAGATCTTAGATCCTTTCTTGTCTCTTTTGATTTCATTTGGTCTTCCATCACAAATCTAGCTATTTGTGCTTGTTTATTGTATGCATTTTGTTGGTTTTTGTCTATTGGAAAAATAAGTGTTCATCATTCCTTTGGTGCATCACCTAGTAGTTTAGTTATTTCTTATTCCTTATACTCTTTTATCCATGTCTCCTTGGAAAGTTTTAGATTAGGTATAGAGATGGATCCTCTGCAAATCCTAACGTATGCACCTAAATAGAGGAATAAAGAACCAAAATTTAATCTAGAGAACTTTTGCATTTTTGCAAGGTCCCACACCTTGGGGAAAGTTCAATGTTATGCAATCACACCAAATGACCCTACCTTAGAAAAGTAGACTTGTATAACTCATTTGGGGGTGTTGTGATTTTGCACTAACACCAATTTCATCAATCCCACATCCTATCCCGTCCTTGGATCATATCCTCTCTATTATCAATCTCACAACATCCCAATGATGTGTTAACACCATACGACATTCGTGCATCCACCCACGCTAAAAAATAAGACGCGTCCTACTAAGCATTCTTGTAAATCAAAATCAAAATCCATTAATCCAAATCCCCCAAAATGGACTTACAAACAATATCTTCGAGAGGATTATACAATCTTCTATTATCACATTACCACCTATCAAAACACTGAAAGCCATAATCCAACAACTCTTCTTCATCAATGATCTTCTCCCAGAATAAGACCATCCTAAGTCACCATCGATATCATCTACACCACCACCCTTGTCAATTTCTACAACAACATATGTAGGTTAAGGGGGATGTATTAAATTTGGTATTAACAAAACTTTTCCAGACATCTCTCCAACACCTTCCATTTAAGGTCTTTCAAACCTATCAATATATATACCTCCACCCTCATCAATATCCTCACTGACATTTATAGGACTAGGAGGTCACCCTCAAGAAGATCTCGGAAAATATTTTTTATATGTATTGTCATCACCTTCCATTGAAGGTCCCTTGTCTCAAATCAGTATGGTTCACCCACCTACGTGAATAAAAAATTGTCATACACAAAGAAAAGGTAAAATAAAAGCTTCGTCATCTACCCCTCCTCATCAATTATCCTCTCATATCCCATACAAATTCTGAATGGCTCCTTTGTGAAGGGTTCCACATCTTGCTTTATTTACAATATATTTAATCAATCAACATCAAAGCTTTCATCATCATAACCCGAAAGATATTGTTCCTTTCAACGTATGTTATCTCTATCCACATCGTCGTGCTAGGGGGTCTCCTCTCTACTGAGATGTCAAAACTCTTACCTTACACACCCCCTAGTTAATCTTCACTAAACTTATCCTCTCAATAAAATCAAAATTTCACTACTCTGGAAAGGAGTAAACATGGAAATTTTACCCCTAACTAGATCGGTCAATATAGCATGGGTCGAGAGCTTATTGTCTAGTATCCCTTGATGATACACCTAAAAAGGAACCTTTGAATGCCTTACACTTGCGGCCTTTCTACTATTAACACTTTGGCCATCATGATATTAGTCACATCAAAGATATTAATCCACTATTAACCAAACAAATTATCATCATAATTCTTTGAAAGTATGTGGTTTTCTGTCACTATCCTCAAAGCCTTATAGATGAGTGTCATGACATTGTTCATCGCATCTTTCACTTGGACAAGTTCCTTAGCTGGAACCTTGCAATCATTACACCCATCTACCTTGTGTAACAACCAAAGACATGTCATGGGGTACATATGTGTAGGTCATGTACACATTTCTTCTCCCCTCCTTGAAACGATCTATTAGGGTTTTTCCCTCATATCAAAATATAGTCAAAAATATATGTGGATGCATCTTATCAAAAATAAATAGCTTGATCCCTCGAAGGACAACTATTCAAAATCAAAATCATATTATCAAAAAGAAAAGTATACTACTCCCTTGAAGGAAAACTACCTATTTAAAATCATAGACCGATCCCTTAAAGGATGGCTATCAAAACTAAAAAAAGCCAAAAGTCAAAAATTGTAGACCACTCCCTGGAAGGATGGCTACCCATGTAAAAAGGATTCTTGCATCGATCAACCTTCAAAAAAGAATCCTAAGAAATCTTCTCACGTCAATCATTTTTCCCATTGAATAAAACTTTCCGCATTGATCAATTTGCATCAAAAGTAAAATGTATAGCTGGGGAATTTTCCTATTAAACCATTGAAAGGAGAACCTACTCTCCCGCATGACCTACACATGTTAAACCTTCTCATGTCCTAAGAAGGTATACATTTCATTCCTATATTTTATCCAAGATCTTATGTGTGACTATCCATTGTTAGTCATGTGTTAACATCTTTCCTAAGGCTAAGGGTGCAAAATCCTTCATTCTATATTTATCCCCATTACATATGTATCGAATCCAGTATAAAGCAATCATTCCATGTTTTATTCTACTATATGATTAAGACACATTTTGATAAATATTAAGTCACTTTAAAATAAAATATCATTGACACATCACATCAAAGACATCCATCAGCATGTATCAAACATAACATTAACCTCTATTAATAACTATCATAATATCAACATCTATTAATATCCACATAATTATGATCGCATCTTAATATTATATCATCACGTCAAAATAAAATCAACAATCATAAATCAATCATATCAGTGTATTATTATACATCATCTGGAGTCTCAAAAAATTAATGTATCACGAGTCTACATCAAAACTAAGTTTCAAAAAGAGTTGTATACATCAAAATGTCACATCTACTCAATAAAATCAACATTTATCAACCGGCTACCTCCTTGAGTGCTACGCCTCTGATCACCATCATAACATCTATCTAGTCCTCTGTGAGGACCCCTTTTACATCTTTAAAGTCAGGTGTCTATAGGACATGAAACCTTTATTTACTCTATCACTTGAATTCTAAGTCTTGTAAGCCCACCTTTGTGGAAACATTAATTTTTGTCCTTTGATAACGCCAAACTCTTATTAAATTCATATTTCTATAGGACACGAACCCTTT
This sequence comes from Taxus chinensis, assembly GCA_019776745.2. NCBI lineage: Eukaryota > Viridiplantae > Streptophyta > Pinopsida > Cupressales > Taxaceae > Taxus > Taxus chinensis. The sequence goes on from CM034148.1 coordinate 218,377,426, forward strand.
GGTTCCCCTATCACTTGACTTATTGGAATCGTAAGCCCACCTTTGTGGCAACATCAATCTTTGGTCCTTTGACCTCGTCAAAACATCCTTTTTATTTTCCCTTTCCATCGTTAAGTCATATGTCTATAGGACACGAGCCCTTTGGTTCCCCTATCATTTGATTTTCTGATGGCACCCATCTTGTTTCTATACCTCATCCTAGGGCATCACCTCTCATCTTTCCATTCTTGCATCTTTCCATCTATCTCTTTCAAACTCGTGATCAATTCCCTTCTAGGTTATAAATCCCTAGTTTGAGGGGGAGCACCTCATAATATAATTGTGCAACATTCATCTATCACATCTCATTTTAATCTCGCAGATTGTCTAAAAACACTCAACAAAAAGGGGAAAATGTAGACACCTAAAATTAGCACCGCTAATCCCTGTGTCCACATCCTCTAGCACCCCTTCATTATCACATCACTATCATATTATACATTAAATCCTTATCCTAAGTCGTATTTATCCCCATTATATTTACTCCCTGTAAATGTCATTCTATAGCTATAAAAGATTATTTTATTCCTTCTAAAACCACTTACAAACCAAAATTAAATAAAGCAACACAAAATCAACAAGCTCTTAACCATTCAACAACCTCCCTGACCCGTATAACCTCTTGCCAATACATATCCTTCATTAAAAAAAAAACAAAAACCTTGATTTGGGAAGTGGTTTCAACCTTTTCCTGCAAAGCTCGGATCGCTAAATATTCCTTCTAATCACCAACGATTCTCTTTAATTTTCATCAACCCTATATAAGCGAGTTTCGGGTGTTCATTTCAAGCTAGCTGATAACCTGTAAACTTAGCTTGGAACTTCCCCCACTTCAATTTATTGGCTGGAAATTCTTCATATCCTTCACATTGTAATCTTGTTGTATCACAACCCTTCACCACAACAACATTTCAAGCCATCAAATATCTCTTATTCAGCCTTTTGAGGTCATTCAAACACATAAGTAGTAATTTAACAATCTTTGTGCATCTACAATGTCCCTCTCTCCGGTAATTTCATCTTATTGTCTTCATTTATCATCTCAGACAAGGTAAGTACCTTCCCATTTGTATTATTTCATCATTTACAAGCTTCAGTCAACACTATCTAGTTTTTTATTATCCTACACATTTCCACAACAATTTCTGGTGATTCCCTTAATTGCTAACAATTTTCCCCAATAACCAATGATCAACCCTAATCGCTATTGATTCCTATATGTTAGATCATCTGACCCCTAATCTAGTCCTCCAGACATCCAAATCCTATCACCTATTACTACTATGCCTTTACAGGTTCCTATCAAACCCTATCAAGCTCCCTTGATCCATCTACATCACTCTATCAACTATCTTAAATCCAACACATTGGTCATCTCATCTTAATGAGTACATAGCCATCTATATCCTTGCTATTTTGAGCCATTTTGTGATTCCTAGACTCACTTTGGATCAGGTATCACCATCACACCATCATATAGCCATGGACCACATCAATCCCTTTTCCTTTGCATTTTTGGCTATATCGTATGTTCTATCATTTCATCTTATCATTACCTGATTGATTTCTCAAATGCATATTGACATCCTTACAAGGAAGTCCCTTGACTTATGGGGATTGACCTTTGCCAAGAAATATGCCATATATCTATCTAATCCCATATTTTTTTGAGTGTCTATGCATTTCACGTAGCTTATCCTATTAGAAATAAGGAGTTATCCACATGCTTGGATCCATTGAGATCGATCATCCATCAGTATTCAACATTAATCCTCGTGTGTATCGGTAAACCCCTCCATCTTCCGAGGTCAATTTTTTTGTTGTTTCACGTTAGGAATTTAAAGTAGGAAAGAAAAAACATCTCTGAATTCTTTACATAATATGCTATCAAATGACTATTTTTTAGTTACAAGAGCATACCTTTCCAATAAGTAGCTTCATTTTTGTACACACACACACATAAGAATTTCATGGATCCTGAGATGTAGTGCTGTGCTTGAGTTGAAATCTTGCACTCTTATCTGTGACTCCAACTTAGTTCGATTCCAGATTCTAAAAATTCCCTTCTAGAGGTTTGATGTGGTACTTGGCTTGTGCAGCTTGAAATTATCTTTTGTAGGTTAACTGAATACCTCTAGTCACCATAGAAGTGCTGCACATTTTTCTTGATTTACTACAAAGCAATTCAGAAAACCATCTTGTTGTAACAAATCAGCAAATCTATAGCTTTATCATCTATCGAAAACCTGACCAATTCTCTTCAGTTATCAGGCTCAAAAGGTGTTGCGCCCCTATCCAACCTTGCTCGTAAGTTCCAAAATTTACAAAGGTTAGTTACAACATTGTCGGCATCTAGTTCTAGTCACATAAAAACTGGCACCATACTCAGTTGCTAGATTGTCAGTATATCAACTAAGTCATGCTTATTTTCTATCTCTTGGGATAGATTAAAGGTTTAATAGCATCACAAATCATCCATTAAGTTATGAAAATCTATGTATTGTAAGACTTCAGTACAATGAACTTACTCTACACACATTAAAGCTTTTCACTTGATTAATAACTCAATTTTGAATCAATTGGCCATGATTAATCTTTAATCATGTGTTGGAATCATGAATCGTGCGGTCTTGACACCAATGGAAAGAAAATTACGTGAAAGCTATGAATGAGGGAGGAATAGATGGGAGGATCCATGTCAACCCTCATACTAGAATCAAGGGGAATCATTGGGGTTCTTGAAAATATGGTTTGAGAAGGAGTGCAAGCTGGTGGAGGAGAGCCGAGCCATGGTGGCCCACAATGTAAAATCCTATCCTAGAATCCAGAATTGCCGATAATGCTCTAGGGCTTCCAATAAAAAATGAAGACTTCGGTCAGGAAGGTGGGATCCTCAAGTGGTAATGGTTGCAGGAAGATTTAGTGTGGGGTAACAAGTACTTGAAGGCTCAGAATCATGCCCCATATATCTACTTCATATCAACCAGAGGCACTAACTATACAAAGGTAAGCATGTGCTCTTTGGGAAAACAAAGCTTACATGTACTCAGAAATACCCGGAAGATTTGGCTGAGGTTGTTCCTTTGCTAACCATCGTCAAACCCAGAGAAGTTGAGGAATACTTCCAAAATTTATCTCGGGAGTTGCTTGTGCATTGGTAGGTTTGGCTGGTTTTTGAAGCCTTCCTCCTCTGTGCTTAAATCAGTGAGAATCTTCAAAAATGGACAGAACTAAATGTGAAACATCTCTCTATTTCAAGGGATTTTTTGTATGTTCATTTTAGAAGGACATCTGAGGAGTTCAATCAAGCAGTTGTTTGACAGGTGAGTCCTAAGGCTCAGGAATTAAACATATCGGTGATCTTGTTTTCAACTGGGATGCAAATAGAGCTAAACTAGGGTTGCATTCTAAGTTTGATGCGTTGTGGAGTGGGTTATACATCATCTGCCTAACTTGCAAAGAGGCCAACTCTTTTGAGTTGTCCAACCTAGATAGAAATGCATTGCAGATCCCAGTCAATGGGATTTATCTTAAGCACTTCCATTAAGTTTATTTCATTGTGCCCTTGTACATATTAGATTAGTTTAATTCCTCTAAGTTCTCTTCAATACATTGTCTCGTTGGCTAGTATAGTTTCCTTTCCCTGAGTTAGCTTTGCACAATGTTCTTGTTGTTTTTGGATGGCATGGTTTCGTTACAGTGATTCATGGAAGACTTCGAAGAGGATATGTTTTTAGTGGAGTTGGATAGTGGAAGTATGAGTTACAAGAGGAAAGATGCGGTGGAAAACAATTTCAAGACAATTTTCCACTCTCATTAAAGTTAATTTTTAACACATCTCATAATATGAATGATCAATTCAACAGTTATTAAACAAATGCTAAGTCAATCAGTGCTTCGTGATGACTCAAGGGTAAGATCTTCAAACTTCAGAAAATCAATTTCTTGGGGTGACTCCATGACCAATGGATGCTTCAAGGCAACTGATCTCTTATTTAGTAGGCAGAGGACCCCGTTGAGTCGTTAAATTGTTATAAAAAATTCTCCCTCCCAGGTTATTTTGATTACTTGAACTTATACTTGGATTTGGGAGGGTATAAATTGATCAAAAAGGGAAAAAACTGTTGGGAACACTCTAGTTCCATTCTCGGGCCCCTCCTTGTCCATACATTAAACAACTTCATGTTTTAAAATATCAAAATTGGGTATAATCTACTCCTAGTTTGCTAAATCGGACAATATGGGAACACAAGGAATTGTTCCTTTTTCTTTGTGTTTGCTACATAAGCAACTTAGCCAATGAGGGTGGTGTAGGTTGGATAGGGGAAGTGTTGCGGATGGGTTGGTTAACTCAAGCACTGGTGTAGAACAATTCCTCGATGGTCATTTTGGCCCAATTGAGGAGACATAAGCGAAAGCAGGGACTGCCAGTCGACTAGACTGGTTAAGTTGGGAAATAACTGACACAATGGGCACTGTTCTAGCACTTCCCTCATGTTCTCTTACCCACACAAACTTTATCTTAACCCTTTACACAGAATTGATTAAAGTAAGTTTGTCATGAGCTGCACGAGGAACTTTGTCTATCATGTTCCTCCATCGACGCTCTAGAAATCTGCATAGCCATATGTTTTGATCCAGAATTCCAAATGTTGCAAAATTGGTCTTGTTGGAAAGGTTTCAACAAGAACTTCACTTTAGAATCATGAAATTCAGAGCTTGGTGGAGTTAAATAGAAGAAATAGATGAAAAAAAATCCCAACATTTAAAAGTGCAGTTCCAGGTAGCTCAACCACTAGAATTGATGAAGTATGGTGCACATACCTTCTCTCATAAGCAAAAGGACATGGGGAATGGTCTTGTAAGGGTGACCATGCTTGTTTTCATTGATTTAATGCATGTTTTTGGTGGTTAAAGGTAGAAATATGAGTTTCCATCTCTTTTCCTTCCTCTTTGTCTCTCTCCCATTTTGAACTTTCTATATATTGTAGATTGTTGCTCATTTGTAAAGGTTGGACACTCTCAAAACACAAGTGCATTATCTCAAGTGTTGCAACAAGTGTTTTGAGTTGTAGGCCTCAGATTTGGGATCTACAAGGTGTTTTGTGCCTTCTTCCACTCCATTGTAATGATTTGTGCATGCTTCAAGCAATAAAATCTAGTTTTGTGGTTATTTCTCTACCCTAACTTGTTTTATTTGCATTCTTTCCTATTTATCGTTGTTGTGGTATTTTATGCAAGACTTTTCTACTTTGCAGGTTTCATATGTGTTGTGTATTGTGTGAAAATGGAAGGTTAAATGTTGTTTTGGACCGTGACACTCATGTTTTCCCTCTCTTTGCCCATTTTCTCTCATTTCTCTCATTGAGAGTGTCTTTCTCCCTTTCTCTTGGTGTTATCACCTCTGTTAGCTTAAAATTTCCCTTCCATGCATCTCTTTCTAACCTTATCTCCTTAGACGATTAGATTAAAATTAGACAGTTGAATTTTCAAATCTAGGAGTAGTTTTAGCATTAGAAATTGATAGAGGAAGTCAACCTTCTCTGATGGTTGATCTAATTTGACAAAACCCACATTACAGAGATCATGCCATGATGCCTCAAAACCCTAAATCTTCTTGATTCAGTCATGGGTGTAATTTTTAGCTCCAACATATATCTTTAAGAAAGAATTTTGACTTGATGTTGCAAGTCACACAATGTATGCATCATCGTAATCATCTTAGAAGGTTACATAGGAATATGAGAATAAATTGGAAGATAATAAATCAAAGAGGGATTAACGAAATTAAGAATAACTTGAGAAACTATAAATGGTTGGATTAGAGGAATTGTAGAAACATGTCAAGATAGCTTGAGAAGGCTCTAAAATAATTTAAGAATTTGTGATGCAGTCGAGGTTAGGGGTCTCAATGAAAAGAAGCCTTAGATCATGCAACTCACTAATCTTAGAGAAATAGCTTACATAAGAAATATCCCATTGCAACTTATAAGAAACAATAAAAGTTGCTTCAACTAATCAATAAGGAAAATTATAGACCGAGGGACAAGAAGTACAATCTTGCTATAGCCTTAAAATAAAAACTCTACAATTTTTCCCAAAACAAAGAACTCAAATCCTTGGAGCTAATCCTATCTACAATTGCTGAATTTTTTGTCATGCAAATGTGCAACAGGAAAATTTTCAAATTTCAAGCATGACAATAGACCTCAGTGTCAAAAAATTTGGTTGTAGGCCTTTCCAGACACTTTCCCAAGTCACCTTAATCCCTGATTCAGTCCCACTTCCCCCTCTCTGAGCAGTTCAAGGTGTAATGTCAGTGTGCCAATAGGTTATTTAGGGCATCCATTCATTTAAAATGATTTTAGAACAAGATTAATCAAGATATGCTTTTTGACAAGCTTTAGGAAAGGATATTCCGTAGTCTCCTTGAAGTTAGTGCACGTCCCCCGAAGTGAAACATAAGGCATAAAATATGAAATAAATGCCACAGATTTGCACAATAAAACTGTTTAGATTTATACACAGAATAATGATATTCTATTACATTCATTCCAGATACATTACATAGGATGTACTTACAAATATATAGGCACATAGTTTCCTATAAATTAGGAAACTATTATACTAACAGATACTAATCATGTGAGTTGTTTGTACCAACCAAACAACTCAACACACATTCGTTATTAGTTGTTTTATATAACAACTAAATAACAAATTACTAATATAATAATAATTACCAAATGTAATTATTATCTACACAATGTAAATACTAATTCCTAACATTCCCCCCCTTAGTGTTTACATGGTTCAATATATCTCGTTCTTTTCTTGTAGCGTGCCACCTCTGTGTGCTCATGATCAACTCCGCAAATGTACAGCATTGGGCTTGCACAAAACTCGAACATGTGCCAACACACATTTCTTCCGTTGATGGTTTTCTCCGACTTCTACCAACAACCTTACCAAATTGGTTTTGTAGGTGTACCAATAGCCTTTCACAATTGGTTTTGCAGGTTTACCAAAAACCTTTCACAATTGGTTTTTCAGGTTCACCAAAAACCTTACACAATTGGTTTTACAGGTTTACGAAAAACCCTTACACAATTGGTTTTACAGGTTTACCAAAAACCTTACACAATTGGTTTTATAGGTTTACCAAAAACCTTTCAATTGGTTTTCCTGGTTTACCAAAAACCTTCACATCATGATTGCTACAATACTTTTTGATCAATATTATACAATGTCACTAAAAAAGGGAATCATGTAGGAAATACTGCTTTCAAAACTGAACAATAAAACATAATGGAAATGGAACAATGAGACCATGTTCCCCCCCTCAATGTGAACATTTCACTTATTCAATTAGGAACATTGAAATCATACTGCACACAACAAACTACAATTCTGAAATGAAAGAAAACTCACACACACACTGTCACCACAACTTCATGTGGCCTCGTCGTTGGTGACTGAGGAGAGGTTGTTGAATGACCTCCATCCTCCTGTGCCTCCATCCTCCATTTAAAAATCATATATAAGAGAAAATCTTCATCACTTTCATGTGCGGTATTTTCTTCCTCTTCATTTTCTCCTTCTTCATCAACAATCATGGCATTATCTTGTAGTTTTCCATCAAGTAAGTCTTGTGCTCTTTTTATGCAATTGTTAGATATATGAGCAGGTTGTTTACAATCGTAGCATGTAAATTGTTTCTTCGGTCCTTTAGAGGTTGAACCGTATTTGGGCATTTTCTTACCAAATGCTTTCTTGTTTCTGCCAAACATTGAAGTCTCCTATGGTTCAACAACCATAATTCTTTTTTCTTCATCTAACAAAGAAGAAATAAGTTCTTCTAGACTTGGATTTATTTTGCTTAAAGTAAAGACCATATTAGAATAACATGAAGGCATGCTATTAAGTAATACTGCTTTAGCATCATCATTAGGTACATCTACTTTTATACCAGCAAGTTGATTACAGATAGAACAAAACTTACTAATATGCTCCACCATGCTCTCACCTTCCTCCATCTTGAGGCCGAACAATCTTTGCTTTAAAGATATCGTTGCGCTTCCCATTTGTGATTCAAACAACTTGTTCAATGTCACCTAGATTGTATGAGAGGACTTTTTTAAGTCTATATAGACCCAATCTGATAATCGTTGTAGCCTTTCGATCTCTGTTGTCCCATTTTACTGCTTCATCTGCATTTGTCAGTTTTTTTTCTTTTCCATCAACAATATCCCATAAGTCTTTGTTGATTAGGAATTATTGAGTCCGCACTTGCCAGGTATGAAAATCTTTGCCTTCAAATTTTTCAATGTGACTCAACTTATTCATTATGAATTTTCACACAATTTGGACGTCAGATTCTACCGAGAATGCATCTTTGCAATAACTTGTAAAAAGTAATTAAAGATTAATTTTTAATACAATAGATCAATGATGAAACTTACCAGTGATACTATAATTAAAGAGACTTAACAATTTTTCACAAACTACAACATGCTAGTTAAGAGTAACTAAGAGCCATAATTGACTTGACCTCTATAACACGTGTATGCTTTGCTAAGGAATGCAAATACTTTTGAATATTGGAAAACCGTTCACCTTTATTTGTCTACCTAATCTATAGCTAGATGCGACTCAATGCATGGCGATTCAATCCCACACATCATGTTGTTCAAGTCAGTCAATGTGATGATGAATGGCCGTATGAAGTTGATTCTGTTTTAATACAGCTGAGTGAATAGTAGAACTCGACAATGTGATCAGTGTGGGGAGTAACTGAATGCAACATGTATCGAAAGAAGAACGAGAAATGAGTATGAGCTATTCTTAAAACACATCAATGGCTAGTTGCATATCCTTATACTTGGCGATCTGATTGGGTGATGTAACAACCATTTGGAGATTTGAATGGATCATATGGAAATCTCTGCGCCTTTGTCTTTGACTGATCTGCCAATACTACATCATATAGTATTATCTCTGGTTTGTGAATGAAGGTTGTGAGGATGTTGGAAACAAAGATGGCAAAAAATAAAGGCAGTGTAACTCCAATTGGTTCCACGTGGTAGATGTGTATGCAGAACTATAATCAAGTCGACCACTAATGGCCTCCCAGAACCTTACTGTATGATTAGTTACGCATCTACCTACAAAATTGGTTGACGTCTATAGAGGGATGATCAAATTCGTGAATGGATACAGATTTAACAAAATGCCTACAAAATGGATATAGATCAAATACCGAATTTTGTTGGGTGTACAATCTCTACAAATCTAGATGCGCATTGTTGTGGTGTTTTGAATGATTGATCTCCTTGGGATGTTTGTAGCTGAGTCTCTAAATAATGGAATGTTGAGCCGAGTTAAAGCAATATTCTCCAATCACATGCAATTGAAAATTTGATGAACTAAAGAAAATCCAATCAGTCGTTGACAATGGATGTAGGGGCGATCTCGATCAATGTTTGCTATAGAGTAAATGATGTAAACAAGTGCACATATATGCTATTTTCAAATCCATCATGTGTATGCAGGTCACCTTGTATACGGGTATAACCACACACATGGGGCAACCAAAGAATAGTAATGGAGATGCCCTATTCTATACTCAAGGTTCCATACACACTTTTACAGTTTCAACCCAGTGTAGTTATTTTTCTCTGACACCAAATGAAATAAATGCCACAGATTTGCACAATAACACTGTTTAGATTTATACACGGAATAATGATATTCTATTACATTCATTCCGAATACATTACATAGGATGCACTTAAAAATATATAGGCACATAGTTTCCTATAAATTAGGAAACTATTCTACTAAAAAATACTAATCACGTGAGTTGTTTGTAACAACCAAACAACTCAACACACATTCGTTATTAGTTGTTTTATATAACAACTAAATAAAAAATTACTAATATAATAATAATTACCAAATGTAATTATTATCTACACAATGTAAATACTAATTCCTAACAAAATCATCAAGGCGGAGTACCATAGAGCCAATAACATTGTTCAATCAGTTTTAGAAGGTTTTGGAAGGTTTCATAAGTTTTGGATCAGTTTTAGCAAAAGTGGGTCTTGGAGGCCTAGACAATGCATAATATGAAAACAACCCCTGAGCTTCAAGAAGTGATTCTGAGAGCTCCAGAAGGAGTTAGGAGTTAAACAAAATATATTTATAAATTTTATGTAGAGCCCTACAATATGTTGGAATCATATTTTTCACAACACGTAGGCGCATCCTGTTTATAACCATTTTTTAGCAGACACAACCTTCAAGCCAGAACAAAGCCTATTTTTCAGTGGGTTTCAGGAAGAACCAGAGGATTATACCACCACCATTGGAGTTATAAAGTAATGTAAACATGAAATCATATAATTTTTCATCAAAAAAATCCTCCGGGAACTCAAGTTATGGTCCCAACAAGTCACCCTCTAAGGCACAAGCTTAAGTAAGTCATTTCTTGGGTTGGAAATCCAACCAATGGGAGAGTGGCGCAATTTTTTGCACCAAGTGCACCAAATATTTGGTGCAACATGTGAAATAAAATTTTCCTCTACCCTATTTTTTCCCCTAGACCCTCCACATGACTGCAATTCAACACCTTCTCGCTAGTTAAGCCCCCTGAGCTTCATTTCCCAGCCCCCGCTCCATGCAATCACGCTTCGCCACTTCTCAAACCAGGGTGAGGGTGAATTTTTGTGTCCCATGTGCACCAAATATTTGGAACAGTTGGGATAAAAAATTCCCCAAACCTCCCATTTAATATTTTAGTCACCCATGTGCCCCCAACAGCTACTTATGGTGCAAATTTCAACCTCTCTCTCTCACCCCCAATGGTAAAACATATGCCGCCACATGGACCAATGGGGATAGGACACATTTTTATGAACTAAGTGCACCAATAAATTTTCCAAGTGGTGCACAAAATTTCAACCCATTCCAAAACTCAAAAACATGCAAAAGATTTGAACTATCGGGTTGCCACTAGCTTTTTCCATTCTTCCTGCACGCACACACAATTTTTCTCCAATTGTTAGAATCTCTTCCTCTCCTCCATTTATGCTGCTTATAAAACCTTGAAACCACCTCCAACATCATTTTAAAATCATTCCATGTTGCTTTAGAGAAGAAACATAGGTTTTTTCAAGAAAACTCCATGACCAAGAGCTATCAGAAACCCTAGGGCATGAAAATCACAAATTGCTCATATCTTCCAAACTGTGCGTCCGATTTCTGTGAGATTTTGAGAAAATATTCCTCATAAAAATTCCATGGGGAGGGGAAAACAAAAATATCTGATACAAATTAGTTTCTTTACAGCAACCATTCAAGAAATTATTCCCCCGAGTGCTTTTTTTTAGTTGTTGTCAAACCGTGCAACAGACTGACCTGAAAATTTGAATAGAACATCAGAAGAGAAAACCCAGAAAGAATCCATAATTTTATCGTCAATCAGACACCATGATTTTAAGCTTCTTAAAATAGCAAGTGCGGCTGGTTTGCACTTTCCATATTTAGTAAGTTTCTAAAAATGGCAAAACCCTCCAAAAGAGCAGACACTAAAAATCATACAAACAGAAAACTAAGGCATGTGGGTCGAAAAGTTTTAAAAAGCAAAAAATCAACTTTCCAAAAATGGAAAGTATTTTGAATTAACCCCAAAACATCTGTGAACATGCTTGGAATGTGATAGAAACACCCCATTGCAATGGCCAAAAAAGCAACCTACACGAAATAATAACTCCTGGTACCTAGTTTCTAAAAATAGCAATTTTTAGTTCCAAGTGCAAAAAGTTGCAGATGGCTTCATTTTCACTCATATCGCCACCTTTTTATCTCTTCATGAGGTTTTATGATGGTTTCATGGTTCAAATAGAGAAATGATAACTCCACAAATATCCTGAAAAACATCATCTTGTGTCAAATCATGTCTTGCAACAAGGCGGGGCATTGTAATATGCAACAGGTGGATCCATCTTCGTCACATAGGGAGCTAGGTGACTCAAAATGAGTTACGGTTCATCAATCGAGTATCAAAGGGGATCATTGTGAATTGTGCATGTGTCCATCCCAAGCTCACATTGGGAACTCTTGAAACAATGTTTCTAACACTCATTTCATGACCGAGATGTTTGTGCATCATGTACCCGAGAGAAATTGTGATCATCATTAGTGGGACAAAGTGTTCAAAATGCACTTCATCAAACCTTCCTGATAAGTACAAAAATGTGGCTATGTAGCATAAGTCATCATATATCTATTTCGACCATCAAGATTCTTTAGAGTGGACCTCAGTGAGCAACGCCATCAGTCATCAAGGTGATTACTCAATAAGTGTTTCTAAACACTCAGTTCAAGGTGTTCATGCATCATCCGAATGAGGTCTTATGGCATAAAGAGTTTAGAGATCCAAAGTTCACCACATTGGGACATTTCATCAGATCAGTCAGACAACAAGGTGAAGGCCGAAAGGCATCGTCTTCATCAACATTCCTTCTTCCTTATCCTCATGCATTCTCTCTCCTTTTCCTTTCTCCTCCCTTTCTTTCTAATTCCTCATTGGGAGCAATCATTGCATTTTTTCCTATTCACTTAAGTGACCTACTTCCAATTGTAAAAGTATTTTCTCAAAATTATAAGAGAAATACTTAATTTAATGGCAAACTAAAGGTCACAAGGGGAATATGGAAACGAAGAGTCATGTGGGGGGTAGGCGAAGAGCCAATCCACATTGTTATAAATTGGGATGGCCTCTCCATTCCAAGGGATTCTTGATTTCAAAGAGCTATCACTTTGTAGCAATAGTGGATTGTGATATGTTTTTGGACTTTGTGTCATCCATATACATGAAATAAAGCTACATTTCTATTACATGCTTTCTTCTTTTCCCTTGCTTTGTACAACATGTGTAAATGTCAATCAAGGAATAGAATTTCTTCTTTTCAAGGTGTATGAATGTGTGCAACTTTGTATGCATAGTTTACTCTCATCGTTGACGAAATAAACATGTTTGTTATAAGCATCTTATGTTTCTTCCACTTCTCTTTTTTATTCACATTGTAAGCGTAGTGATGCAAGAGATTTGTATCTTCGGTAGATGAACCTAAAGAATTTGTGTTTTAATTCATCGATCTCGCTAGCTTCATTGTTGTTTTCTTCTATATTGAATGTGAAACTATTCCTATTACTGGGTGTGAGCTCTGCAATCTACTCACAATAGTAATCTTCCTTTCCTGATTTCTCTCCTCCCCCCTCACCGTTGCGACTTTCCTCCCTTGTACCCCGTACAAGCACTTTTCCACAAGTTTAGTGCAGTGTCCCTTTGTGATCCCTAGCCAATTTGGCCACCCACAACATTTAGATAGGATTATGATTAGTTTACTTTCAATAATGGGAGCTGCACCATTCAATGCAGAGGGGTGTAGTCTTGTGAACGTTGGTGGAGACAACTAATATTTCCACCCAAGAAATTTTCTTGCCCACATTTTTTAGCGACTCCACTAGGGAAATATTTGCCGAAGTGCACCCAAAAAATATATCTACCCCAAAAAATAAAAAAATACAATATATATATATATATATATAAAGAATAAAAAAAATCAGATTGCAGAAGAAAATCATTTTTTAAGGCGACTCCATTAAGGAAAGAATCCCTTTCACGTTTTTTTCCCGCACACTATGACGAAATTTCTAGTTTTGAATGAATTACCAATGAGTGACAACGATGATGAAGAAGAAGAGTGTTACCAAGAATTGCAAATGTTTGATCAACCATCATTCTATAAGATCTCCTACAAAGCTAAGGAATTTGAAGGAAAGAAGGCTCACAGTATCTTCACAGAAACCAGGATAAGTATTTCCAAAATGGATAAAATCATTTTATGCGAAGACCCAATTATCAAGTCATGGTGATTACAATTCAAGAGAGTGTTGATAATGGAAAAAAATGGGAATTTATCTTGCCGATGATCAAGAATCCCAGCGATGGATGAAGAAGGTTTAGAAGAGATATGAAAGGTTGTATGAAGGATGAGATGGTGTAGAATCCACCAAAGGTAAATTTTTCAACTTCACGCAACTGAGCAAGAAACTCATGACATTGTATTTCATCTCCCTTCCTCTAGATGACTTCCTTGTATACAGTGATGAAGAAATGGAAATTTTGAGAAGATAATATGTGCAGAGGCTTCTAAGCACAGAAGAAGGAAATCCCAATCTTGAAGCCTATCATGAGGTTTGGAGATATGTTTTAGCTTTGCAAAGTAGGTACAAACATTTTGAATCACTTCATCAAATGGAGGGAGAAGATGAGATGCACCCTACAGAGGAAGACCCTGACTACAAGGCGTTCATCCCTGGAAGATTCTTGAATTCTCTTGAAGAAGATCCTATCTTTGAACCATCCGATGAGAACCAAAGCAACATCATGGAGGATGAGATAGAAGACATGGAGATGGAACAACCATTCATCAATTCTTCTTGGCTCAAAACATGGCCCATGGGAGGAGAAATGGATTCAAAGGAAGACTCTTATTGCATGATGGATGATTTAATGCTTTTCGAAGACTCCACCAACAATGAGGAAATACAAGATGATGGATTTTAGGTAATCACAGATAATATCCTTTCAAATTTTGATCTTTCGATTAGTGATGGAATGAAGGTATGAAAAGAAGTGCAAGAGAACCCTCACACATCCCAGACCTCAGAGGATGAATTCAGAATGATCATGGATAATTTGCCTTCCTATTTTGATTCTTTGAGTGATGTAGAAATGTTGAATGAAGAAATGGAAACAGTCAAAGAATCAAGTTATCTTCTTGATTCAATCATGGATGATCGAATGGAAGAGGCCCACTTCCTTTTGAATCCAAGGAAAGTGAACAACTCAAACACAACCTCTTCTCACCCAAAGAGCATAATGATCATCAAGGTGAGTAAAAAGTCTTCCATTGTCCATGTGAGCAAGAGGATTCCATAATGAATGATCAAGATAGAGTTGAAAATTCTTCCCATATTACTTCCGCAACATGGTTCTATGCTTCACATCTAGAAGATGATATGGATTTTGAAATCGAAGGAGTACCCTTCCCACGGAGCATGGACCTCTTCTCCTTTTCAGAAGGTGTCGTGAATCAGGTATGCCCGTGCTTGCAAGAAAGTGAATATTGGGAAAAACAAAACATGGAAGATATGAATGAGGATGTTTCAAATAAATCACGGGTACATATGGATCATATTTTCAACCATCTCCTAGAGACACAACACGAAGATTCTTCCAATGAGAATGAAGATAAGTATATGACAAGTTCGGAAGAATTAGCTATTCAAGACAACTTGAGGACTATAGAAGAACTTGAAGATCCTCACCTCACTCTTGAACTCTTGACTCAGGCTATGGAGATTCAAGATAGGTATGAGTCAAATTATGCATCTCATTTTGATTCACCAATGTCTGATGTTGAGACGAAGCAAATATATGAGTTTGACGTCTTCCCCAACGTCTTATCCAATGAGAGGGAACGTGAAAATATACCTTTCTATTTCATGTTGTATTCAGAAGATCATAAGTACAAAAGAAATAAGGTTGTTGAATCTCCTTTAGATATCCTCAATCTTGAAGACAACATCTCTGCCATGGAGGAAGATAGCAAGGAAAATGTTGAGCTGATCGACATTGAAGAGAGTTATTCAGAACAAAGTGAAAAGGTGCATGGTTCTTGTGAAAAGATTCAAAATCAGATTACACTCACCCCCAAGATACAATGTGTCTTGAACATGTTTCCATGATGCATCAAGCCCTCGAAGATAATAAGGACCCCTATGTCAATGATATGGCACCTCTTCTAGAAAGCATATGATCAAAGAAACAAAGTGGGACATCCAAAAAAGTTGTTGAATGGAAAGAAAATCAGTTTGTTCTCACTCCTTCCAAGTACCTTGTTGATGTAAGAGATGATTTGAAGTTGAAATTCAAAGAGGATGAACATTTTCATGACAAGATCAATCTTCCCACTCTTGAAGACATGGAAGAACAGTGTCTCATGATCATAGGGCGTCAAGTGGAAGCATCAAGGTACAAGAGTTTTGAGAAAGTGACGAAGTGTTCATTGGATGAAAGAAAGTTCTCTATGCAGTATGAGTATGAAGATGGAATTATGGTCAACCTTCTTCTTCTCAAGCCATGCAAATCCATCACAAAAGCATGGTTTGATCAAATAATAATTTTTGTGCTTCAAAGGTCAGACTTCAATTTGTTGTTTCATGATGGCATGTACTTCTCTTAACCTGTTGTCATGTATGTGCATATTCTTTCCCTGCCTCTATAAATATCCCTCCCCCATAACATAGTTTCCCTTTTCCTATCGTGTGTTTTCCCCCCATTTCATGTCTTTTGTTTATGTTTGTGTGTGTTCAATAAAGCAAGTTATGTAGTCTATCTTTCTGGTGACTCTAAAGCCAACAGATAAGGAACTGATGTGTAAAATAAAATTGAGATTCTGGAGTTCTCATGTTATTTCCTTCACTACGCTTGATCCACAACATGTCCCCAAGCTAGAGCCAACTATTGTCATGAAAATGTGCAATAGGAAAATTCTCAAATTTCAAGCAGGACAATGGACCCCAGTGTTGAAACTTTTGGTTGTAGGCCTTTCCAAACACTTTCCCAAGTCACCCTAATCCCTATGTTAATCCCACTTCCCCATCTCTAAGTTCCATCATGTCAGTGTTCCCATAGGTGATTTAGGGTATCCAGTCATTTCAAGTGCTTTCAAAAAGATTCATCAAGATATACCCTTTTTGGCAAGCTTTAGGAAAGGTTATTCCTAGTCTTCTTGAAGTTGGTGCACGTCCCCTATAGTGGAAAGAAGGCCTAAACTCATCAAGGAGTGAATACCAAAGAGCCAAGAACATTTTGCAATAAGTTTTGTAAGGTTTTTGAAGGTTTCACAAGTTTTGGAGCAGTTTAGCAAAAGTGGGTCTTGGAGGCCTAGCAGTGCACAATGCGAAAACAACCCCTGAGCTTCAGGAAGTGATTTTGAGAGCTTCGTAAGGATTTAGAGTCAAAAAATATATCATTCAGGAAATTTATTTCAGACCCTACAAGATGGTGGAATCATATTTTTTCATAACACCTAGGTGCATTCTGTCTACAACCAGTTTTTTAGCATGCACAACCTTCAAGTTAGAAAAAAAATCCTATTTTTAGGGATCAAAGGAAGAATCAGGATATGAAACCACCACCATTGGCTTTAGAAGGTCATTTCCAGGTGGAATCATATAAAATTTCATTAAAAAAACTCCTCTAGGAACTCAAGTTATGGTCCCGACAAGTCACTCTCCAAGGCACAAGCTTAAGTAGTTACTCATTTTCTGCGCTGGAAATCCAACCAATGGGAGAGTGGTGCACTCTTTTGTACCAAGTGCAACAAATATTTGGTGCAATAGGTGAAATAAAATGTGCTCCTACCCTATTTGGGCCCTTGGACCCTCCACATGACCACAGTTCAACACCTCTCGCTAGTTAAGCCCCCCCGCTACATGCAATCATGCTCCACCACTTGTCAAGCCAGGGTGAGGGTGAATTTTTATGTCCCATGTGCACCAAATATTTAGGATAGTTGGGAAAAAAAATCCCCAGCCCTCCCATTTAATCTCTTGGTCACCCATGTGCCCCCGACAACTGCTTAAGGTGCAAATTTCAACCCCTCTCTCACCCCCAACGAAAAATCACATGTTGTCACATGGACCAATGAGGATAAAATTTTTTGCACCAATTGCACCAAGAACTTGGTATAAGTGGTGCACAAAAGTGAAACTTCATTCCAAAACTCAAAAACATGCAAAAAATTCCAACTGTCGGGCTGCCACTAGCTGCTTCCATTCTTCCTGCACACACGCACAGATTTTCTCCAATTGTCAGAATCTCTTCCTCTCCTCCATTGTTGTTGCTTCCACAACCTTCCCACCACCTCTAACATCATTGTTAAATCATTCCATGTTATTACAAAGAAGAAACAAAGGTTTTTTCAAGAAAACTCCATGACCAAGAGTTGTTAGAAACTCTAGGGCATCCAAAATCAAAATTACTCATATCTTCGAAATCGTGCATCCAATCTCTTGTGAAATTTTGAGAAAATCTTCCTCATCCAAATGTCTTGGGGAAGCTAAAAAAACAAAAAAATCTGATTCCCTAGATTTTTTAATCAATCCATTCGAGAAATTATTCTCTGGAGCTCTTTTTCTTCAGTTGTTGTCAAATCGTGTAATAGACTGACCTAAAAACTTGAACAGAACATCAGAAGAGAAAACCCAGAAAGAATATGTAATTTTATTATCAATCCGACACCATGATTTTAAGCTTCTAAAAATAGTAAGTGTCCACTAGTTTGCACTTGCCATTTTTAGTAAGTTTCCAAAAATGGAAAAACTCTCAAGAAGAGCAGATATTGAAAATCATACAAATAGAAAACTAAGGCACGTGGGTCGAAAAAAGTAAAAAACCAAAAAGCAAAAAAGTAACTTTCCAAAAATGTAAAGTGCTTTAAATTAACCCCAAAACATCTGTGAACATGCTTGGAATGTGAAGAGAAACACCCCATTGCAAGCAAAAGGCCAAAAAAGCAACCTACCTAAAATAACAGCTCCTGGAACCTAGTTTCTAAAAATAGCAGTTTTCAGCTCCAAGTTGTAGAAAGTTGCTACAAAATCCATTTTAACTTATATCACTGCCTTTTTTCTTCAGGTTCATGGGTTTCATGGTTCAAATAGAGAAATGAGAACTCCACAAAGATCCTGAAAACATCATCCTGAGTATAATTGTGTCCTGCAACAAGGCAGGGCGTTGCAGTATGCAACAGGTGGATCCATCTTTGTCACTCAGGGAGCTGGGTGATTCAAAATGAGTAATGGTTCATCAATCGAGTATCAAAGGGGATAGTCATGAATAGTGATTATGTCCATCCCAAGCTCACATTGGGAAGTCCTGAAACAATGTTTCTCAACACTCATTCTGTGACTGAGACGTCTGTGCATCATGTACCTAGAAGAAATTGTGATCATCATTGGTAAGACAAAGTGTTCAAAATGCACTTCATCAAACCTTCTTGATAAGTACAACGATGTGGCTATGTAGCAGAAGTCATCAGAGATCGGTTTCGACCCTCAAGCTTCTTTGGAGTGGACCTCAATGAGCAATGCCCGTGGTCATCAAGGTGATTACTCAACAAGTGTTTCTAAACACTCAGTTCAAGGTGTTCGTGCATCATCCGAAGGAGGTCTCTTAGCATAAAGAGTTCAAAGATCCAAAGTTCACCACATTGGAACATTTCATCAGATTAGGCAGACAACGAGGTGAAGGTGGAAAGGCATCATCTTCATCAACATTCCTTCTTCCTTCTCCTCATTCATTCTCTTTCCTTTTCCTTTCTCGCCCCTTTCTTTCTAATTCTTCGTTGGGAACAATCATTGTATTTTGTCCTATTCACTTAAGTGATCTACTTTCAAATTGTAAAAGTATTTTCTCAAAATTATAAGAGAAATACTTAATTTAATGGAAAACGAAAGGTCACAAGGGGAATATGGAAATGAAGATTCATGCGGGGGTAGGCGAAGAGTTAATCCACATTGCTATAAGTTGGGATGGCCTCTCCATTCCAAGGGATTCCATATTTTGAAGAACTATCACTTTGTAGCAATAGTGGATTGTGATATGTTGTTGGACTTTGTGTCATCCATATACATGAAATAAAGCTACATTTCTGCTACATGCTTTCTTCTTTTCCCTTGCTTTGTACAACATGTGTAAATGTCAATCAAGGAATAGAGTTTCTTCTTTCCAAGATGTATGAATGTGTACAAATTTGTATGCATGGTTTCCTCTCATCATTGATGAAATAAACATGATTTTTATAAGCATCTTATGTTTCTTCCACTTCTCTTGTTTATGCACTTTGTAAGCATAGTGATGCAAGAGCTTTGTATCTTCGGTAGATGAACCTGAAGACTTTTTGTTTTAATTCATCGATCTTGCTAGCTTCATTGTTGCTTTCTTCTATATTGAATGTAAAACTATTCCGGTTACTGGGTGTGAGCTCTACAATCTACTCATGACAGTAATCTTCCTTTCCTGATTTCTCTCCTTCCCCCTCATCGCTGTGATTTTCCTCCCTTGTACCTCGTACAAGCACTTTGCCACAGGTTCAGTGGAGTGTCCCTGTGTGATCCCCGGCCAATTTGGCCACCCACAACATTTAAATAGGATTAGGATTAGTTTACTTTCAATAATGGGAGCTGTACCATTCAATATAGAGGGGCGTAGCCCCGTGAACGTTGGTGGAGACACCTAATTTGTCCACCCGACAAAATTTCTCACCAACTTATAAGACTTACAAAGAACTGTGTTTACTCCCTTAAATGGAGCTTTAGTACAATTTAAGTAAACTACTCAAACTTCACTTCTACATGTGCGTGCTTACTTCTCAATTCTCTGTCTCTTTTCTTTGCTTTGGCTCTTTTCACCACTCTTTAACTTCTGGAAGCATACATTGCTCTTACCCTCTATTTATATAATCTGATGGGAGAAATAAATAAACCCTTGCAAATAAGTATAATTGTGCAAAGATTCTCTAACTCGATCTGATCACCATTGATTCAATCCATCTAGTTACCATGTAATTACTCATGGGGACATTTTCATTCAATAAAAACATACCAAGTTAATTAGTCATCTAGTTAGTGAATAAAATGGATCAAGGCCCGCATGTTGAAGTGACAACTTGCTTGACATTGACATTTGTGCAAGAACACATGATACACAAAGTAAAAGCTGAAAAATATGCGCATGGGTGCAAAACTTCATAATGTGTGTGCATAGTTTGTGTGTGGTCTTCACATGAAATCTCCCCAAAACACAACTTGTCTGGTTGCACAAAACTCCCAAGTCTTCATGCCTTGTCTTCTTTATTCCAAGTAACACAATGTACATGATCACACAAGGTTATGCAAAGCTACAAAAGGTTGCGCAAGAATTTTTTCTTCTAATTTCTTTGATGCAAGCTCACATGTGAACCCGGATGCTCCTGCATCAAATTGGAGGAAACAAAGTGTGAGAGAGGACAAACTATAGAAGAATTTTGATCATTTTGGGAAGAAATAGAAAAATATGTAGGTTGAAAATCAACTTCTCAAGTGACTTCATGAGAAGGCAGATTCCATAAGCAACTTCTTTCAATGCATTTAGAATTCAAGATATCTCAGCAAGGTTGTTGTTGGTCGTCAAACTTACACCCGTGTATCAGATTTGGAAGAATTGAGTCGTTTGTGACAATAATGGAACCATCCCCAAGTTGTGGGAGCTTGCGCTTGGGATGGATCTCCGGAAAACGCTGGTTCCTCTATCTATTTCTACTGCTACTACTACTGCGACTCCTAGTGCTGAAAGGGAAGACTAAGCTAACAATGTCAAGGGACCAAGGATAGAAGGATAACATCAAAGGAAACTGCACTAAAAGGCGATAGCACCAGAAAAAGAGGGATGCACATTATCTTTTCTGAGCGAAAATGAAGGGAAGTGCATGGAAGAAGGCTAGGCACGAGTAGCACAACTAAAACACATGTACCTGACCAGTTTAATTGAACACAACTAAATAAGGAGTTGCAAGGGACGTAGATTGGCACATCGAGCACACAATGTAAAAGAAAGGCAAGAAGAAAGAATACAAACATGCTTAGGACAAAGAATAGTCACAAAATGATGCTTCTATTACTTCCAGAAATGCACATAACTGCTACAATGGAGATAGAGGCCGATATCCACATGCATGAGCTAGATCTAGAGGTCTGCGACTCAGAATACAAAAAAATACAAAGTCCTTAGCAAAATGCGTAAGGATCCAAAATGTCCAACGTTACTAATGAGCCCAGCTCTTACATTTATAGATGAATCCATGGAAGAAGAAGAGGAGGGAAAACCCAAATTTGAAATACAACCACCAACAAGAAGCATTCAATGCATGTAAATCCACCTGGAAATATGTCAAATACATTTCCCCAAGTCTGCTTGGCGTGTTGGAGAAGGAAGGAGGGCAGATCATATCAAATCGGGTGGTTGAAGCAATCAGATTTGCTCATTAATGCCTAGAAAGATGTTTTTCCATTTCTCACCTACCAGATCTGCCAAGAATTTGAATTTGAATGTTTTGCATTGTAGCCCATGTCAGCAACTATTGATTAAGACTAGGTGCGCGCCGATCAGAGATCTGTAGCAAAAGATATGGTTGTCAGAAGATGTCAGATCTGTTTGGGCACGTAAGACACGTGGCGTGCGCGGATTGACTGAAGAAATCAGCCAACTGTTCATTTGATTTGTTATTTCTACCATGTGTCATTCATTGGCTGGTTGTTAGGATTCGGCACCATGTTGGCACGTTTTAACTGGGCGCGTACGGCACACTCGAGTGTATCAAAGTATGACGTGGCACGGAAGGCGCAAAGATAATGCGCGCAGGAGAATGAGGCGCGGGACGAGGGCAGAAGCAAGGCGCGCGCGCGCAAGATGAATAGCTGCTAGGAGGAAGGCGGATGCGCAGAAGATGTGCGCAAGACAAGAGTGGAACAAAGAGAAAAAAGAGAATGGAAAGGAAAAAGGGGAAGCGTGCAAGGGCGCGCGAGGAAACAATGACCAAGTAAATGTGTTAAGGAGACAATTGAAGTGTGCGCCGTTGCAATGAAGATCTCTGAGTCATTATATGTATGTAGGTTGTCCAAATAACTAGGAGAGTTATTTGGATAACAGTTCTCTAACACATTACTTATTATGATCAATGTTCTCATCTCCATTTTCTTCTACGTCGACCTCACAATCACAATATTTGTCATTTGCATTCCAACAATAAGCTATAACATTCACATTATTACCATCATTGACGTTTAAAGAAAAGCAATGATCTCTACATGACAACACACATTTAAATCCATATCATCCCCTATGGTTTGCATTAGGGGTTGCTGTTGTTCTACAAAGGAAGCAATAGGTGGTTGTGCACATCCAAGTCCAAATTTATATTGCTCTAGCTTATTTTGTGTGACGGCTAATATATTTTCCCTTACTAATTGGTTCTCTTATATCAAAATCTGGTTTTCAATAACCACAGGAGCTTATCTAACGGAACCATAATATTGGAAAAACACAGTTAAAGGGCAAGCCATTACAAGCAGACTAGTTGGTTGTACTCAGAAAACTTCGACCTATGAAGTAATAATCCCCTTGAGAAGATTAGCTTGATTATATTCTTGAAGTAATTTTAAAATGCCTGAAATAAAAGGAGCGAGGCGATGCCAGTCTCAGGTGAATTTGGCAGGAGTGATTACCCGCCTGTTCTTAACACTAAACTGAAGGTCAATTATTCATGCACTTGAACCAGGATGTTTATCCTTCAATCAAATCGCCATTTAGCCCTTCCCACTGCTGCAATGTCACTTAGCAGTCACGGTTGCATAAACATATCTATGAACAGTTTATTGTTGTTGAGAAAGAATTTACAGTCTGTCAAGTGAATTTTAAAACAAAACAAAGATCATCTTGAGTGTTTGAGTAGTTGCAGGGTGAAAGCAGGTCTCCACTTATTGATAATCTCTAAAAATTCATTTGTATATAAATAAATACCAAAAGACCTGCCATTGGCATTTAATCTTGGTGGCATAAATACCCTCTAACCTACCATCTAAGCCAGAATCTTTTTGGTCTGTTTGTTGAAGCATATCTAATGAAAGCACAAAACAAGGTGCGTTGTGTGGTTTAAAGAGGGATAAATCAGCGTGCTATTGGAGAACATGTTTTTGACAGAAACCCAACTCTTTGTTTCTCCATATCATAAACAACATGCAAATTCTGTTGTTGATAGTTCCCCAAAACAGCAGCAGGTCCATATACTTCATCTCCACTGCTCAAAATGATTAGGCACCCCACTAAAGCAGAATCATTACTAGTGTTAGTAGTAGCATCCTCATCTGAATCAGGTATCATAAATATATAATTCTCTGTTGGAAATGAGATTGTGGCATTGTCTTTGAAGTGGAATTTAAAGCTTGGCAACATAGGAGGCCCCTTTCCAGTGGGGAACTTATAGCAAAGATCAAGCCCTGAAGCCTCCTCAAACTCAACAGACCTGGTGTACTGAATTGCAGACTTGAGCCTGTTTAAGACCTTTCTATGCAGGGATTCAGGAATCATGGTGAAAGTGGTGCCAGAGTCAATGATCAATCCACCATTTCCTTCACTGTCAAATGTAGTTAGGCTTGACGGGAGCTTGAGCCAGTGGTCTCCTATGCTGATTCCTTCTAAACCCAAGTAGTAGAAATAAGGATGCATAGAATTATTGATCATGGGTGTGTAGTGGACTTTACCTTTTTTGGGAATGGCAGAGTCTCCAAACAGAAGAGGGCTGGAAACATGGAGGTTGTCATCAAAGTTGTGGCTGACAAGGCAGTAGGAAAAGCTTCTGCTCCCCACTTCACCTAATTGGGCAGGGAATGGAAGGACCCCTCTGCCAAATCCAGCAACCCCTACTGCCTCCCCTAGTGAAATCCTTGCACACCCAAATGTGAAATTTGTGATTTTTCTAGTACCACCTTTGGTCAAGTGGACAGTAAGCTTGTCTCTTATCAAATCCCCCATTAAACTGCCATCTCCATAGGCATAATAGAATGGCGGGCAATGGTTCTGACAAGGCTCCATGTCCAGAATATCAAACGGGCATCCAGCCATTATGCAGAGATCATCGAGATTGTCAGAACTGTGAATGGCAGAGCAGGAATCGGTGCCACAAGATTCGTGTCTGCTTGAATGGGAGTCAAATTCAGAGAATGTAGGGATGTCTGAGCCTTCGCACATGATACAGTCAAAAGAAGAGTTTTTTGATGAATTGGTCGAACATGGTACCCAAACAAGGTCACTTCCAGTGTCCATGAAAACTTCTAGTCTCTGTGGTGGGGAGCCCAACATCAGAGGCATTATGTAGTCACTTGCAGCTCTGAGAGGCACTGAGACATCCAGAGAATGGTGTCTTTTTCCATGGTGATGATGACGAGGTCTTCTACTTCTCAGAGCATGAAGCCTAACCGAGCTCCTGTTGCTTGAAATCTTAAGCAACTCAAAGGAATTCTTCATAATTTTGATGCCCCCAAAGCCTCTGTGCTTCAGACTTGCCACCAAATCAACCCCACCCTCTTCCCCAACACACACACACCCTCTCAAAAGTTGGACTACAGACAACCAAAAGAACAAAAACGGGACCAAAATGGCATACCCCATTTCTGCAAAATGGGCATTAAGTAAATGTGTCCTCCCCAATTTCTATGAATCCCAACCCTGCTTTTATATAGCTCCTGCAAGTTTGACAGCTTAAGACCACCAGGCCTTAATGGGCATCAAAGAATATTACCATAAAGCAATGAAGTTGGTGGAACAATGAAAGATACTAATATTTTCAAAATTCTTGCTTTAGCAGGCAGCCATGGTCAATGTAAGGGAAGAAAAAACAAAAAATTGAAAACCTATTTCACAGCTATGCACAGCACAGAGGGGACCCAATTCAACCTACCAGGAAAAATCATTCTCCTCTAGTCTTGTATCTCGACAAGATTGGTCGGCAGAAAAAAGTATTCGTTTTGAAAGATGTTGGGTATGTCCTCTTTGTGGATATTCGTGGACCTCCTTCCTATTCAGAATGGACCGCAGGCCAGGTTACTGTTGTAATATATGCATAATTGATTAGACTACAGTTGGAAGGGTGGAATTTTTATCGGCAGAGATTAAGGTGTAAAGTTTGGTATTATTTACCGGAGTTGAGGTATTCCTTGGTCCAATACAACAAGGCACACGTGTCATATTGTTTTATGGAAAAGATGGTTTTACATTAACAATGCAATATGAAATCGGGCCTCATTATCAAGTGAGGTTCGCCCTCAATAAATTTGGTGGAAGAGATACTCTTAAGTGCTTGGCATTGAGCTAAAAAAGTGTTTTGTGTACTTAAATCTGATTTATTTTAATACTAGCAATCACACGCAGGTTGTGCGATGGGAACACTGAAAGAGATGGAAGGGGGAGTCTACCATAAGTGGAATGAATTTGGCGGAGAGGGAGGGTGGGGGTGGCGAAGGGGGTTGGGTGGGGATGAATAATGTTGAACTTGGGAAAGTGGGGTTGGAAGGAGCAAATAACAAATGCGGTGAAAAGTGGGAAGAGTTTATGAAGGGATAATGTGTGGGGCGGTTAAGGACGGAAATATGAATTGTAGAAAGATGAAACAAAAATGGGGAAGGAAGAGGAGGAGGTGTTGGATGATGCGTTGTAGATGCTCGTGGCATCATCGTTGTGTTTTTTCCAACAACTATAGTGCGAGTAACAATGCCATGGTGCCACCTAAAAAATGCCTCATTAAAATGATGTTTTCCCCTTGGATTAACAACCTATGGAAACACTCCAACGAAATGCTTTTCACCTTGTCCCAAAAAACCTAAAATCTAACTAACACTAAGCCCTCAAGTAATGGGAAAAAAACATATGAAGCTTTAGACTTCAAAGATTTTTATACGTGGGTGTGTGGCTCCTACTCCCAGGGTCATGGACCTATGCATTATATTTAGATTTGCAAAGGCATTTGCAAATCTGGTGGTGCCCCTACAAGTGACTATCATGTGATCAGCGGCTAAACTTTTTATGAGAAAAGGAGAGAATATTTCATAGGTGGTGTGCAGGTATGATGAATTAAGTATTGGGCAACATGAGGCAAGTTAATCAAAAATAGTATTGAGCTTAAGAATAATGATGTACCATGTCTTCTTTAACTACATGGAGGGGTCACTTAGTCAGGGTTGTTATCTTGTTCGTCAGCTTTAGGGTACCAACAATTAGGCCTTACACAACTAAAGGAGAGTTGGAAAGAAAAAAATGGCAATTAAATAGTTGCATGTCCCATGACTCAGATTGTTCCTACACAAATAGAATCTACTATCTATGCAACCAAGGAAGGAATGACGCACATCTCCTATGAGGAAAAATATCTTGTATATGTGCTTCACTATATGGTGACGATCTCGCTCGGACTATTCAAGTGAGTACTATTTGTGCTTTAAGGGTCCAAACAATCATTAAAAATTGACCCTGTATATCGGCGTCTCATTGTTAACAAATGAAAACTTATAAATTGTAAAATCCTATTGAAGATTATTAATTTTAAAAATAACACCCTATATAATGAAAACTTGTATTCGATGACACATTCACCTTCATATTTCATAACGTGACGTGGAAAAAATCATCCCTACACAACACCATTGTCTTAAAGATTGAATAAATAAGTGCAGAATATATAGTAATATATTAAATAAAGTTTCAACAAACAAAAACAAAAAAAATAGTCACACTCACATTATTCACTCAAATGTAATTTACGTTTATGAGCCAAAATAATAAAAAGGAAAAAAACTAATAGGTTCCATGTTGGAAACCCAACCGCAAAAACTGGAAGGTCGAGGCAGGGGTTAAATTTGATGTACACCTATGCCTATCCAACAATTTTTGGGTGACGGTAATTTACTTATACTGCCCTTCAAAATACAAAACATTATTGTTTATACGTTACTAATAAAATATATAAAATATTATTTTGTATTTATTTAGCTATATTTAATTTGTACTAATATAATTTACAGATAACATTATATAAAAAACAACAATAATAAATGTTCTAATTTTGATAGGTTGGTTTAGTTTTTTGATTTTTTTAATTTGTGAAAGGTGAAAATTCCAAAAATATATTTTGACATTTATGAGAAAACAAGGAGAAATTTTCTGTAGCAATGTACAAATATGATGAAATAAGTATTGAGCAACATGAGTCAACTTAAGCAAAAATAGTATCGAGCTTGAGAATAATGTTCTATTGCATTTTTTAGCTATATGGAGGGGTCTCTCAGTCAGTGCCATTAGCTTGTCCATTAGTTCTAGGGCGTCAACAATTGGGCCTTGCACAACTGAAAGAAACAATTTTTTGAGAAAATATGTATAAAACAAGATTTGCTATTTTTTTTTTCTTTATGTAGTGAAGATTTTCAATTGGATGATTTTTTTAGTTTGTTAGATAAGACGAAAACATGAATTGAAAGTTGGAAAGAAAAACATGGAAATTAAATCCATGTATGTCCTACCCTGTTCCATGATTCAAATTGTTCCTACCCAAATTTATCGGCTCTCTGTAATGCACTTTATCATCTCGATCTCTCTCACATTATTTGTGTGACTGCATTTTGTGCTTAAATGGACCAAAATAAAAAGTGGGGAAAATCCAATTGGTTCCATGTTCAAAAATCAACCTCAATGCTTGTTTATTGTAGCACTTTGTAGCCACCCTTTTTAGTTTGAAGCTCAAGTACTTGCAAGAAAATAGGCAATGCACAAACAATGATGGATAATTGAGCCCCTACAACTGTTGCCATTTGAGCGACATGTAGATGAGCGAAAACACATTGGATCTAAATGCGCCCCATAGAAAGGTAATGAAGAGATGATTAGTGGTAGGTGAAAGTAAGAAAATGACAACAAAATGTAGATAAGTCTTGCACTAGATAACATCAACCACAAACAGTGAAACAAACATAAAAAATATTATGTCACTGATATAGTTGGATCAGGCAGTGTCAGGACAAACCACCCTCAATCTAAATTATATGACATCTTCGGTGTAATGAACGTTGGAAACATTGTATTTTTATTTGATTTGACATCCATTTCACACTCACATGGAAGTTTTTTTTGGCTTGGAGAAATCAATCCAAAAAATGTAACACTTTAGGCATACAATGGAGTTTGGAGTCTGCTTTATCTTGAAAATATTTTTTAAACTCTAAAACAATGGTGTAGTTAGATGGATATCATTTATCATCGATCAGTAAGAAATTAGTGGAGAAAATAATGTAGTTATTAATCAATGCACAATATATGTAGATGCATTTAAAAGATCTATACTAATAATAATGCCACTAGGAAACAAATTCTTATTATCAAAATAATCAAAAACCAAGATCACAAAACAATGCCATGGTCACATAATGGTCATAAATTCAATTCTTAATCATCTCAGTTGGTGAATGCTAACCCTTCAACATTGTTAAGGACTAAGAATTAGATTCATGTTGAAAGATATATACAATTCATTTCAATACTTAAATATATAAATTAAAGAATGGAGGCTAATAAGTTTTTAGAATCTTTAATTAACCTTATCATGTATGAGATGTGTTGGAGAAGGACGAAATGATTAGAAATCTTGTTCTACATATCTATACGGGAGAAAGTGAGAACCAAACTTGGTAAAGATCACATTTTTTACATATGGGTGGATTTTGATGGCATGTTAAAAGGTCTTGACGTCTTTTTTTTGTGTTGAGCCCTAAGGGCCCCAAGAAAACCAAACAATCCAATTTCGTTGTATGAGATAGACCTCACCGATTTTCTTCCTTAGAACAACATGGTTCACATCTTCTCCTCAGAAGTATATTCAGGAGAGAAATATCATGTTTTATGTTGGGATTTTTTTCTACAACATTTGCTATAAGCAAGAAACACCGAGGCTCCTCAAGATTGCACGTATTATTGTACGAGATAACAAAAATCGTTGATTTTTTACATGCTACATTTATTATACAACCCTTCATCCAATAAACAATCACTTATCAACATAATAAAATGACCTTAATTTGATTTTAAATTATAAATAAAAAAATAAACATGTAAGTGTGTTTAAGGTCACACTTTTATCTCTTGAAAAAATAAAGGGACAACACAAAGTTATATCCGTTGGAATATATTTTATTTGTATAGACTTTAGCCTACCGTTTGGTGATGTGAAACGTTGAAGTGGAAGTCCGCGACAAAATAGTTCATGTAATTTAGTATTTGTAGAGTTTATGCAATTGTAACCAATCATCAAATTTGTAGCGGAAATAGTTAATTGAGGAAAATTTCATTATGATAATAATCTAGTTATGAGAAAGTTGAATAAGACACATTTATTTCACAACTATCTATGTTGGCATCAAGTTTCGGAAAATTTTGTTAACTTTTTAAAAAAATTATGTGGATCTCTAAGAAATTGATCTCCCTCGTTAGAATTTTTATAGAGCAATGATATTTTGTAAGAACATAATACAAGAGATGTTTAGACGGACATGTGTTAACCCTTCATTATTATTAGGCCCCATTGATGGAAATAGTTACTTGAAGCCAACACACATGTATAATACAATATAATGTAAGTACCCAACCCTTATTACTTTCAATGACCTAATCAATACAACACTATAAATGTTGGATGCTATTCATATTTTCTTAGGGTATTGCTATATACGTTTTTTATTTTCTTTGGTACAATATGATTTTCTATCATTCCATTTTATGTTAATTGATCTCCACTGCGACATATATTGCACTTACCACCACAAAATGTGTCAATTTAACATCATTTTTTACATAAATAGTGACCCAAAAATCACGTAAGAACTATGCAAAATGGTGGCGCAAAAGTGACACAACTATGGTGCGAATTGTGTCACATTCACACCATCTTTGGGCCACCTTTTACAATGTGGGCTCCTTATATAACCTTGGTAAATG